>CM051458.1:61576141-61604859 GCA_028274465.1 Plantago ovata | reverse complement strand
CAATCGTTGCAGCTGCTTTCTGAATTCCCACCACCCTCCTTGTTGCTCATAATTCGAGACAACATAGTCAATTCATTCATCTTGCACCCCGGGTAGAGTGGCATCTTTGACGCTTCCAACAAGTCAAAGAACTGTTGTGACTCAGCATTCGGAGGCTCCTCATTAACAACACCCTCCGTGAACTCTTGACCCGCAGCGTTACGGACCATCTCTTCCATCCGGTCCCCTGTGGCATCATCATGAGTACAGGCACCTGGTGTAGCACTACTCTCCTGCCTTTTCCTACGCTTCCCCGACAACATGGAATAATCCCCCAACAAACGAACTGCCTCACCATGATGATTCCACACCTCATATTTAGGGACAAAACCATTACGCTTCAAATGGTCTACAACCACCGTAGAGGGTAAGTACTGACGGTTCCTACATTTCTTATGGTTGCAAGGACACTTCATCATCCCAGTACTCAAACACTCGGGTTTTGACAATGCAAATTCGACAAATGCATTGACCCCTTGTACAAACGTAGGAAAAAGTATTCCATCTGCAATCCTACTGTACATCCAAGTACGATCGGGATTCATAATTGAATGCTAAACCTGGCCAATGGAAGTTTAGTACATTGCGGCTAACGTTGTTTTTCACCAAGTACTCATTTTAATTATCAATTTTTTACATTGCATTATATATACTCCCAATATTTCTACATTAGAAATAAAAATACTCATATTATCTTCTAACTTTAATTTATCAATGAGTTATTTCCTTCATACTTACAATTTTTTTAAACAATAATTACCTATATTTATGTATATTTCCATTATACTTGTACAATTTTCATTATAATAACTACTTACAATACACTATAATTACATATATTTTTCATTATAATTATGCAATTTGCATTATAGTAACAACTACCAATACACTATAATTACCTATATTTATCTATATATTTCCATTATACTTATGGAATTTTCATTATAATAAAAACTTGCAATACACTATAATTACCTATATTTATCTATATTTTCATTATATTTATACAATTTCCATTATAATAACTAATTACAATACACTATAATTACTCATATTTCCATTATAATTATACTTATGCAATTTTCAAATCTAATTAGTATATCCCAAACAAACTACACTAATTGAACAAAACTAACTACGTAGATAATCCCAAACATAATCGAACCAAATTCAAATCCCAAACATAATCGAACCCGATTGAAATCCTAAAGATAATCAAACCCAATTCAAATCACAAACATAATCGAACCCACTACATCCCAAAACATCCCAATTGAACAATACTAACATCAAAACTAGCTAATAAACCATAAAACACTTCAAAATTGAAAAAATACCAAATTTACAAAAGTTAGGTTTCGAGATTAGTACCTTTAATTGCGGAATAAATAGAACAACCCACTTCAAATTGAATGTCTCACTACGTTCCTTGTTGAATTGGCTTCGATTTGACACCAAGATTGGAAGAAATGATGGAGTATAAGGGAAGATTGGAATTGGAGAGAAGAAGTGAGAAAAATGGAGAAGAAGAGAGAAGAGAGGAGAAATGACGTTCTGCTTGTCTCTCGCGCGGAGAAGACGAAGAAGACGTTAGCGACGGATGGTGATCCGTCGCTAATATAGCGATCGGTCGCTATATTAGCGACGGATCACCATCCGTTGCTATCTTATTTATTCTTTTTTTTTTTTAAATAGTGTAGCGACGGATGGAGTATCCGTCGCTAATGCATTGACCGGCCAAAAAAAAAAGAAAAAACCTTGAAACATTGCGACGGATGTTATCATCCGTCGCTAAATAGCGACGGACGGTCCCATCCGTCGCTATTTAGCGACGGATATGCCATCCGTCACTAAATTCCGGGCGCTCTAAGGGCGATTTATCGATTCCGTCGCTAAAAGACCGATCAGTCGCTAATTTTAGCAACCGATCGATCGGTTGCTAAAAGTGGTTGCTAAAATGCTGTTTTCTTGTAGTGTTATCCAGATGTGTCAAACTACGAGTTCTGCCTCATGACCGGTCAGGTAAACAATCCTACCTATGACTCTGACTCAGAAAGTGAAGACGAGATTAACCTAGGCAAGATTCAAGGAGAAATCGAAAGATTTGAGAAAACTCTGAGCAAACAGCAAGAGAAACTACAGAATGCTGAGACTCTGACCAAGCAGACTACTGAAAAGTATGTCTTGCTGAAGGAAGGGACCGAAGAGAAGGATGCTGAAATAAAGCATCTCAAGAAGTTGATTGCTGAAGCTACAGAGAAGAATTCTCAGATGGCAATAGAATTGGAAGAGTATCAGTCCTCAATTCTAAAGTTACTTGCTGAAATCCAAGAAATGAAAAAGATGAAAATCAATTTCTGTTGGTCCCTTTAAACAACAAGAAAAGACTAGAGGGGGGGGGGGTGAATAGTCTTTTCAAACTTTCGTCGTTTAAAACTTTCTCATCAAATACTTATTACTTTTCAGTAATGAGTTTGCTGATACTTAACTTTCTCAGCAAGCGTAAACTAAGTTTGCTGATACTTAAAATCAGGGAGCGGAAGTCTTTGATACAATAAGTGCTTTGTCAGTAAGTGATAGTTTCAGCAAGTGAACTGAGTGACTGTGTGCAGATAGATATACTTTGCTGAAAACTAAGTACAGTAAGTAAATCACACAAACACTTTTTATAGTGGTATCTGAGAGTGGCGTAATCTCTCAACTAATCCACTTTGTCCTTTTTAGGACTGAATCCACTAAGATAAGATTGAGGTTCCTTACAACACCTATCTAGAGCGATTCAAACAGAAACCAAAGCACACTTGCTTCGTCTCCAACCTAACTAGAGAACGTAACCTTGTTCTCCACCAAACTTGGTACTTTTAATCAGCAACACTATGCTCGATTAAGTTCCCCCTGAATATCACGCCTGAAAGGGTGTATTTTCAGTTAGAGAGTTTTGGAATGTGATAACTTGATTATAACTTATTCAGCTACAACAAGTAATCTAACAAACAAAACTTTGAATACTTTGCAATAAACAAGTTTGATTGTTTCTGGTGTCAAGACTTGTTCTTGTTCGAAAGAAAGAAAGAACACTTAACTAATTTCTTAGCCGTGTAAGTTCTACTTCTTCACAAGTAGCTTTTTCAAGCTTTAAGTCTTGGAACGGATCAATGGCAGTAAAGAGTGTTTGAAGGGTATGTGAGTTTAAGCACAAGTGAGAGTATGATCACGTTGTTGACACACTTCAACTCTTTGCCGGATGACCTCTATTTATAGTGAAATAAGGAGCCGTTTGAATTTCAAATTCTAAGGCTTTTGTTCCTTAAAATGCCACTATCTTGCTTTTGTACTTTCATCAGCGTCCTTGTTTGTCTTCTAGTCTTCATGTCCTTCGCGTGCATGCTTTGCATTTAATGCTCATTTGAATAAAATTCAAACAGTAACATTGGAGCGCAAAAACAAGTACTTTCAGCAAGAGGTGACAAATGTTCATCAGCAAGTGGTCAGTCTCAATTTCAGCAAGCACAACCTACTCTGTCGTTTAGATTTTCACTTATGCAATGCTGTTGCTGAAGTTTCCACTTTCTGAGCAACATGTGCCTTTGTAGATACCAGTCTTCAGAAATCTTCTAGTCTTCAGATCTTCGAAATCTTCTAGTCTTCAGATTTTCAAAATCTACAAGTTTCTGAGCGGTTCTAAATGCTTCAATAGTTTGTTTGTGTAAACAAAGTACATCATCAGCAAATGCTTCAATAGGTTGTATTTCTTTTCAGAAAAACAAGATACATCATAAGCGGTAAAACCAACCTATCTAGCACCTACTCTAAGTCTTCAACAAATGTTCCTCTTTTACAATGTCGTTAAAATTCTAAATTCCTATGGACCTTAAGAGTACTAGTTACTGGACTTTCCTTAATTTAGCATGGTTAATTGCTCATCAAAATTACAAGTTTCCTAACAATTTCAAATTTTATGCTGATGCAAGTAATACGCTGACTGAACTAAACTCTTATTTGAGAGATCCATCTTAGAAAGAAGGTTTAGGTGCAACGTATGAAGGTGATGACGTAATAATCTTGAGTAAAGACAAATCACCGATTTCCTAACAAATTTCCCCCTTTTTGATGTTAGCAATCCATTGCTAAATTAATTGTTACCCTTTTAGAGGTTTCTAATGTTGAATAAATCAGTTGATGAATGCAAGCATACTTGAATAATTAAACAGTAAGCATAAGTAAATTGCATAATCAAAAACCAATAAGAGTCAAAAGTTTCATTGCTGATAGTTATCTTTCAGAAGTTTACAAGAAGTAGCAGAGATAACTTAAACAAAATCAGCAAACAAAACTTTAACAAAAACTATTACAGAGAATTAAGCTCTTCCAGAAGATTTTCTCAAAATCTCTCTTACACTCTTCTCAGCAAGTGCAGTAAATTCAACACAGTCCTTTTCGTAGTTCTCAAGAAGCCTACGGACTTGTAGTTGAAGAATCCTTGCATTTTTGCAGGCAGTATGATGATGCTTTTCAACATTCATTTCCATGTAATGAGTTACCCACAAATGCATGCCCCAATTGCTGGCATGGAGAAGTTGTGTATCTGAAATGCTTTTAGGATGAATCTTCCTTAGCCAGAGAAGATCTTCTTCTTGATCCTTAGCAGTGAGATAGAAATACTCATAAGGAATCAATCCAAGTCTCTTCTTTGTTTTCTTGGTCACGGGGTCAGAGTAATAAGAAATGCCAACTGGTTTTATCAATTCAGGTTCTTGTCTTATAGACTTACCAATTGCAGTTCTTCTTACTGAGACTTCTAGATTCAACCATCTCCCAACAATATTTCTTGGGAGGGACTCAACCCTTTCTTTCCTTTTTACCTTAAGATCAATCCAAGTGAACATTTGGTTCAGTATGGCTGTTGGAAAGAACTCATTCACCAGCAAGTCTTCCAGCTTTAAGATCCAACAACCATGAACGTTTCTGATCACGTTCTGAGTGGTTTCAACATTGCTAGTCTTGGTGTATTCAATGCCGGAGCCAATAGCAATGCTGGCCAGCCTCTTTTCTTCCTGTCTTTGCCTTCTTCTTCTTGACTTTGTATTGTCTTGATCTCTTGCTGAAGATCTTGAGTCAGAAGAGAAATGCTTTGAATGGCCAGACGGAGTTAAGGCTATAATTGGTCTATCTCTTATGGCTTGAGCTATTGTCTGATTGTCATCATCATCATCATCTTCATTCAGATCTTGATGACTTTCAGTGTGGCAAAAACCTTGAGTTTCAGCAGCAGTTTTTCTCTTTTTGGGACTTGCTGAATTTAACTCAGATTCTGGTTGTCTTTTAGAACTTTGCTCTCTTTCAGCAAGAGGTTCTATTGTCATTTGCGCTTCATCAGTAGGAGGAGTTTTCTTTCTTGTACTTCACTTTTCCCCCTTAGACATGGATTGCAACATCGGAGTGATGTGCAAAGAGAAGAACTCATTGCAATTTTCAGCAAGAGTGCTTAGGCTATTGTATTTCATAATGATTGCTTGCTGATCAGAGGTCAGCTTTGACAACTCATTTTTAACACTCACCATATTCTCCTCATGTCTTCGCTCTGTTGCGGGCCTTTTCTTCCATGAAAGTCTGTGCCTTGACTAGTGCAGACTTTGCTAGCCGGAGTGCTTGACTTACATCTTCTTCATAGCTCTTGTGATAAAGACTGATGTCTTTCTGAGCTATTGTAAGTGTAGTAGTGCGTCTCAGCACTGTAGCCAATATCTTTCCGATATCAAGCGGGCTCTCAGCAAGCAGTGCATCATCTTCTGCTTTGCAGGCTTCATGGACTTTCTTTAGTGCCAAAATTCTAGGAGTAAACTCCTCTACACGTGGGAACGGCACTAGATTTGGGGTCAAGGAATGAACTTTAAGTTCTGAAGCAAACTGATCATCTTGTAACAACAATTCTCCTCTCAAACCATCATCTTTATCATTTATATAGTCAGGAGGAGGAATTTCAACCACTTTGGGTTCTTTCTTGGAGTTTTCATCCTCATTTGCTGATAAATCATCTTCATCCTCAGATTCATCAAGGCCAGCAACCTTGGAACCTAAGTCAGCAGCTTCGTTTCCTTTTGGTTGAGTGGTTACTGATGGCAACGCTTCAAACTCAACAACTGGAGTTTCACCAGTAGTTAGTTTTAATTGAGTAGTTGCTGAGGGCAACGTTTGAGACTCAATTGCTGGAGTTTCACCAGTAGTAAGTGGAAGGGAGGGGACTTCCTTTGGCTTCACTCCTGAAGATTGACCAATTTCCAAATCCTGCGTATGCCTTGCATGAATTAGGAGACTGTTCTGTAGTGCTCTTTGGTAATCTTCATCCAGTTCGTCTTCATCATCAGGGTTTGTATCAGTGACCTTGGCATCGAGTAAAGGTAACTCGGCATCATAAAACTTGCTTTTGCCATGTTTCAAGGCAGCTCGTTTTCTGGCGTATTCCTCTTCAGTATCAGCGCCTTGTACAGGTGCTTGATTTTCAGCATCAGCAGGAGCAGGTTGAGATTCATGTTGAGTTGGTGTTTGTTCAGCTTGCTAATTGTCTTGTTGTTCAGTTTCAGCAACTGTCATTTTTAGTCCACTAGCATCAGGACTAGGACCTTGATTGTCATCATCGTCATCCTTTTTGTCCTTTGAATCTTTTCCTTCATCATCACTGGGATCTGTATGGATGTTTTCATCTTCTTCCTCTTCATCATCATCAGTCAGAATAACTAGCTCGAGATGCTTGTATAAAGCAACACTCGTCACTTCCTCTTCTTCATTGATTTTGTGGGGATCAGCCACCACGGGTGAAAATGAACCCTTGAGCATCACAGCTTGTTCAGCTGGAGAGGCACTCTTAAATTTGGCCTTCATATTCTCTCTGATTTGAGCAATCAGATTTGAGCTCATTAGCTGAGAATATGACATGTCTTCCGGAAGTATGGAGTGGACAAACTTCTCGAGCTTCAGCAGAGAAGATCTCTTTTTCTCATTTGATAGATGAAGATGGAGATCAGAAAAGTCCATCCTTCTGTACCTTTGCCAGTTGCTGACAGACTTAGCAACTCTTGACAAGGTTGTTCTTTTGAAGTCTCAGTAAAGTTCCTCAGAACTCACTTGTAGATCTTCAGTGATGTGCACCACTTCAGTGGTCTCCTTTAGAGCCTGAAAAAGAATATTATTTAGATCAGGAGAGGTTTGGATAATTGTCTTAGAGTACAAAGCTGAAACATGAATTACCTGCTGAGTTTCAACAAGCTCATGTTGCACACTTGTTTGTGCTGGTACAATTTCCATTCCGTGAGGAGCTTGAGAAGCATCCTCCATTTGTTCATCCTGAAATAAATATGAGTTAGATACAAGTACTAAGTTGTCAAACTTAGTTTTATTACCAAAAACTTTAACTACCTGCTGAGCAGGAAGTGTTGATTCTGGTGCAGAGGCTTCAGCAACCATCTGACTTGCATCTTGAGAAGTCTGTAGAGAGATCATAATTTTAGCAAAAGATTGAGTTTCAGAAATTGAATATTTGCTTAAGGTTGAATTAACTACCTGCTGAGGAAGGACAAGTTGTGGCTCAGTCCTTTCAGCATTATCAGCTTCTTCAGTTTCTGGGACCGTTTCTTCAGCAGACTTCTTTGCTTGCTCTGTTTGAGAAAGCTGTGCGGTTTCAGCAATCTCCCTTGTCTCTGACATGACAAGTTGAGCAGAAGCATCTTGACCCTTAAGCTCACTGCTTGTCATAAAAACATCAATGGATTTGTTGGATGTTTCTTCAATATCCAATTCCATCTGTTGGCTTATTTCTTCCAGTACAAGCTGGACTTTATCAATTGATGTCTTTGGTGAACTGGGGCCAGTATTCTCAGCATTACGAGATGCGTCGTCGAATAATGCTTGTTGTGTTTCTTCAGCAACTCCTGGGACTTGAACCATTGCTGTCTCAGCAACTGGTCATCAGCAACCTGATGAGTTGCTTGTTCAGCAATCATCCTTTCAGTAACGGCAACTTCAGCAAGTGCCGCGGCTCTTATATCAGCATCGATATCAGTAACCGGTTCCAGAGTTGGGTCATCAAGATTATCTACAATGTAGATATCTGGTACTTGGGCAGGAATTTCATTTCCACTGCCTTGTGGTCTATTCACAGTAGAAGAATCAACATTGAGTTGATTGTTGAAGGCTTCCGCAAACAATTCAACGTTGTTGACATAGGTTTCAGTAACCACCTGGTCAACATCTACTGGAGTTTGCTTTTCAGCAACTGCTTGGGAATCGTCCGAGAGATCATGGACAATTGGTACCGACTTTCGAGCGAGTGTTTTCTTTCTCGGGTTATTTGTCCTTTTTCTCTTGGGGACGGGGTTTGCTGATGACACTGCAGTCTGAGTGTCATCATCAGCTTTCCTCTTTTTCTTCTTTGATGTTTCCAGTTTCCCAGCAGAGGCGTCAGTAGTTGCATTTTCAGCAACGGGTGTAGTTGTGTCAGCATGATCACCATCTAGAGCAGTTTTATCTCTGTCACCACCATCTACAGCAGTTTCATCTCTAAGTTGCTGAGTGGTGACATCTGCAGCTGTTGTATACCTTTCTTGCTGGCTTGTGCTGACAACATTTGCAGCTGTTGTCTTCTTAGATTTTTCAAGTTTCTTGCCAGCAGTCTTAGGTACATTCTGCTTGTAGAAGGCTCTTCCCACATTGCATACAGATTTCTTGATTGGCAATGGGTTTCTCAGCTGAATCTTGAAGTGTTCAAGAATAAAGCATATCTAGGTGAAACTTTGTTGTCTTCAACCTTAACCTTGAACTTAGTAACACAATCAACAAGCCTGTTGAAAATGTACTTAGCCCAGTTGAGCTCCGTTTTGTTCTCATAGATATGCATCAGCAGCGGCCACCTTCTCAGGCCTACTTGGTCTATTCCTCCAACTTGGGAGTCCAAGACTTTGATTAGTAGCAGAGCTACTAGACCAAGTGAATGGAAGAGATGCTTCCTCTTAACGTGCTTTGTCCAAGTCACGGGAGCAATCTCTCCTTTCTTCATTTTCTCATTTCTGACATCACTGTAGAAGGCTTCTATCTCTTCATCAGTGGTAGTGATGTCATCTTTAGTTCCAATGGTTGGAATCTGAAAGATTTCCGCTAAATCAGTCCATTTCAGGACGATTTGCGTGTTCTGAACTGTAGTAAAGATCACTTTTTCAGTGACTCCTTGACTATCAGTTAGGGACTGGATTTCTGCATTGTTGTAGAACTCCATTGTGTCTAACATGCTCACTTTCTTAGGGCGAGCAGTTATAAAGTGAATGAGGCCTTGTTGCTTGATAAAGTCAAGCGTCTCTTCATTGTCACCGTCAAGTTCTTGTTCATAGAAGTATCGGATATACTTCTCTTTAGCGAATCCGCCCCATTGCATCATCATCTCACACTTTGCAGTGTCAAGATATGAGGGAGGCATGGGTTTCTCGGTGATTCTGTCGTTTTTCAATACAACTTTCGTTGTGTTTGTTGCCGGAGTAGTCACCGGAGCAGTGCGTTTCTCAGCACTGTCAACCTTAGACGACTTGGAGGTCTTAGATGATTGTCTTTTTGGTGCCATTTCTTTATATAGAGAAGAAAATGTGTACGAAAAAGGTTGTTTGCTTTTTGACTAGAGGTACAGTAGATTCAAGCTAAAAATTTGCAGAGAAAGGAAATGTGAGTTAAAGAATTTTGTCATTTCTCTAACTCCTTCTTTATATAGTGTCTCTGATGTGTGAGAAACTCAATCGATTTGAGTTTTCAGCAAGGGTAAAACAGAGAAACAGTGGCGTTAGTGGAGCCTTTGCATTAAATGCGTAGTGGTCCACTAACAAAAACCGTCAGAGCCCTCTCTCTCTTTGAAATGTTAACCGTTAGATCAATAACTCCTTTTAATCAATGGCCACGATTGTATTTCATGTCATGATTATTACGAGTTTATCTGTGCCCGATTAACGTCACAAATTGATTTTACCGAGATTTATGGGATTAGATTGCTTGCAGAAATAGACAAGAATCTTTTCAGCGAGTTTGCATAAATAGCCTAGATACTTGCTGAAAGTTCCCCCTTAATCAGATATCTCATATTTTCTTAAGAAAGATATTTCTGAGTTCCTGTATCAGTAAATTCTTTTGTACTTGAGATATCTTTTGGTAAAATCTGAGAAATGAGTTTTGCTCTTTTTCTGAGTTCCCGTCTCAGAATATTCCCTTGATACTTGAATACCTGTTTCAGTATCTTTGATTGTCTGAATACCCGTTTCAGCAATCTTTAAGGTTTTTCTCTTACTGAGTGCCTGTCTCAGCAAGTGCTCAGGTTTCCTAACAAATACCCGCTTTGAAGGAATTACTTGTTGAATGCCTGTTTCAGCAATCATGTAGTGACCTTTCATTTCTTAGAAGAAATTAGTGGAAGGAGCTTTTAATGAAGTAAGAGTACTTTGGCTTGTTGAATACCTGTTTCAGCATTCTGCCAATTGTATCCTTTATTGAGCTAATTCAATCAATCCAAGGTTGTACCTTAGCATTGCGAATCTATTATCTGGTAGGGGCTCGGTAAAGATGTCAGCAAGGTGATCATCAGTCCCCACTTTGACAACCTCAATATCTCCTTTTTCCACATGATCTCTAATGAAATGATGTCTAATATCAATGTGTTTGGTCCTTGAGTGAAACTTAGGATTTTGCGTGATAGCAATAGCACTCGTATTATCACAAAAGATTGGTGTTTTCTTTGCAGAAATACCATAATCTCTTAATTGTTGCTGAATCCATAGGATTTGAGCTGTGCAACAACCAACCGCTATGTATTCAGATTCAGTGGATGAATTGGCGACACATGTTTGCTTCTTGCTGAACCATGATATTAATCTAGTATCCAGAGGTACTTTTTCTATCAAGAGTTGATCCTCCATGACCAGCATCAGAATGACCAACCAATTCTAGTCCAGAATCTTTAGGATACCATAATCCAACATTGACTGTACCTTTGACATATTTCAGTATCTTAAGTGCCTTTTTGTAGTGTGATTCTCTTGGATCAGATTGAAATCTTGCACACACACAAACATCATACTGAATGTCAGGTCTACTTGTTGTTAAATAGAACAAGGAACCAATGAGCTTCCTGATAAATGTGTATTTTACACTTTCATTTGAGTCTTTTTCACCTATTTTAGCTATCCTCTATGTTAATTTAGCTATATTTTAGTGCATTTTATTAGAATAGTGTCACGTTTCCCTTTAGTTTGTATTTTACAGGTTTTGAGTGAAAACGAGGTTTTCCGGGCAATTATATTGAAGTAGACAAGGAATTGGTGTTCCGAAGGCCTAATTGGAGTATCCAGAAGATTCCGGATAGGATTTGAAGTCTAGAGGTCGAGTCTGAAGGCTAAAAGGTCACTAGAAGGCAAAAACTGAGTCCGAAAAGGAGGAAGAAATCCAAAAACGCGTATCTGGCCGAAAAAACCTCCCGGGCGAGTCGCCCGGGACGTGGGGCGAATCGCCCCACACCTGCCGAACCACTATATATAGTTGCTCAGTTTTCTCCGTTTTTCATACTTTCTCAGACCTTTTCTCTCACCTTTCTCATTAGTTTTAGGTAGGAATTCTCCAGAGCCTGTTTTGGGGATTCTTAGCTTAGGAGATACTTTTTCTTAGCGTTTTGGAGCTTGTAAGATCGCGATTCTTCGGAGATTGACAACCTCCGGTAACATTGTATCTTACAGTTTTTCTATTTATATTTATTTATCTTTCAACATGTTTTCATTCATTCGTGCTATGATTTCTGTTGATTGCATGACATCTATGAGTAGCTAAACTTCTCGTTGGTGATAGTATGTGATTTCTTAGCGAAGGGTTAATAATTATGCTAATGGCTATATCGCGCATTATACTTTGAGTTATTGCTTTATTTCTTTGATCTATCTAAAACCTCTATCTTCGTAGTGTTGAATAATTACGGAACACAATTGGACAATTCATTGATCAAAGATCTCTATGCAAAACCGGGGACTTCATGCATGATTATTAACCTGCTGTGCTTTGAATGGCCATACTATCACCAATCTCCATTATCTGTTAAGAAAAACCTTTGCTAAGTAGTCTGTTGATTTTATATTCTTAAGTTAGATTAGATAAAGCTAGTTATAGTCCTTAGAGAACGACACTCGAGGTTATTCTACTGCTACACTACGGTTTTCGTTGTAGTTGTGAATTGCCTTTGGCTAAATACAAATTTATTTGATTAATTAGAATCTGAGAAATTCGACGTTCATCAAATTGGCGCCGCTGCCGGGGACTATACTCCTTTTTTCTGTTTAGCTTATTTATATTTTCAGCATTCAATTCCTAGAATTAGTAGTTTAGTTTATTTTGTTTTTTTCTTGATACTATTTTCAAATTTATCTCGATTTATCGTTGAATTTCAGATTTGGCGATTTCTAACAGGACTGATTTTCGGTTGTGAGTTACTTCTGTCACAGATATTCAGGTCTTGTGATGGCTCGGCCACTTTTGAAATCATGGGTTCAACCCAACAAAGCACTGATGAGAGGTCCGGCTATTGTTCTTTCTGCTGCAACTCGAGATTTGGAAATCAAAAGTTGCATGTTCCAGCAACTCCCGAGGTTCTATTGGTTGGCTAGGGAGGATGTTATGGGATACTTGAATGATATTGACAATTTTGTCAACACTCTTCCAAGGCCCGGAGCAAGGATAACTGATGATAAGCTGAGGATGAAGGTTTTTGCTATGGGGCTTGGTGATAAAGCCAAGGCATGGTTAGGCTCTCTGGAAGCCGGATCACTAGACACCTGGGCCAAGGTGTATTCTGCTTTTATGGAGAAATATTTTCCCCATACTTTGACCGCCGCGCTGAAGGCGCAAATTACTGGTTTCAAGCAAGACTATGATGAGACCATCTACACCGCTTTCGAGAGGTTCAAGGACCTCAAGCACAAGTGTACACACCATGGTTTTGAGCTTCCTGATCTTGTCCATCACTTCTACAATGGACTCACATATGAGAGTCAACAAGTGGTGGATTTCCAATGCCGTGGTACTATCTGGGAAGAGACCGCCGAGGATGTGTGGGCGTGTTTCGAAAGGCTCGCTAAAGGATCTCAGTTCAAGGATCCAAGAGCAATGGTTAGGAGGCGTGGACCTGAGGCTCCACCCAACCAAGAGATCCCAATGCATGAAGTGAATGGTGTGAGTGGCGATAGGTTCGAAGGTTTCGCCAATTAGATGAGGCAAGCTCTAAGTGGCCTAATCGGAACATCTCTCTCAAACGAGGTATGTGGGGTGTGCAAGAATTATGGGCATAGGGCTCATATGTGTAGATCAGATCTAGCACGAGAAGATGTTCACTGGGTAAACCGTAGTAATCCTACTCCTAAGGTCGAAGCATCTACATCCAAGTCAGAAACTCTCTTGGATAATCTACAGAAATTGGTGGATTTCACCCAAGTGTTTTTGAAGAGATACGAGGAGGATTCGGCGAAGATCAATGCTCGTCTGAATCAATTGGAAGCTAGAGCTAGTAGAGAGCAGGGGAAGTTACATAGCAACACTGAGAGGTCCATGTCGATCAACTTGGTGGGAGATCTTCCGGTGGAAATCACCATTAAGCAAGTTGTTGCGTGCGAGTGTGGTGCAAAAGACGAGCCTCCATTGGCCAAGGAGGAAGATAAAGATCTGGGACTCAACGTAAGTAATGAAGAACCTAAGGATCCTGAACCAATTCCTGATAGCTTTGATGTTAAGGTTGGGATTGGTAGTCTCGATGACGTCCGTGCTACACTAGATACGGGATCTTACTCGAATGTGCTACCCATGAATGTGTTTGAGAAGAGTGGCCTTGGAGAGCTTTCGAAGCATAAGGCCATTGTGCAACTAGCGGATGGATCCTTTGTACGACCCGAAGGCATTGTGAATAATGTATTGGTTAAGATTGGTGAAGCTTCTATGTACACCAATTTCGTTGTGATGCCGGCGTCTACACCTGGGATGAGTGATGTCGTTCTCTTGGGGCAAACCTTCTTGACCAATCTACGCCCCGTAATCGACATCTACCGAAGAACTTGCACGATTGAGGTGGATGGCAAGCAACATGTGTTGCGAGCCATATCTGATCCTAGTCCTCGCTTTAATGCTTCTCATACTATTAACTATTTTGGTCTTGCTGTGTATGTCCATTCTCATTCTCAGGTACTAGGTATGAGGAAGAGATCAATGAATGTGAAGTCTAGTACCCGTAAGGGCAAGACCTAAGGAGCGCGAAGAAGTCGAGTCAGATACTTTTTAAACAATGGCGCTATCCGGGAGGCAACCCGGAGTTTTATCGCTTTCTTGCATTGCATGCATATTTATTTTTCGTATGTTTTTGGTGATAAAATAGGTTTTAAGATGATAATTTTGCATTTTGGGAGGAAAAAGGCGTCTCCAGGAGTCTCGAGATGCCAGGCGAACCGCCCCCCATATGGGGCGATTCGCCTGGAAAGACCAGGCCGCCTGGGACATTCTGGACGCCCCAGGCGAATCGCCCCCCACCTGGGACGGTTCGCCCCGGGTGTCCAGAAACCCGAAGTTCCGGATTTTCGTTCGGATCCCCATTTTTCTCCTATTATGCTAAATTATTGATCTTTTTACTTCTTTTATCGCCCGTTTTGATTTCTCACGAGTTTTCTTGAGTCCTATAAGTTACAGGTACAAGTTAGCTCTCACCTTAAATCCACTTTCGACGTTCGGGACGAGCGACGACGTTCAGGTTTGGGGAGGGGTTATCGCTGGGTATTTCTATACTTGTTTTGATTATAATTACTCGTGAAACCTTTTGTTTGCATTTGCATTTGCACTTTTATTGCTTTCTTAGTATTTAGTGGCATACACTACATTCATCCTAGTATAGTTTTGCATGTTTTTTTTTTTTTGTGGAGTTTATTGCCAAATTTTTTGAACTTTTTTATTGGGTAGATTAACTAGTTATGACATTGATCATATGCTTCATCTCTATGAATTTGTTTGAGGTTTTTCTCGCTTGGCTTGTCACATTTATGTATTGCACTTAGTTAAGCTTGGTAGTCTCAACATCACTTAGTGGTGTTTCTCTACTGCGGTTCACGAAGGCCTTTATAATAGGATTATGCATGTTAGGATCTTATGGTTGTTTTCCCGAGTAATTATGTACCTAAGAGGCAACAAGTCTTCACCTTGCTTTGAGATTGCTAAATGCCTAGGAAGGAGGTAGTGTGATCCTTTGTTTGCAACCTATTCTTTCGAATAGGTTTGGGGAAGGGGTTACGCTATCGTTAGACTTGTTTTTTTTTTTCGATTTATAGTGTGTATTGTGAGTTTATTTTCCTTTTTCGTAAAGTTTGTACTCCAACCTATTCTTTCGAATAGGTTTGGGGAAGTTGTTCGTGAGTCATTTTTGTTTCTTTTTCGTTGTGCTACTGCTTGCTACAAAAAATCGAAAAAAAAAAAGAAAAAGAAATTTCAGAAAAAAAGAAAAAAAACTGGAAAAGAAAAAAAAGAAGAAAAAAATAAAAGACCCCAAAAAAGAAAAGAAGGGTCCAAAAAAGAGGAAGCCAAAAAGCAGTTTAGCAAAGTGTTGTGTCTCATTTTCCAATTCTTGTAATGTTCGTAATCGTGTTGTAATTTTTTATTTTTTCTTTTCGTTTGAGTGTCATCTGTGCTAGACTACCCTCATCCTGCCATTCAGGAAGTGGTGAATAGCTTAAGACTTTGCTTGAGAGATGGGTAGAATAGGGGAGTGTTATCTTTTTTAGGGAACCCTCCTTCGTTTGATGAGAGCCAGTACTGGTTCGACCTCTTTGAGGAAAAGTCTTAACTAGGTGAACAGCAGTAAGTCCTCAGTTTCATGGGCACGGGACAACCATTCGTATTCTAACATGTTTCATTACGTCATCACTGACTAGGTCCAGGTAGAGAATGTTACGAGAGACTATCTTGTCTTGACATAAGTGCTTATGTGAATGTGTATGGGTCAATCGAGGCATTCTTCAACCTATATTCATGTTATGATTTGAATGGTTTTTGTTCATGTATTTTTTGATAGATTCAATAGATTAGTTCATTTCATTTGGCATGAGACTCCATTTTTTGTGTTGCATTGTTTTTTGCATTAGAGTCTAGCTTAGTTGCTTGAGGACAAGCAAAGGTTCGGTTTGGGGAGTTTGATGAATGTGTATTTTACACTTTCATTTGAGTCTTTTTCACCTATTTTAGCTATCCTCTATGTTAATTTAGCTATATTTTAGTGCATTTTATTAGAATAGTGTCACGTTTCCCTTTAATTTGTATTTTACAGGTTTTGAGTGAAAAACGAGGTTTTACGGGCAATTATATTGAAGTAGACAAGGAATTGGTGTTCCGAAGGCCTAATTGGAGTATCCAGAAGATTCCGGATAGGATTTGAAGTCTAGAGGTCGAGTCTGAAGGCTAAAAGGTCCCTAGAAGGCAAAAACTGTGTCCGAAAAGGAGAAGAAATCCAAAAACGCGTCGAAAACGCGTATCTGGTCGAAAAACCCTTCCGGGCGAGTCGCCCGGGACGTGGAGCGAATCGCCCCACACCAGGCGAATCGCCCGGTGTGTGGGGCGAATCACCCCACACCTGCCGAACCACTATATATAGTTGCTCAGTTTTTTCCGTTTTTCATACTTTCTCCGACCTTTTCTCTCACCTTTCTCATTAGTTTTAGGTAGGAATTCTCCAGAGCCTGTTCTGGGGATTCTTAGCTTAGGAGATACTTTTTCTTAGCGTTTTGGAGCTTGTAAGATCGCGATTCTTCGAAGATTTACAACCTTCGGTAACATTGTATCTTACAGTTTTTCTATTTATATTTATTTATCTTTCAACATGTTTTTATTCATTCGTGCTATGATTTCTGTTGATTGCATGACATCTATGAGTAGCTAAACTTCTCGTTGGTGATAGTATGTGATTTCTTAGCGAAGGGTTAATAATTATGCTAATGGCTATATCGCGCATTATACTTTGAGTTATTGTATTATTTCTTTGATCTATCTAAAACCTCTATCTTCGTAGTGTTGAATAATTACGGAACACAATTGGACAATTCATTGATCAAAGATCTCTATGCAAAACCGGGGACTTCATGCATGATTATTAACCTGCTATGCTTTGAATGGCCATACTATCACCAATCTCCATTATCTGTTAAGAAAAACCTTTGCTAAGTAGTTTGTTGATTTTATATTCTTAAGTTAGATTAGATAAAGCTAGTTATAGTCCTTAGAGATCGACACTCGAGGTTATTCTACTGCTACACTACGGTTTTCGTTGTAGTTGTGAATTGCCTTTGGCTAAATACAAATTTATTTGATTAATTAGAATCTGACAAATTCGACGTTCATCACTTCCTATACTTGTGTTCTTCAACACTTTTATCTTCTTTAGTATAGCCCAATTTGGTACCAACACTCATAGGGATCTTTTCAGGTTTCTCTTCCTCTTTGATCCTAAATTTTATGAGCATTTCTTTCGCATACTTTGCTTGATTTATGAATATTCCATCTTTGAGTTGCTTGACTTGCAATCCTAGGAAGTAATTCAATTTTCCCATCATACTCATTTCAAACTTGTTTGTCATGAGTTTGGCAAAATCATCACAAAGTTGCTTGTCCTTAGATCCAAAAATTATGTCATCCACATAAATTTGAACTAATAGTATTTTACCATCATGGTTCATGGTAAATAAGGTTTTATCAACTTCACCTTTCTTGAAACCATTATCCAGCAAGAACTTAGCCAAGGTATCATACCATGCTCTTGGTGCTTGCTTTAGACCATATACAACTTTCTGAAACTTGTATACCATCTTGGTTTCTGATGGAAGTTCAAAGCCAGGGGGTTGTTCTAAGTAGACTTCTTTAGCAAGTTCACCATTCAAGAATGCACTTTTAACATCCATTTGGTAAACAATGAAGTCGTTGTGAGCAGCAAAGGCCAAGAAAAGCCTAATTGCATCCAATCTTGCAACTAGTGCATAAAACTCATCATAGTCCAATCCTTCAGTCTGACAGTAACCTTGAGCAACTAAACGTGCTTTATTTCTTGTTACTTCTCCAGACTCACTCATCTTGTTTCTGAACACCCACTTTGTACCAATAGCTTTCTTGCCTTCAACAAGTGATACAAGTTTCCAGACTTTGTTCCTTTCAAACTGATCCAGTTCTTCTTGCATTGCCTTGATCCATTCAGAATGCTTTAAAGCTTCTTCTATGGTCTTAGGTTCAATTTCTGAAACAAAGCAAGAGAACAATGATTCTACTTCTACGACAGTTGCTTCTTCAGCAAGTCCATGAGTAGCAGAAACTTTTGATCTAGTCACTTGGCGTTTATCAATATCACCAATCATATCCGTAGAGGGATGATCTCTAATCCATTTATTAACAAGTTTTCTGCTTGTTGGATCTTGATATGTTTGCTCATCAGCATGTGACTCTTCAGCATGTACTTGTTCAGTACTACTGGGATTTTGTGTCTCTGCTGAGATTGGTTCATCAGCAACTGCTTGTTCAGCATTGCTAGATTGTGGTAACTCATCAGAAGGCACGGGAGGTTGCATAGTTTCAGCAACTTCCGGAGCAACTACGTCTTTTGCTGGAAATTCCTTGTCGTGAACTATATTTATCTTGACATGACTTGGGGGAGGAGAGTCATTGTCAGAATCATCATTTAGTTCAATTGACTTGATTTGCCTAGCATTAGATTCAGTTCTTTGCTCATGTATGATTAACTTTTTCATACATTTTGATATTTCTTCTTCAGCAGGCACTCCTTGTGTCTTTTCGTAGAATACAACATGCACTGATTCCTCGATCTTTTGTGCCTTTTTGTTGTAAACTCTATAAGCTTTACTATGCAAAGAGTAACCAAGAAATATCGCTTCGTCTGCCTTTGGTTGAAATGTTCTTAGGTATTCTCTACCGTTATTAAGAACGAAACACTTGCAACCAAATACTCTTAGATGAGTGATATTAGGAGGCCTTCCAACAAACAATTCATAAGGAGTTTTGTTGTATTCCTTAGTAATCAAACATCTGTTTTGAGTGTAACAAGCGGTATTAATCGCTTCAACCCAGTAAGCCTCACTTATTTCAGTGTCAGCAAGCATTGTTCTTGCGGCCTCTTTTAGGGTACGATTCTTCCGTTCAGCAATACCGTTTTGTTGTGGTGTCCTTACTGAGGATAACTGATGTTGTATGCCTTTTGAAGTGCAATACTCAGTTATGTACTGGTTTACAAACTCAGTACCATGGTCTGTCCTTATGACTTTTACCTTGTCATTTTTCATGACTTCAACCTTATTCAGCAAGTTAGGTATTTCAGTCCTAGTTTCAGATTTGTGCTTGATAAATACTACCCAAATGAATCTTGAATAGTCATTTACCACCACCAGACCATACTTCTTACCAGCATAGCTTGTTGAAGAAGATTCAAACAAGTCCATGTGCAAGAGTTGTAAAGGTTTTGTAGTTGACGGTACTGCCTTGTTCTTGAAAGAAGATTTGGTTTGCTTTCCTTGCTGACATGCATTGCAAACACCATCCTTCTTAAAAGTAACCTTAGGTAATCCAACTACAAGTTCCTTTTTAGACAGCTTATTCAGCGTCTTGAAGTTTAGATGACTTGTTCGTTTATGCCATAACCATGCTTTTTCAGCAAGGCAATCATGATCTGAGACAAGGCATTTTTCAACGATTGCTGAAGACAAATCTACGGTGTACAAGCCTCCTGATCTTCTTGCAATCATAATAACCTTTTTAGTCTCGAAATCTATAAGCTTACATTCATCAATTTTGATTTTGATGAAATATCCTTTGTCAGTAAATTGACTCATGCTGAAAAGATTAAACTTAAGATTTTTGACATAAAGAACTCCCGTAATGGTAATGCATTCTAACTTCACGTCACCATAGCCTTTTGTAGAACCAGAGCCTCCACCAACAAACCTTATTGTTGGACCTTTAGACCACTGTCTATAGTTTATAAGGTTATTCTTGTTGCCCGTCATGTGCTTTCCACAACCACTGTCAAAGTGCCAGATTGCATCGTTTGTCTCCGTTGCTGAAGTCTGCACAATCAAGAGCAAACAAGTTAATTATCCAATATTGGATGTCCATTAACATGTTCAAGAATGCGTCCAGTGGAAACCCAAGTCTTAAGTTTTTCAACTTTGACTTGTTTTCTACTTGCTGAGGAACTAGGAGGTTTTGAGCTGAAAGACTTTTGATTCGTGCTGATCAAGTCCACTTTCTAATGTGGTGTCTTGCTCGGTTGACCTTTTTGCTGAACATACTTTTCAGTAAGTTCTTTTCTAGCAAGGTTCCTTCTAGCCCTAGCATTTAGATTCTTTTCAGAACTCTTAGGCTTGATTTTGTTCATATTCTTGAAGTATCTTTGTTGACTTTGCTTATACTCGTGAAAAAGTTGACTTTGCTTGGTTTTGAAACCGAGTCCACTTTTCGGAGAATGCTGAGCTTTTGTGTCAGCAACCTTACTTGATTCAGGTTTGTCAGCAAAGGTCTTCCGATTACTTTTAGTAATCTTGCCTTTTGACTTAACAAATTGCTTTTCAGCAACTTGTTTGGCGGAATGCTTTGCAGCATCCTTTTTCTTTACAGTTTGCTTATCAGCAACCTGTTTTCCTTTTAATGTCTTGTTACTTTGAGTAGCAACAGCGGGCTTTACGGTCGTAGGTACTTGATTGCATGTTTCAACAACCTTAGATTGACCAAACTGATAGAGTTCTGGTTGACCACCATCAGAAGCACGTACGAAGGAAATCGGTAATTTGTCTTTACTCAAGATTTCTACGTCATGACCTTCATACGTTGCGCCTAAACCTTCTTTCTGAGATGGATCTCTCAAATAAGAGTTTAGTTCAGTCAGCGTATTGCTTGCGTCAGCATAAGATTTGAAATTGATTTTCATCTTTTTCATTTATTGGATTTCAGCAAGTAACTTTAGAATTGAGGACTGATACTCTTCCAATTCTAATGCCATTTGAGAATTCTTCTATGTAGCTTCAACAATCAACTTCTTAAGACGCCTTATTTCAGCATCCTTTTCTTCTATCTCTTCCTTCAGCAAGATATACTTTTCAGTAGTCTGCTTGGTTAGAGTTTCAGCAATCTGTAGTTTCTCTTGCTGTCTGCTCAGAGTTTTCTCAAATCTTTCGATTTCTCCTTGAATCTTGTCAAGGTCAATCTCGTCTTCACTTTCTGAGTCTGAGTCAGAGGTAGGATTGTTTACCTGACCGGCCATGAGGTAGAACTCGTAGTTTGACACATCTGGATAAGCTTCCATAGCTATTGCACAAACTTCCTTGCCAATCTCTACGTCAAGAGTGGCTTCTTCATCGTCAGTATCTGAGCTTTCATCCTCACTGTCTTTGGAGCTAGGATCAATACACAATGCATCGATTTTTGGTTGAAGCTTCTTCTTTTCTTCAGCAATAAAAGCTCTTTTGAACTTCTTCTTCTTTTCAGCAGATTTGCCTTTCAGCAAAGGGCAATTTGCTTTGAAGTGTCCAGGCTTTTTTGCAGTAAAAGCAGAGATCATTTCCAACTGCTGGTTCTTCTGATGAAGTTGCTTGCTGAGCTTGCTTGTTCAGCGAGCCAGTCTCATTATTGTACTTATGGTAGTTGTTACCAAGATGTTTTTTCAGCTTCTCTTTTGCTTTTCGCCTTTCAAGTTCCTTACTGGTGAATTTCTTCATGTTTTTGACAACCAAAGCGTTTTCATCAACAGGCTCTTTATCATTCTTCTTTTCAGAAGATGACGGCTTTGCAGCAAGAGCAATGTTTTGCGATTTTTCAGCAAACACATTTTCTCTTTGCTTTGTCTCGTAGTTGACAGTAGCAAGATGAGAGAACAACTCTGTAGGTGTAATGTTTGACATTCCTTGATTATAGTAGAAGTTCTGAGTGTGGATCCATTCTTGGTTCAGACTTCTGATGATGGTTTTCACCTTCTCAGAATCTGAGTAAAGATTTCCAACACCCTAGGCTGCCATTTCACTAACAAGAGTTGTGAATCTGAAGTCCAAGTCTTCCAGTGACTCATTTGTACCTTGTTTAAAGTTCTGGAATTTTAACTTCAGCACTTCGAGTTTGTTTTCCTTGGTTTTGTCAGATCCAGCACAAAGATCTTGAACCATTTTCCAAGCTTCCTTAGCAGTTTTAGCACGCCACTGTTTGCACTGTATGGTATCCGGAGTTGATCGAATGATGATGTTTCTTGCTTGGCCATCAAGACGGAATCTCTTAGCTTCTTCGGAAGTCCATTCCTCTCTTGGTTTTGGAACAACGGTATCAACCGGTTCGCCTAAGATAGTTTCCTTTCCAGCTTCAGTGGTTTTGTGAGGAAAACTTCTTCCAACCTTAGTGATCTTGATAGGTCCATCATTAATGACAGTAACCATCTCATCACTAATGGCCTCAAGATGTAGCATCATGTTGTTTCGCCATTTTTCGTAGTTTTCCAGCTTCAGCAAGGGAGCATCTCCTAAGACATCCTGTCAGCAAAACACTACCAAACTGATCAAGTGAGAGTGATTTACGGAAAGCACCTAAGGGGATCTAGGTTCAGTGCTGAAGGTTAAAGAACCTCCAGCTCTGATACCACTTGTTGGTCCCTTTAAACAGCAAGAAAAGACTAGAGGGGGGGGGGGGGGTGAATAGTCGTTTCAAACTTTCGTCGTTTAAAACTTTCTCAGCAAGTACTTATTACTTTTCAGTAATGAGTTTGCTGATACTTAACTTTCTCAGCAAGCGTAAGTTACGTCTCAGTAACTAAGTTTGCTGATACATCAAAATCAGAGAGCGGAAGTCTTTGATACAATAAGTGCTTTGTCAGTAAGTGATAGTTTCAGCAAGTGAAGTGAGTGACTGTGTGCAGATAGATATACTTTGCTGAAAACTAAGTACAGTAAGTAAATCACACAAACACTTTTTATAGTGGTATCTGAGAGTGGCGTAATCTCTCAACTAATCCACTTTGTCCTTTTTAGGACTGAATCCACTAAGATAAGATTGAGGTTCCCTACAACACCTATCTAGAGCGATTCAAAAAGAAACCAAAGCACACTTGCTTCGTCTCCAACCTAACTAGAGAACGTAACCTTGTTCTCCACCAAACTTGGTACTTTTAATCAGCAACACTATGCTCGATTAAGTTCCCCCTGAATATCACGCCTGAAAGGGTGTATTTTCAGTTAGAGAGTTTTGGGATGAGATAACTTGATTATAACTTATTCAGCTACAACAAGTAATCTAACAAACAAAACTTTGAATACTTTGCAGTAAACAAGTTTGATTGTTTCTGGTGTCAAGACTTGTTCTTGTTCGAAAGAAAGAAAGAACACTTAACTAATTTCTTAGCCGTGTAAGTTCTACTTTTTCACAAGTAGCTTTTTCAAGCTTTATGTCTTGGAACGGATCAGTGGCAGTAAAGAGTGTTTCAAGGGTATGTGAGTTTAAGCACAAGTGAACTAGTACTCTTAACCATGCTAAATTAAGGAAAGTCCAGTAACTAGTACTCTTAAGGTCCATAGGAATTTAGAATTTTAAGGACATTTTAAAAGAGGAACGTTTGTTGAAGACTTAGAATAGGTGCTAGATAGGTTGGTTTTACCGCTTATGATGTATTGTTTTTCTGAAAAGAAATACAACCTATTGAAGAATTTCCTGATGATGTACTTTGTTTACACAAACAAACTATTGAAGCATTTAGAACCGCTCAGAAACTAGAAGATTTTGAAGATCTGAAGAACTAGAAGATTTCGAAGATCTGAAGACTAGAAGATTTCTGAAGACTGGTATCTACAAAGGCAGGTGTTGCTCAGAAAGTGGAAACTTGAGCAACAACATTGCATAAGTGAAAATCTATATGACAGAGTAGGTTGTGCTTGCTGAAACAGTGACTGACCACTTGCTGATGGAATATTTGTGACCTCTTGCTGAAAGTACTTATATTTGCTCCAATGTTACTGTTTGAATTTTATTCAAAATAGCATTAAATGCAAAGCATGCACGCGAAGGACATGAAGACTAGAAGACAAACAAGGACGCTGCTGAAAGTACAAAAGCAAGATAGTGACATTTTAAGGAACAAAAGCCTTAGAATTTGAAATTCAAACGGCTCCTTATTTCACTATAAATAGAGGTCATCCGACAAAGAGTTGAAGTGTGTCAACAACATGATCAAACTCTCACTTGTGCTTAAACTCACATATCCTTCAAATACTCTTTACTGCCATTGATCCGTTCCAAGACTTAAATTTTGAAAAAGCTACTTGTGAAGAAGTAGAACTTACACGACTAAGAAATTAGTTAAGTGTTCTTTCTTTCTTTCGAACAAGAACAAGTCTTGACACCAGAAACAATCAAACTTGTTTACTGCAAAGTATTCAAAGTTTTGTTTCTTAGATCACTTGTTCTAGCTGAATAAGTTATAATCAAGTTATCTCATCCCAAAACTCTCTAACTGAAAATACATCCTTTCAGGCGTGATATTCAGGGGGAACTTAATCGAGCATAGTGTTGCTGATTAAAAGTACCAAGTTTGGTGGAGAACAAGGTTACGTTCTCTAGTTAGGTTGGAGACGAAGCAAGTGTGCTTTGGTTTCTGTTTGGATCGCTATAGATAGGTGTTGTAAGGAACCTCAATCTTATCTTAGTGGATTCAGTCCTAGAAAGGACAAAGTGGATTAGTTGAGAGATTACGCCACTCTCAGATACCCCTATAAAAGTGTTTGTGTGATTTACTTACTGCACTTAGTTTTTAGCAAAGCATATCTATCTGCACACAGTCACTCACTTCACTTGCTGAAACTATCACTCTCTGAAAAAAGTACTTATTGTATTAAAGACTTCCGCTCTCTGATTTTAAGTATCAGCAAACCTAGTTACTGTAAAGTAACTTGCGCTTGCTGAGAAAGTTAAGTATCAGCAAACTCATTACTGAAAAGTAATAAGTACTTGCTGAGAAAGTTTTTAAACGACGAAAGTTTGAAAAGACTATTCACCCCCCCCCCCTCTAGTCTTTTCTTGTTGTTTAAAGGGACCAACAAGTGGTATCAGAGCGAGGTTCTTTAACCTTCAGCACTGAACCTAGATCCCCTTAGGTGCTTTCCGTAAATCACTCTCACTTGATCAGTTTGGTAGTGTTTTGCTGACAGGATGTCTTTAGGAGATGCTCCCTTGCTGAAGCTGGAAAACTACGATAAATGGCGAAATAACATGATGCTACATCTTGAGGCCATTAGTGATGAGATGGTTACTGTCATTAATGATGGACCTATCAAGATCACTAAGGTTGAAAGAAGTTTTCCTCACAAAACCACTGAAGCTGGAAAGGAAACTATCTTAAGGTGAACCGGTTGATACCGTTGTCCCAAAACCAAGAGAGGAATGGACTTCCGACGAAGCTAAGAGATTCCGTCTTGATGGCCAAGCAAGAAACATCATCATTCGATCAACTCCGGATACCATACAGTGCAAACTGTGGGGCGCTAAAACTGCTAAGGAAGCTTGTAAAATGGTTCCAGATCTTTGTGCTGGATCTGACAAAACCAAGGAAAACAAACTTGAAGTGCTGAAATTAAAGTTCCAGAACTTTGAACAAGGTACAAACGAGTCACTGGAAGACTTGGACTTCAGATTCACAACTCTCGTTAGTGAAATGGCAGCCTTGGGTGTTGGAAATCTTTACTCAGATTCTGAGAAGGTGAAAACCATCATCAGAAGTCTGAATCAAGAATGGATCCACACTCAGAACTTCTACTACAATCAAGGAATGCCAGACATTACACCAACAGAGTTGTTCTCTCATCTTGCTACTGTCAACTACGAGACAAAGCAAAGAAAAAATGTGTTTGCTGAAAAATCGCAAAACATTGCTCTTGCTGCAAAGCCGTCATCTTCTGAAAAGAAGAATGATAAAGAGCCTGCTGATGAAAACTCTTTAGTTGTCAAAAACATGAAGAAATTCATTAGTAAGGAATTTGAAAGGCGAAAAGCAAAAGAGAAGCTGAAAAAGCATCTTGGTAACAACTACCATAAGTACAAGAATGAAACTGGCTCGCTGAACAAGCAAGCTCAGCAAGCAACTTCATTAGAAGAACCAGCCGTTGGAAATGATCTTTGCTTTTACTGCAAAAAGCCTGGACACTTCTAAGCAAATTGCCCTTTGCGGAAAGGCAAATCTGCTGAAAAGAAGAAGAAGTTCAAAAGAGCTTTTATTGCTGAAGAAAAAAGAAGAAGCTTCAAGCAAAAATCGATGCATTATGTATTGATACAGGCTCCGAATATAGTGAGGACGAAAGCTCAGACACTGACGATGAAGAAGCCACTCTTGACGTAAAGATTGGCAAAGAAGTTTGTGGAATAGCTATGGAAGCTTATCCAGATGTGTCAAACTACGAGTTCTGCCTCATGGCCGGTCAGGTAAACAATCCTACCTCTGACTCAGACTCAGAAAGTGAAGACGAGATTGACCTTGACAAGATTCAAGGAGAGAAACGAAAGATTTGAGAAAACTCTGAGCAGACAGCAAGGGAAACTACAGATTGTTGAAACTCTGACCAAGCAGACTACTGAAAAGTATATCTTGCTGAAGGAAGAGACAGAAGAAAAGGATGCTGAAATAAGGCGTCTTAAGAAGTTGATTGCTGAGCTACAAAGATTCTCAAATGGCATTAGAATTGAAGAGTATCAGTCCTCAATTCTAAAGTTACTTGCTGAAATCCAAGAAATGAAAAGATGAAAATCAATTTCAAATCTTATGCTGACGCAAGTAATACGCTGACTGAACTAAACTCTTATTTGAGAGATCCATCTCAGAAAGAAGGTTTAGGAGCAACGTATGAAGGTGATGACGTAGAAATCTTGAGTAAAGACAAATCACCGATTCCTTTGTACGTGCTACTGATAGTGGTCAACCAGAACTCTATCAGTTTGGTCAATCTAAGGTTGCTGAAACATGCAATCAAGTACCTACGACCATAAAGCCCGCTGTTGCTACTCAAAGTAACAAGACTTTAAAAGGAAAACAGGTTGCTGAGAAGCAAACTGTGTGAGAAGAATGAATGTGCTGAAGCATTCCGCCAAACAAGTTGCTGAAAAGCAATTTGTTAAGTCAAAAGGCAGATTACTAAAGTAATCAGAAGACCTTTGCTGACAAACCTGAATCAAGTAAGGTTGCTGACACAAAAGCTCAGCATTCTCCGAAAAGTGGACTCGGTTTCAAAACCAAGCAAAGTCAACTTTTTCACGAGTATAAGCAAAGTCAGCAAAGATACTTCAAAGAGATGAAGAAAATCAAGCCTAAGAGTTCTGAAAAGACTCTAAATGCTAGGGCTAGAAGGAACCTTGCTAGAAAAGAACTTACTGAAAAGTATGTTCAGCAAAAAGGTCAACGAGCAAGACACCACATCAGAAAGTGGACTTGATCAGCACGAATCAAAAGTCTTTCAGCTCAAAACCTCCTAGTTCCTCAGCAAGTAGAAAACAAGTCAAAGTTGAAAAACTTAAGACTTGGGTTTCCACTGGACGCATTCTTGAACATGTTAATGGACATCCAATATTGGATAATTAACTTGTTTGCTCTTGATTGTGCAGACTTCAGCCACGGAGACAAACGATGCAATCTGGCACTTTGAGTGTGTGTGGAAAGCACATGACGGGCAACAAGAATAACCTTATAAACTATAGACGGTGGTCTAAAGGTCCAACAATAAGGTTTGCTGGTGGAGGCTCCGGTTCTACAAAAGGCTATGGTGACGTGAAGTTAGGATGCATAACCATTACTGGAGTTCTTTATGTCAAAAATCTTAAGTTTAACCTTTTCAGCATGAGTCAGTTTGCTGACAAAGGATACTTCATCAAAATCAAAAGGGATGAATGTAAACTTATAGATTTCGAGACTAAAAGGTTATTATGATTGCAAGAAGATCAGGAGGCTTGTACACCGTAGATTGGTCTTCAGCAATCGTTGAAAATGCCTTGTCTCAGATCACGATTGCCTTGCTGAAAAAGCATGGTTATGGCATAAACGAACAAGTCATCTAAACTTCAAGACGCTGAATAAGCTGTCTAAAAAGGCACTTGTAGTTGGAGGTTACTTTTAAGAAGGATGGTGTTTGCAATGCATGTCAGCAAGGAAAGCAAACCAAATCTTCTTTTAAGAACAAGGCAGTACCGTCAACTACAAACCTTTACAACTCTTGCACATGGACTTGTTTGAATCTTCTTCAACAAGCTATGCTGGTAAGAAGTATGTCTGGTCGTGGTAGATGACTATTCAAGATTCACTTGGGTGTATTCATCAAGCACAAATCTGAAACCAGGACTGAAATACCTAACTTGCTGAATAAGCTTGAAGTCATGAAAAATGACAAGGTAAAAGTCATAAGGACAGACCATGGTACTGAGTTTGTAAAACAGTACATAACTGAATATTGCACCTCAAAAGGTATACAACATCAGTTATCCTCAGTAAGGACACCACAGCAAAACGGTGTTGCTGAACGGAAGAATCGTACCCTAAAGAAGCCGCAAGAACAATGCTTGCTGACACTGAAATAAGTGAGGCTTACTGGGTT
>CM051458.1:61557217-61576041 GCA_028274465.1 Plantago ovata | reverse complement strand
TGAAGCCTCTGTCACACCGATTTTTGTAAAATTATGCCAGCATCACACCAGGACGGGGGAGTCATTATCTCTTAGGACGAACCTTCTGACATAAAGCTACGACTCCGTAATTGACATCTCCAACGGACTGCACATCGCAAGTGGATGGCCAAGCACATGTGTTTTCAAGCCCATATCTGATCCACCCTGATCCACCGACACTTCTAAACATATTGAATTACAGTGGTCTTAACGTCTATGTTCACTCTTATCACAGGATCAAAGCAACGGGAAGGAGACTCATGAAGGGGACGTCTAGTACCTCAGAAGTCAAGATTAGGCGAAGACGGGGATCGAGTCAGAGGACTTTAAACCATGGCGCTAATCGGGAGGCAACCCGGGGTTTTTATTTTCCAACTTTCTTTACCGTTTATTGCATTGCATTATACTGGACTTTGCTTTTCATATGTGAATTTGTTTCGTTTCTGTGTCGTATGTGCTATGTTGTGTTCGAGTGCGACTTTTCGAGTGATTTTTTGAGGAAAATGATTTTTCGGGGATAAAAACTTTTTCGGGGACTTAAAATCGCATTTTTATTTTCAAAAAACATTCATCTCCCACCTAAAAGTGGGGGGCGAATCGCCCCCCACGACCAGAGCGAGATTGCGCGCGCTCTGGGCATGCGGGGCGGTTCGCCCCGCACGGGGCGGTCCGCCCCAGGTGTGGGGCGAACCGCCCCACACCTCCAGAACACTAAAAATCGGGGGTTTCTTCCCAAAACCCCCATTTTCCTCCATTTTCATCCTCCAAACTCCAAAATTTCCTCCATATTCAAAATAACTTAAATCTTCATAACTTCTTCATCTCTCCATCATTTTGTGTGTTCTTTAGCTTCATTCGAAGCCCGTTGCATGCTCTTCATTCTATCCGAACAAATTTCTTCCTAGCTCATTCGATTTCCGGATTTGAGATATTATCACATGAACCCTAATTTTTACAATTTGGGGATTTTTTGATTTATGCTTCAATTAGGCTTGTATGATGTATGGGTTGATGATTTATGTGATTAGATTCGTTATTCATTGTCAATTTCATGTTCAATTAGGCTTGGTTTGATGAGTTGAGATTTTTGCTAATTGGATGATATATGTCTTGTTAGGAGATTGTCTCTCTTACTTTCATTCCTTGTTTAAACATGTGTTTATTGATATGAAATTGATGGATGTATTGGGAGAATGCATGATAGTTGAGATTGAGGATTTATGCTAGAAATTGATTTTTATGATATGGATTGAACCTTGTGATTCAAGGCATTTGTTGTTAGCAAGAGCATAATGTGATATGTTATTGTAGTAGGTACATTGATATGTTACGTAATGAATTAGCTAGACTTGGCTTTGAGATTTTGAGGAGTTGGATTTTTGAGAATTTTACTCGTTTGTTCACTCGTTTATTTACATATGCATAGGTCTGTTTTACATCGTATAAGATACTAATTGCTGTTTGCAGGAATCATGGGACCGAGGACAAGGAGAGCCGGCTCTAGCAAAAAGGGGAAGGGAGTGGCATCAAGCTCCCAACCATCTCACGATTTGTACGAGTTGTCTGCCGCCGCGATAGAGGTGCGACAACGGCTAGAGCGGAGATGGCGACGGAGGAAGGTCGATCATCCCCGATAGGAGGATTGACATTCCTGTGTCCGCAGCGAATAGAGCGGGATATAGGACGCTGTCAAGTTTGGGGTCACAAAGGAATTGGGCATGGTACAGTTCCGACAGGTTCAAAGGTTACGATGAGAGCCTCCTCCGAGATTTCTACACTGGGTACATGGATCTCGACGAGAAGAATGGGGTGTTAGTCCGAGGCCTGATTATACCATGGAACCCAGAGTACATCTCTTCCTTCATCCATTTCGGGAACTTGGAATTCACAGAGAGCGACCACGCCTACTTGTATTCGAGGACCGCTAGGGGGATAGGAGACACATCACCGACGTGATCTGCAACAGGGAGTACAGGTATCCGGAAGTTGGGGCAGCACCTGGACGGATCGGTTATAGCGACCTTAGCATCGAAGCCAAGGTGATGATGAAATTTTGCATCTCCGACTTGATCCCAAGGAAGAATGACACATGGATTCAGCCCTACTACGCTGAGCTCCTCTACTGCCTCATAGACGGACATCAGATCGACATAGGGCGCATTATGTATGAGGAGTACGAGCGCCACTGGGAAAAGAAGAGGAAGCCTTTCATCTTCCGAGCTTCATCACAGCCTACTGCAAATATCATGGGGTCGACGATATTGAGGAGGGGGATTGCGAGGTCGCTGCCCTTTCACCCTCGACTATTGAGGTACAGCTCAACAGGTATCAGTTGAGGAACCCCACAGCAGCCGCTGCTGATGTAGGAGCGCCATTCCAGCCAAATGATTCCGATCATGAGGATGCTATGGAGGCAGATGTTGGCGAAGCCCCTATTCCGGATATTCCGTTTGTCCATCGTGCACCGCATGAACCAGCTGGAGCACCACAGGGGTCTGGAGGATTTGACTACTCCGAATTCCGTACCTACCTCGATAGCCGTTTCGACAGGATTGATGCCAATAACGCGGCCATGCGACAGGACATCGACAGGCACATTGTCCAGCACAACCGCGATTGGGAGATATTCGAGGAGCACCGCCGAGAGGATAGGCACACATGTGGGAGCAGCAACAGCTGATCCAGCAACAACAGGAAGCTCTACGACAATCCAATGAGCTCATGAATGACATGTGGAGTGACTTTTATGGGGACTACCATCCCGACGATTAGTCCTTCCACTTGTCCACTCTCAGCCGACCGAGGCCAAACTCTTCGGTAAGATCTAGTATCACTTCTTATTACTCATTCTCTTTTGCTAGGGGGCTAGCTTAAGAATCGTAAGGGGGATGGGATGTGAACTATGATGTTAGGTTTTGTTTGGCTTTGTGTCGATTAGTATCTCGTCCTTTGTTTTCATTTGCATTTGCACGTTTACTGCTTTCTTAGTTTTTATAGGTTGCATTCGCTTCATTCATCCTAGGATAGTTTTGCATGTTTTATATGGAGTTTATTGCCGAATTTTTTGAACTTTTTTATTGGGTAGATCAACTAGCTATGCCATTAATCGTATGCTTCATCTCTATGAATTTGTTTGAGGTTTTTCTCGCTTGGCTTGTCACATTTATGTATTGCACTTAGTTAAGCATGGTAGTCTCGACATCACTTAGTGGTGCTTTCTCTACTGCGGTTCACGAAGGCCTTTATAATAGGATGATGCATGTTAGGGTCTTATGGTTGTTTTCCCGAGTAATTATGTACCTAAGAGGCAACAAGTCTTCACCATGCTTTGAAATTGCTAAATGCCTAGGAAGGAGGTAGTGTGAGGTTGTGTGATCCTTTATTTATAACCTATTCTTCCGAATAGGTTTGGGGAGGGGGTTACACCATCATAGACTTGTTTCTGTTTTTCATTTTCGTATCGTGAGTTCATTATTTTCATTTTTCGTGAATTTTGTACTCCAACCTATTCTTTCGAATAGGTTTGGGGATGTCGTGTGAGTCATTTTGTTTCTCTTTTTGTTATGCTACTGCTGGCTAGAAAAATCGAAAAAAAGAAAAAAAAATCCAGAAAAAAAAGAGAGAAAAAGAAAAAAAGAGAATCTGGAAAGAGAAAAAAAAAAGCAAAGAAGGGTCCAAAAAAGAAAGCCAAATAGCAGTTTAGCAAAGTTTGAGTCTTTTCCATTTTTCGTATTGTTCGTAATCGTGTTGTAGTTTTTATTTTTTATCTTTTTTGTCTTAAATGTCATCTGTTCTAGACCACCCTCGTCCTGCCATTCAGGAAGTGGTGAATAGCTTAAGACTTTACTTGAGAGATGGGTAGAATAGGGGAGTGTTATCTTTTATAGGGAACCCTCCTTCGTTTGATGAGAGCCAGTACTGGTTCGACCTCTTTTGAGAAAAAGTCTTAACATGGTGGAACAGCAGTAAGTCCTCAGTTTCATAGGCACGGGACAACCATTTGTATCTTAGCATGCTTCATTACGTCGTCACTGACTAGGTCCAGGTAGAGAATGTTACGAGAGACTATCTTGTCTTGACATAAGTGCTTATGTGGATGTGTATAAGTCAATCGAGGTATTCTTCAACCTATATTCATGCTTTGATTTATATGGTTTTTGTTCATATGTTATTTGATATATTCAGTAGATTAGTTCGTTTTATTTGGCATGAAACTCCATTTTTGAGTCTTGCATGTTTTTTGTATTAGAGTCTAGCTTAGTTGCTTGAGGACAAGCAAATGTTCGGTTGGGGAGTTTGATGAATGTGTATTTTACACTTTCATTCGAGTCTTTTTCACCTATTTTAGATATCCTCTATGTTAATTTAGCTATATTTTAGTACATTTTATTAGAATAGTGTCACGTTTCCCTTTAGATTTTATTTTACAGGTTTTGGTTGAAATTCGGAGATTTCCGGGAAATTATATTGAAGTCTACAAGGAATTGGTGTTCCAGAAGCCTATTTGGAGTATCTGAAGGTTTCCGGATAGGATTTGGAGTCTAGGGGTCGAATCTGGAGGTTAGAAGGCCACTAGAAGTCTGAAACCGAGTCCGAAAAGGTGAAGAAATCCAAACCCGCGTCGAAAAACGCGGAATTCCGCAAAAAAGGCGGGGGGCGAACCGCCGCACAGTGCGGCGAACCGCCCCAGAGTTAATTCGGGGCCTATATATATTGCTCAGTTTTTTCTCCGAAAATCATATCTTTCCAAGCCTACTTTCTCACCTCTCTCTATAGTTTTAGGTAGGAACTTCCCGGGGCCTGTCCTGGGAGTTCCATAGCTTAGGGGATACTTTTTCATAGCAGATTGGAGCGCGTAGGATCGCAATCATCCGAAGATTGACAACCTTCGGTAACTTTGTATCTTACAGTTTTTATCTACTTATTTTATCTTCTTTCAATATGTTTTCTTCTATGATTTCTATTGATTGCATGCCTATTATGAGTAGCTAAACTTATCGTTGGTGGTAGTATGTGAATTCTTAGCGAGGGAAGATAATCATGCTAATGGCTATATCGCGCATTATACTCCGTGTCATTGCTTTATTTCGTTGATCAGTTGTAACCAAAATTCTCGTATGTTGTATTGATCATTATGCACAATTGGACACTAGTCGACCATCAGACCAATTATCTTCGTAGTGTTGAATAATTACGGAACACATTAGGACAATCGTGATTGACTAGTCAGACCAAATTATCTTCGTAGTGCTTAATACTTGCAACAGGACACTAGATTGATTCAAAGATCTCTATGCAATACCGAGGAATTTATGCATGATTATCGACCCATTATGTTAAGAAGGACCATACTATCACCAATCTCCATTATCTGCTAGAAACCCCCTATTGCTTTCTGTCTGCTGTTTTTATATTCTTAATTAGATTTGATAAAGCTAGTATAGTCCTGAGAGAACGACACTCGAGTCATTCTACTACTACACTACGGTTTTCGTTGTAGTTGTGGATTGCCTTTGGCTAATTACAAATTTATTTGACTGAATCTGACACGTTCGTCACCCGTCCCCAAAAGAAAAAGGACAAGTAACCCAAGAAAGAAAACACTGGCTCGCAAGTCAGTACCTATTGTCCATGATCTTTCGGAGGATTCACAAGCAGTTGCTGAAACACAAACTCCAGTAGATGTTGACAAAGTGGTTACTGAGACCTATGTCAGCAATGTTGAAGTGTTTGCGGAAGCCTTCAACAATCAACTTAATGTTGACACATCTACTGTGAATAGACCACAAGGCAGTGGAAATGAAATTCTTGCCTCAATCCCAGATATCTACATTGTAGATAATCTTGATGATCAGACTCTGGAACCAGTAACTGATATTGCTGCTGATATAAGAACTGCGGCACTTGCTCATGCTGCCGTTGCTGAAAAGATGGTTGTTGAACAAGCAACTCATCAAGTTGCTGAAGTACCAGTTGCTGAGACCGCAATGGTTCAAGTCCCAGAAGTTGCTGAAACACCACAAGAGACATTATTCGACGACGCATCTCGTGATGCTGAGAATACTGGACCCAGTTCACCGAAAACATCCATTGACAAAGTTCAGCTGGTGCTGAAAGAACTAAGTCATCAAATGGAGTTGGATATTGAAGACACTTCCAACAAATCAATCGATGTTTTCATGACAAACAGTGAACTCAAGGGTCAAGATGCCTCTGCTCAACTTGTCATTTCAGAGACAAGGGAGATTGCTGAACCCGCACAGCTTTCTCAAACAGAGCAAGAAAAGAAGTTTGCTGAAGAAACAGTCCCATATATTGAAGAAGCTGTTAATGCTGAAAGGACTGAGTCACCATCTGTCCTTCTTCAACAGGTAGTTAACTCAACCATAAGCAAATCTTCACTATCTAAAACTCAATCTTTTGCTAATATAATGATTTCTCTACAGACTTCTCAAGATACAAGTCAGAAGGTTGCTGAAGCCTGTGCACCAGAATCAACACTTCCTGCTCAACAGGTTTGAAAACACTTCCTGTTAAAGTTTTTGGTAATACAACTAAGTTTGAAAACTTAGTGCTTGTATCTAACTTACAATTATTTCAAGATGAACAAATCAAGGATGCTTCTCAAGCTCCTCAAGGAATGGAAATAGTACCAGCACAAACAAGTGTGCAACATGAGCTTGCTGAATCTCAGCAGGTAAATCATGTTTCAGCTTTGGACTCTAAGACTATTATCCAAACCTCTCCTGAACATAATTTCATTCTTTTTCAGGCTCAAAAGGAGACCACTGAAGTGGTTCACATCACTGAAGATCCAAAAGTGAGTTCTGAAGAACTTTACTTAGACATCAAGAGAACTACCTTGTCAAGAGTTGCTAAGTCTGTCAGCAACTGGCAAAGGTACAGAAGGATGGACTTTTCTGACCTTCATTCTTCATCTATCAAACGAGAAAAAGAAGTCTTCTCTGTTGAAACTCGAGACCTTTGTCCACTCTATACTTCCAGAAGAGATGTCATATTCTCAGCTAATGAGCTCAAATCTGATTGCTCAAATCAGAGAGAATATGAAGGCCAAATTCAAGAGTGCCTCTCTAGATGAACAAGCTGTGATGCTCAAGGGTTCTTTTGTACCCGTGGTGGCTGATCCCCACAAAATCAATGAAGAAGAGGAAGTTACGAGTGTTGCTTTGTACAAGCATCTCGAGTTGGTTATACTGACGGATGATGATGAGGAAGAAGAAGATGAGAACATTCCTACTGATCCCAGTGATGATGAAGGAAAAGATTCTAAGGACAAAAAGGACGATGATGATGACAATCAAGGTCCTAGTCCTGATGCTGGTGGACTCAAACTGACAGTTGCTGAGACTGAGAATCAGGATAACCAGCAAGCTGATCAAACACCAAGTCAGCAAGAATCCCAACCTGCTCCTACTGAAACAAGTACTCAAGCACCTGTACAAGGCGCTGATACTGAAGAAGAGTACGCCAGAAAGCGCGTTGCATTGAAACATGGCAAAAGCAAGCTTTCTGATGCCGAGTTATCTTTACTCGATGCCAAGGTCACTGATCCAAACCTTGATGATGATGAAGAAATGGATGAAGATTACCAAAGATCACTTCAAAACAGTCTCCAAATTCATGCAAGGCATACGCAAAATTTGGATATTGCTCAATCTTCAGGAGTAAAACCTCAGGAAGTCCCCTCCCTTCCATCTACTACTGGCGAAACTCCAGTCATTGAGTCTCAAACGTTGCCCTCATCAACTACTCAATTAAAGCTTACTACTGGTGAAACTCCAGTCGTTGAGTCTGAAGCGTTGCCATCAGCAACCACTCAACCAGAAAGGAATGAAGCTGCAGATTTAGGAACCAAGGTTGCTGGCCTTGATGAATCTGACGATGAAGACGATCTTTCAGCAAATGCGGATGATCACTCAAGGAAAAATGAACCCAAAGCGGTCGAAATTCCTCCTCCTGATTATGAACATGATGTAGGAGATGATTTGAGAAGCCATTTTGTTGGTCCCTTTAAACAACAAGAAAAGACTAGAGGGGGGGGGGGCTGAATAGTCTTTTCAAACTTTTGTCGTTTAAAACTTTCTCAGCAAGTGCTTATTACTTTTCAGTAATGAGTTTGCTGATACTTAACTTTCTCAGCAAGCACAAGTTACTTTGCAGTAACTAGGGTTGCTGATACTTAAAATCAGAGAGCGGAAGTCTTTGATACAATAAGTACTTTTTCAGTAAAAGAAGGTTTCAGCAAGTGATGTGAGTGACAGTGTACAGATAGATATGATTTGCTGAAAACCAAGTACAGTAAGTAAATCACACAAACACTTTTTATAGTGGTATCTGAGAGTGGCGTAATCTCTCAACTAATCCAGTTTGTCCTTTCTAGGACTGAATCCACTAAGATAAGATTGAGGTTCCTTACAACACCTATCTAGAGCGATTCAAACAGAAACCAAAGCACACTTGCTTCTTCTCCAACCTAATCTAGAGAACGCAACCTTGTTCTCCACCAAACTTGGTACTTTTAATCAGCAAAACTATGCTCGATTAAGTTTCCCCGGAATATCACGCCTGAAAGGGTGTATTTTCAGTTAGAGAGGTTTGGGATGAGATAACTTAATTATAACTTATTCAGTTACAACAAGTAATCTAAGAAACAAAACTTTGAGTACTTTGCAGTAAACAAGTTTAATTGTTTCTGGTGTCAAGACTTGTTCTTGTTCGAAAGAAAGAAAGAACACTTAACTAATTTCTTAGTCGTACAAATTCTACTTCTTCACAAGTAGCTTTTTCAAGCCTTAAGTCTCGGAACGGATCAATGGCAGTAGAGAGTATTGAAGGGTTTGTGAGTTTAAGCACAAGTGAGAGTATGATCACGTTGTTGACACACTTCAACTCTTTGCCGGATGACCTCTATTTATAGTGAAAATAAGGAGCCGTTTGAATTTCAAATTCTAAGGCTTTTGTTCCTTAAAATGTCACTATCTTGCTTTTGTACTTTCATCAGCGTCCTTGTTTGTCTTCTAGTCTTCATGTCCTTCGCGTGCATGCTTTTCATTTAATGCTTATTTGAACAGAATTCAAACAGTAACATTGTAGCGCAAATACAACTACTTTCAGCAAGCGGTCACATATGTTCCATCAGCAAGTGGTCAGACTCAGTTTCAGCAAGCACAACCTACTCTGTCGTTAAGATTTTCACTTATGCAAGTTGTTGCTGAAGTTTCCACTTTCTGAGCAACATGTGCCTTTGTAGATACCAGTCTTCAGAAATCTTCTAGTCTTCAGTCTTCGAAATCTTCAAGATTCTGAGCGGTTCTAAATGCTTCAATAGTTTGTTTGTTAAAAACAAAGTACATCATCAGCAAATGCTTCAATAATTTGTATTTCTTTTCAGAAAACAAGATACATCATAAGCTTTAAAACCAACCTATCTAGCACCTATTCTAAGTCTTCAGCAAACGTTCGTCTTTTACAATGTCCTTAAAATTCTAAATTCCTGTGGACCTTAAGAGTACTAGTTACTGGACTTTTCTTAATTTAGCATGGCTAATTGCTCATCAAAATTACAAGTTTCCTAACAAATTTCCCCCTTTTTGATGTTAGCAATCCATGGCTAATTTAATTGTTACCCTTTTAGAGGTTTCTGATGTTGAATAAATTAGTTGATTAATGCAAGCATACTTGAATAATTAAACAGTAAGCATAAGTAAATTGCATAATCAGAAACCAATAAGAGTCAAAAGCTTCATTGCTGATAGTTATCTTTCAGAAGTTTACAAGAAGTAGCATAGATAACTTAAACAGAATCAGCAAACAAAACTTTAACAGAAACTATTACAGAGAATTAAGCTCTTCCAGAAGATTTTCTCAAAATCTCTCTTACACTCTTCTCAGCAAGTGCAGTAAATTCAACACAGTCATTTTCGTAGTTCTCAAGAAGCCTACGGACTTGTAGTTGAAGAATTCTTGCATTTTTGCAGGCAGTATGATGATGCTTTTCAGCATTCATTTCCATGTAGTGAGTTACCCACAAATGCATGCCCCAATTGCTGGCATGGAAAAGCTGTGTATCTGAAATGCTTTTAGGATGAATCTTTCTTAGCCAGAGAAGATCTTCTTCTTGATCCTTAGCAGTGAGATAGAAGTACTCATAAGGAATCAATCCAAGTCTCTTCTTTGTTTTCTTGGTTACTGGGTTAGAGTAATAAGCAATGCCAGGTGGTTTTATCAAATTTGGTTCTTGTGTATAAGTCTTACCAATGGCAGTTCTTCTTACTGAGACCTCAAGATTCAACCATTTCCCAGCAACGTTTCTTGGGAGGGATTCTTCCCTTTGTTTCCTTTGCACCTTGAGTTCAATCCATGTGAACATTTGGTTCAAAATGGCTGTAGGAAAGAACTCATTCACCAGCAAATCTTCCAGCTTTAAGATCCAGCAACCATGAACGTTTCTGATCACATTCTGAGTGGTTTCATCATTGCTGGTCTTTGTATACTCAATGCCGGAGCCAATAGCAATGCTGGCCAGCCTCTTTTCTTCCTGTCTTTGCCTTCTTCTTCTTGACTTTGCATTGTCTTGATCTCTTGCTGAAGACTCAGACGAGAAATGCTTTGAATGGCCAGACGGAGTTAAGGCTGTTAAAGGTCTAGCTCTTATGGCTTGAGCTATTGTCTGATTGTCATCATCATCATCATCTTCATTCAGATCTCGATGACTTTCAGTGTGGCAAACATCTTGAGTTTCAGCAGCAGTTTTTCTCTTTTTGGTACTTGCTGAATTTAACTCAGATTCTGCTTGCCTTTTAGAACTTTGCTCTTTTTCAGCAAGAGGTTCTATGGGCAGTGGCTCATCAACAGTAGGAGGGGTTTGGGTTCTTTTTCTGGTATTTCTCTTTTCCCCCTTAGACATGGATTCCAACATCGGAGTGATGTGCAGAGAGTAGAACTCATTGCAATTTTCAGCAAGAGTACTTAAGTTGTTATACTTCATGATGCTTGCTGATCAGAATTCATTTTTGACAACTCTTTTTGAACACTCATCATGTTCTCTTCATGTCTTTTCTCTGTTGCGGCCTTATCATCCATGAAAGTCTGAGCCTTCACTAGAGCGGTCTTTGCGAGCTTGAGTGCTTGACTTACATCTTCTTCATAGCTTTTGTGATAAAGACTGATGTCTTTCTGAGCTATTGTAAGAGTAGTAGTGCGTCTCAGCACTGTAGCCAATATTTTCCCAATGTCAAGCGGGCTCTCAGCAAGCAATGCGTCATCTTCTGCTTTTCAGGCATCATGGACTTTCTTCAGTGCCAAAATTCTAGGAGTAAACTCCTCAACTCTTGGGAACGGCACTAGGTTTGGGGTCAAGGAATGAACTTTCAGTTTGAAGCAAACTGATCAACCTTCATCAGCAATTCTCCTCTTAGACCATCGTCTATATCATTTATGTAATCAGGAGGAGAAATTTGAACCACTTTGGGGTCTCTTTTGGATTGTTCATCCTCATTTGCTGATAAGTCATCGTCATCCTCAGATTCATCAAGGTCAGCAACCTTGGAACCTAAGTCAGCAGCTTCATTTCCTTTTGGTTGAGTGGTTGCTGATGGCAACGCTTCAGACTCAACAACTGGAGTTTCACCAGTATTTAGTTTTAAGGGCGAATTACATCCACACCCCCCGTTAGATTAGCTTATTACATATCTTCCCTCGTTAAATTCACAATTACATATGTTCCCTCCTTAGATTAAATCAATTACATTGAGCCCCACGCTCTTGACTTTAGGCGAATTAAGGCTCCTTCCAATATTTGATTCTTTCAATAGCCAAACAACCATAATTAATTTTTTTTAGAATTTTTTTCTTCTTCTTCTAGCTGCTATCGGAGTCCGGTAGCAGCTCCGGACCGGAGCTGTTTAACAGCTCCATCTAGAGCTGTAGCAAATCCAATTCGGAGCTGCTTGCAGCTCCCAATCGGAGCTGCGATCTGGAGCTGTTTGCAGCTCCGATATGGAGCTGTAGCAGCTCCCAACCGGAGCTGCAACAACTCCAGATCGGAGCTGCTTGTAGCTCCAGATCGGAGCTACTACCGGATTTCGGTGACTGACCGGAATCCGGTAGTTAGAAGATTAAGAAGAAAGAAATGTTTTAAAAAAAATGAAAAAGGAAAAAAGAATTTGTAAACCTAAGGGCTTGTTTGTTTTGTTAAACTTGGAGAGAAAGAAATAAGGTGGTCAACATTTGATATGTAAAACGGGGCTATATGTAATTGTTGAACTAAGGAGGGAACATTTGTGATTAGAGGTTCCAGCAGGGGAGGTAGATGTAATATTCCCTAGTTTTAATTGAGTAGTTGCTGAGGGCAACGTTTGAGACTCAATTACTGGAGTTTCGCCAGTAGTAAGTGGAAGGGAGGGGACTTCCTTTGGTCTTGCTCCTGAAGATTCACCAATTTCTAGATCCTTTGTATGCCTTGCATGGATCATAGACTATCCTGTAGAGCACGTTGGTAATCTTCATCCTATTCATCATCATCATCAAGGTTTGCATCAATGACCTTGGCATCAGAAATTTGGCTCTTGCCATTTTTCAAGGCAGCCCGTTTTCTGGCATATTCTTCTTCAGTATCAGCACCTTGTACAGGTGCTTGATTTTCAACAGCAGCAGGAGCAGGTTGAGATTCATGCTGAGGTTGTGGTTGTTCAGCTTGCTGATTGTCTTGTTGAGTATTTTCAGCAACTGTCAACTTTAAGCCACCAGCATCAGGACTTGGACATTGATTGTCATCATCATCGTCTTTCTTGTCCTTTGAATCTTTCCCTTCATCATCACTGGGATCTGTTGGAATGTTCTCATCTTCTTCCTCTTCATCATCATCGGTCAGAATTACTAGCTCGAGATGCTTGTACAAAGCAACACTCGTTACTTCCTCTTTCTCATTGATTTTGTGGGGATCAGCCACCACGGGTACAAATGAACCCTTGAGCATCACAACTTGTTCAGCTGGAGAGGCACTCTTGAATTTGGCCTTCATATTCTCTCTGATTTGAGCAATCAGATTCGAGCTCATTTGCTGAGAATATGTCATTTCTTCAGGAAGTATGGAGTGAACGAATGTCTCGAGCTTCATCAGAGAAGATCTTTTTTCTCGTTTGAAAGATGAAGATGGATATCAGAGAAATCCATTCGCCTGTATCTTTGTCAGTTGCTGACGGACTTAGCAACTCTTGACAAAGTGGTTCTTTTGAAGTTCAAGTACAGTTCCTCAGAACTCACTTGTTGATCTTCAGTGATGAGCACCACTTCAGTGGTCTCCTTTAGAGCCTGAAAAAGAACAATATTTAGATCAGGAGAGGTTTGGATAATTGCTTTAGAGTTCAAAGCTGAAACATGAATTACCTGCTGAGATTCAGCAAGCTCATGTTGTACAATTTCCATTCCTTCAGGAGCTTGAGTAGCATCCTCCATTTGTTCATCCTGAAATAAATTTGAGTTAGACACAAGTACTAAGCTGTCAAACTTAGTTTTATTACCAAAAACATTAACTACCTGCTGAGCAGGGAGTGTTGATTCTGGTGCAGAGGCTTCAACAACCATCTGACTTGCATCTTGAGAAGTCTGTAGAGATAACATAATATTAGCAAAACAATAAGTTTCAGAATTTGAAGTTTTACTGATGGTTGAATTAACTACCTGCTGAAGAAGGACAAGTTGTGGCTCAGTCCTTTCAGCATTAACAGTTTCTTCATTTTCTTGGATTGTTTCTTCAGCAGACTTCTTGGTTTGCTCTGCTTGAGAAAGCTGCGCGGTTTCAGCAATCTCCCTTGTCTCTGAAATGACAAGTTGAGCAGAAGCATCTTGACCTTTAAGCTCACTGTTTGTCATGAAGACATCAATGGATTTGTTGGATGATTCTTCAATCTCCAACTCCATTTGTTGGCTTATAGCTTCCAGTACAAGCTGGACTTTGTCAATTGATGTTTTTGGTGAACTTGGGCCAGTATTCTCAGCATCACGAGATGCGTCCTTGAATAGTGGTTCTTGTGTTTCAGCAACTTCTGGAACTTGAACCATTGCTGTCTCAGCAACTGGTTCTTCAGCAACTTGATGAGTTGCTTGTTCAGCAACCATCTTTTCAGCAGCATCAACAAGTGCCGCATTTTGCAGATCAGCAGCAATATCACTTGCTGGTTCCAGAGTTTGATCATCTAGATTATCTACAATGTAGATATCTGGGACTTGGGCAGGAATTTCATTTCCACTGCCTTGTGGTCTGTTCTCAGTAGAAGGATCAACGTTGAGTCGATCATTGAAGGCTTCCGCAAAAACTTCAATGTTGCTGACATAGGCTTCAGTAATTACATTGTCAACATCTACTGGCAATTGCGTTTCAGCGATTGTCTGGGAATTGTCTGAGAGGTCATGGACAATAGGGACTGACTTGCGAGCCAGTGTTTTCTTCCTTGTGTTGCCTGTCCTTTTCCTCTTTGGTACGGGGTTTGCTGATGACGCTGCAGTCTGAGTGTCATCATCAGCTTTCCTCTTTTTCTTGTTAGATTTCTCCACTTTCCCAGAGGCGTCAGTAGTTGCATTTTCAGCAACGGCTGTTGTACACGTACCTTGTTGATCATCTACATCAGTTTCATTTTTCTCACCACCATCTACAACAGTTTCATCTCTAAGTTGCTGAGTGGTGACATCTGCAGCTGTTGTATACCTTTCTTGCTGGCTTGTGCTGACAACATTTGCAGCTGTTGTCTTCTTTGATTTTTCGAGTTTATTGCCATCAGTCTTAGGTACATTCTGTTGGTAGAAGGTTGTTCCCACATTGCACATAGATTTCTTGATTGGCAATGGGTTTCTCAGCTGAATCCTGAAATGTTCAAGGATATAGCATATCTTTATTCCATACATAACTGGAAAGGAAGGTGAGACCTTGTTGTCTTCTACCTTTACCTTGAACTTAGTAACACAATCAACAAGCCTGTTGAAAATGTACTTAGCTCAGTTAAGTTCCGTTTTATTTTCATGGATATGCATCAGCAGCGGCCATCTTCTCAGGCCTACTTGGTCTATTCCTCCAACTTGGGAGTCCAAAACTTTTATCAGTAGCAGAGCTACTAGACCAAGTGAATGGCAGAGATGCATCCTCTTAACGTGCTTTGTCCAAGTAACGGGAGCAATCTCGCCTTTCTTCATTTTCTCATTTCTGACGTCACTGTAGAAAGCTTCAATTTCTTCGTCAGTGGCAGTGACGTCATCTTCAGTTTCAGTGGTTGGAATCTGAAAGATTTCCGCTAAATCAGTCCATTTCAGGACGATTTGCGTGTTCTGAACTGTAGTAAAGATCACTTTTTCAGTGACTCCTTTACTATCAGTAAGGGACTGGATTTCTGCATTATTGTAGAACTCCATTGTATCCAGCATGCTCACTTGCTTAGCGCAAGCAGATATGAAATTCATGAGGCCTTGCTGCTTGATAAATTCAAGCGCCTCTTCATTCTCATCATCGAGTTCTTGTTCATAGAAGTATCGAATGTACTTCTCTTTTGCGAATCCACCCCATTGCATCATCATCTCACACTTTGCAGTGTCAAGATATGACGGAGGCATAGGTTTTTCCGATATCCTATCGTTTTTCAACACAACTTTCGTTGTGTTTGATGCCGGAGTAGTCACCGGAGCAGTGCGTTTCTCAGCACTGTCTACCTTAGACGACTTTGAGGACTTAGAGGACTGTCTCTTTGGTGCCATTTGTTTTCATAGAGAAGAAAGTGTACGAAAATGATAGTTTGCTTTTTGACCGGAGGTACAGTAGATTCAGGCTAAAATTTGCAGAGAAAGGAAATGTGAGTTAAAGAATTTTGTCATTTCTCTAACTCCTTCTTTATATAGTGTCTCTGATGTGTCAGAAACTCAATCGATTTGAGCTCTCAGCAAGGGTAAAACAGAGAAACACAGGCATTAGTGGAGCCTTTGCATTGAATGCGTAGTGGCCCACTAACTAAAACCGTCAGAGCACTCTCTCTCTTTGTTTTGTTAACCGTTAGATTAGTAACTCCTTTTAATCAATGGCCACGATTGTATTTCATGTTATGATTATTACGAGTTTATTTGTGCCCGATTAACGTCACAAATTGATTTTACCGAGTTTTAAGGGATTAGATTGCTTGCTGAAATGGACAAGAATCTTTTCAGCGAGTTTGCATAAATAGCCTAAAAACTTGCTGAAAGTTCCCCCTTACTTAGATATCTCATATTTTCTTAAGTTTAAAAGATATTTCTGAGTTCCCGTATCAGTAAATTCTTTTGTACTTGAGATATCCTTTGGTAAAATCTGAGAAATGAGTTTTGCTCTTTTTCTGAGTTCCCGTCTCAGAATATTCCCTTGATACTTGAATACCTATTTCAGTATCTTTTGATTGTTTGAATGCCCGTTTCAGCAATCCTTAAGGTTTTTCTCTTACTGAGTGCCTGTCTCAGCAAGTGATCAAGTTTCCTAACAAATACCCATTTGAAGGAATACTTGCTGAATGCCTGTTTCAGCAAACATGTAGTGACTTGTCATTTCTTAGAAGAAATTAGTGGACGGAGCTTTTAAGTAAGAATACTTTGGCTTGCTGAATACCTGTTTCAGCATTTTGCCAAATGTATTCTTTATTGAGGTAGTTCAATCAATCCAAGGTTATATCTTAGCATTGCGAACCTATTATCTGGTAGGGGCTTGGTAAAGATGTCAGCAAGTTGATCATCAGTACCTACTTTCACAACCTCAATATCTCCTTTTCCACATGATCTCTAATGAAATGATGTCTAATATCAATATGCTTAGTCCTAGAGTGAAACTTAGGATTTTGCGTGATAGCAACACTTGTATTATCACAAAAGATTGGTGTTTTCTTTGCAGAAATACCATAATCTCTTAATTGTTGCTGAATCCATAGGATTTGAGCTGTGCAACAACCAGCTGCAATGTATTCAGATTCAGTGGATGAATTGGCAACACAGGTTTGCTTCTTGCTGAACCATGATATTAATCTAGTACCCAAAAACTGACAAGTTCCAGAGGTACTTTTTCTATCAAGAGTTGATCCTCCATGATCAGCATCAGAATAACCAACCAATTCTAGTCCAGAATCTTTAGGATACCATAATCCAACATTGACTGTACCTTTGACATACTTCAGTATCTTGATTGCCTTTTTGTAGTGTGATTCTCTTGGATCAGATTGGAATCTTGCACACACACAAACATCATACTGAATGTCAGGTCTACTTGCTGTTAAATACAACAAGGAACCAATGATCTTCCTATACTTGTGTTCTTCAACACTTTTATCTTCTTTAGTATAGCCCAATTTGGTACCAACACTCATAGGGATCTTTTCAGGTATCTCTTCCTCTTTGATCCTAAACTTTATGAGCATTTCTTTCGCATACTTTGCTTGATTTATGAATATTCCATCTTTGAGTTGCTTGACTTGCAATCCTAGGAAATAATTCAATTTTCACATCATACTCATTTCAAATTTGTTTGTCATGAGTTTGGCAAAATCATCACAAAGTTGCTTGTCCTTAGATCCAAAAATTATGTCATCCACATAAATTTGAACTAAGAGTATTTTACCATCATGGTTCATGGTAAATATGGTTTTGTCAACTTCACCTTTCTTGAAATTATTTTCCAGCAAGAACTTAGCCAAGGTATCATACAATGCTCTTGGTGCTTGCTTTAGACCATATACAGCTTTCTGAAGCTTGTATACCATCTTGATTTCTGAGGGAAGTTCAAAGCCAGGGGGTTGTTCTAAGTAGACTTCTTCAGCAAGTTCACCATTCAAGAATGCACTTTTAACATCCATTTGGTAAACAATGAAGTCATTGTGAGGAGCAAAGGCCAAGAAAAGCCTAATTGCATTCAATCTTGCAACTGGTGCATAAGACTCATCATAGTCCAATCCTTCAGTCTGACAGTAACCTTGAGCAACTAAACGTGCTTTATTTCTTGTTACTTCACCAGACTCACTCAGCTTGTTTCTGATCACCCACTTTGTGCCAATAGCTTTCTTGCCTCCAGCAAGTGGTACAAGTTTCCAGCCTTTGTTCCTTTCGAATTGATCCAGTTCTTCTTGCATTGCCTTTATCCATTCAGAATGCTTTAAAGCTTCTTCTATGGTTTTAGGTTCAATTTCTGAAACAAAACAAGAGAACAATGATTCTACTTCCACGACAGTTCTTCTTCAGCAAGTCCATGTGTAGTAGATGCTTTGGATCTAGTCACTTGGCGTTTATTAATATCGCCAATCATATCCGTAGAGGGATGATCTCTAATCCATTATTAACAGGTTTTCTATTTGTTGGATCTGGATATGTTTGCTCATCAGCATGTGACTCTTCAGTATGTACTTGTTCAGTACTACTGGGATTTTGTGTCTCTGCTGAGATTGGTTCATCAGCAGCTGCTTGTTCAGCATTGCTTGATTGTGGAAGTTCATCAGCAGGCACTCGAGGTTGCGTAGTTTCATCAGCAACTTTGGAGCAACTGCGTCTTTGCTGGAAATTCCTTGTCGTGAACTATATTATCTTGTCATGACTTGGGGGAGGAGAGTCATTGTCAGAATCATCATTTAGTTCAAAACTGACTTGATTTGCCTAGCATTAGTTCAGTTCTTTGCTCATGTATGATTAACTTTTTCATACATTCTGATATTTCTTCTTCAGCAGGCACTCCTTGTGTCTTTTCATAGAATACAACATGCCTGATTCTTCGTCTTTGTGCCTTTTTGTTGTAAAAA
>CM051458.1:61487597-61557117 GCA_028274465.1 Plantago ovata | reverse complement strand
GTACGGGGGTTGCTGATGACGCTGCAGTCTGAGTGTCATCATCAGCTTTCCTCTTTTTCTTGTTAGATTCTCCCTTTCCCAGAGGCGTCATAGTTGCATTTTCAGCAACGCTGTTGTACACGTCCTTGTTGATCATCTACAGCAGTTTCATTTTTGGTACCACCATCAACAGCAGTTTCATCTCTAAGTTGCTGAGTGGTAACATCTGCAGCTGTTGTATACCTTTCTTGCTGGCTTGTGCTGACAACATTTGCAGCTGTTGTCTTCTTTGATTTTCTTTTTGCCAGCATCTTAGGTACATTCTGTTGTAGAAGGATCTTCCCACATTGCACACAGATTTCTTGATTGGCAATGGGTTTCTCAGCTGAATCCTGAAATGTTCAAGGATATAGCATATCTTGATTCCATACATAACTGGAAAGGAAGGTGAGACCTTGTTGTCTTCTACCTTTACCTTGAACTTAGTAACACAATCAACAAGCCTGTTGAAAATGTACTTAGCCCAGTTAAGTTCCGTTTATTTTCATGATATGCAGCAGCAATGGCCATCTTCTCAGGCCTACTTGGTCAATTCCTCCAACTGGGAGTCCAAAACTTTACAGTAGCAGAGCTACTAGACCAAGTGAATGGCAGAGATGCTTCCTCTTAACGTGCTTTGTCCAAGTCACGGGAGCAATCTCGCCTTTCTTCATTTTCTCATTTCTGACGTCACTGTAGAAAGCTTCAATTTCTTCGTCAGTGGCAGTGACGTCATCTTCAGTTCCAGTGGTTGGAATCTGAAAGATTTCCGCTAAATCAGTCCATTTCAGGACGATTTGCGTGTTCTGAACTGTAGTAAAGATCACTTTTTCAGTGACTCCTTACTATCAGTAAGGGACTGGATTTCTGCATTATTGTAGAACTCCATTGTATCCATCATGCTCACTTGCTTAGTGCGAGCAGATATAAATTCATGAGGCCTTGCTGCTTGATAAATTCAAGCGCCTCTTCATCATCATCGAGTTCTTGTTCATAGAAGTATCGAATGTACTTCTCTTTTGCAAATCCACCCCATTGCATCATCATCTCACACTTTGCAGTGTCAAGATATGACGGAGGCATAGTTTTTCAGATTCTATCGTTTTTCAACACAACTTTCGTTGTGTTTGATGCCGGAGTAGTCACCGGAGCAGTGCGTTCTCAGCACTGTCAACCTTTGACGACTTTGAGGACTTAGAGGACTGTCTCTTGGTGCCATTTCTTTTATAGAGAAGAAAGTGTACGAAAAAGATAGTTTGCTTTTTGACCGGAGGTACAGTAGATTCAGGCTAAAATTTGCAGAGAAAAGGAAATGTGAGTTAAAGAATTTTGTCATTTCTCTAACTCCTTCTTTATATAGTGTCTCTGATGTGTGAGAAACTCAATCGATTTGAGCTCTCAGCAAGGGTAAAACAGAGAAACACAGGCATTAGTGGAGCCTTTGCATTGAATGCGTAGTGGCCCACTAACTAAAACCGTCAGAGCACTCTCTCTCTTTGTTTTGTTAACCGTTAGATTAGTAACTCCTTTTAATCAATGGCCACGATTGTATTTCATGTTATGATTATTACGAGTTTATTGTGCCCGATTAACGTCACAAATTGATTTTACCGAGTTTTAAGGGATTAGATTGCTTGCTGAAATGGACAAGAATCTTTTCAGCGAGTTTGCATAAATAGCCTAAAAACTTGCTGAAAGTTCCCCCTTACTTAGATATCTCATATTTTCTTAAGTTTAAAAGATATTTCTGAGTTCCCGTATCAGTAAATTCTTTTGTACTTGAGATATCCTTTGGTAAAATCTGAGAAATGAGTTTTGCTCTTTTTCTGAGTTCCCGTCTCAGAATATTCCCTTGATACTTGAATACCTATTTCAGTATCTTTTGATTGTTTGAATGCCCGTTTCAGCAATCCTTAAGGTTTTTCTCTTACTGAGTGCCTGTCTCAGCAAGTGATCAAGTTTCCTAACAAATACCCATTTTGAAGGAATTACTTGCTGAATGCCTGTTTCAGCAAACATGTAGTGACTTGTCATTTCTTAGAAGAAATTAGTGGACGGAGCTTTTAAGTAAGAATACTTGGCTTGCTGAATACCTGTTTCAGCATTTTGCCAAATGTATTCTTTATTGAGGTAGTTCAATCAATCCAAGGTTATATCTTAGCATTGCGAACCTATTATCTGGTAGGGGCTTGGTAAAGATGTCAGCAAGTTGATCATCAGTACCTACTTTCACAACCTCAATATCTCCTTTTTCCACATGATCTCTAATGAAATGATGTCTAATATCAATATGCTTAGTCCTAGAGTGAAACTTAGGATTTTGCGTGATAGCAACACTTGTATTATCACAAAAGATTGGTGTTTTCTTTGCAGAAATACCATAATCTCTTAATTGTTGCTGAATCCATAGGATTTGAGCTGTGCAACAACCAGCTGCAATGTATTCAGATTCAGTGGATGAATTGGCAACACAGGTTTGCTTCTTGCTGAACCATGATATTAATCTAGTACCCAAAACTGACAAGTTCCAGAGGTACTTTTTCTATCAAGAGTTGATCCTCCATGATCAGCATCAGAATAACCAACCAATTCTAGTCCAGAATCTTTAGGATACCATAATCCAACATTGACTGTACCTTTGACATACTTCAGTATCTTGATTGCCTTTTTGTAGTGTGATTCTCTTGGATCAGATTGGAATCTTGCACACACACAAACATCATACTGAATGTCAGGTCTACTTGCTGTTAAATACAACAAGGAACCAATGATCTTCCTATACTTGTGTTCTTCAACACTTTTATCTTCTTTAGTATAGCCCAATTTGGTACCAACACTCATAGGGATCTTTTCAGGTATCTCTTCCTCTTTGATCCTAAACTTTATGAGCATTTCTTTCGCATACTTTGCTTGATTTATGAATATTCCATCTTTGAGTTGCTTGACTTGCAATCCTAGGAAATAATTCAATTTTCACATCATACTCATTTCAAATTTGTTTGTCATGAGTTTGGCAAAATCATCACAAAGTTGCTTGTCCTTAGATCCAAAAATTATGTCATCCACATAAATTTGAACTAAGAGTATTTTACCATCATGGTTCATGGTAAATATGGTTTTGTCAACTTCACCTTTCTTGAAATTATTTTCCAGCAAGAACTTAGCCAAGGTATCATACAATGCTCTTGGTGCTTGCTTTAGACCATATACAGCTTTCTGAAGCTTGTATACCATCTTGATTTCTGAGGGAAGTTCAAAGCCAGGGGGTTGTTCTAAGTAGACTTCTTCAGCAAGTTCACCATTCAAGAATGCACTTTTAACATCCATTTGGTAAACAATGAAGTCATTGTGAGGAGCAAAGGCCAAGAAAAGCCTAATTGCATTCAATCTTGCAACTGGTGCATAAGACTCATCATAGTCCAATCCTTCAGTCTGACAGTAACCTTGAGCAACTAAACGTGCTTTATTTCTTGTTACTTCACCAGACTCACTCAGCTTGTTTCTGATCACCCACTTTGTGCCAATAGCTTTCTTGCCTCCAGCAAGTGGTACAAGTTTCCAGCCTTTGTTCCTTTCGAATTGATCCAGTTCTTCTTGCATTGCCTTTATCCATTCAGAATGCTTTAAAGCTTCTTCTATGGTTTTAGGTTCAATTTCTGAAACAAAACAAGAGAACAATGATTCTACTTCCACGACAGTTTCTTCTTCAGCAAGTCCATGTGTAGTAGATGCTTTGGATCTAGTCACTTGGCGTTTATTAATATCGCCAATCATATCCGTAGAGGGATGATCTCTAATCCATTTATTAACAGGTTTTCTATTTGTTGGATCTGGATATGTTTGCTCATCAGCATGTGACTCTTCAGTATGTACTTGTTCAGTACTACTGGGATTTTGTGTCTCTGCTGAGATTGGTTCATCAGCAGCTGCTTGTTCAGCATTGCTTGATTGTGGAAGTTCATCAGCAGGCACTCGAGGTTGCGTAGTTTCAGCAACTTTTGGAGCAACTGCGTCTTTTGCTGGAAATTCCTTGTCGTGAACTATATTTATCTTGTCATGACTTGGGGGAGGAGAGTCATTGTCAGAATCATCATTTAGTTCAACTGACTTGATTTGCCTAGCATTAGATTCAGTTCTTTGCTCATGTATGATTAACTTTTTCATACATTCTGATATTTCTTCTTCAGCAGGCACTCCTTGTGTCTTTTCATAGAATACAACATGCACTGATTCTTCGATCTTTTGTGCCTTTTTGTTGTAAACTCTATAAGCTTTACTATGCTAGGAGTAGCCGAGAAATATCGCTTCGTCTGCCTTTGATTGAAATGTTCTTAGGTATTCTCTACCGTTATTAAGAACGAAACACTTGCAACCAAATACTCTTAGATGACTGATGTTAGGAGGTCTTCCAACAAACAATTCATAAGGAGTTTTGTTGTATTCCTTAGTAATCAAACATCTGTTTTGAGTGTAACAGGCGGTATTAATCGCTTCAACCCAGTAAGCCTCACTTATTTCAGTGTCAGCAAGCATTGTTCTTGCGGCTTCTTTCAGGGTACGATTCTTCCGTTCAGCAACACCGTTTTGCTGTGGTGTCCTTATTGAGGATAACTGATGTTGTATTCCTTTTGAGGTACAATACTCAGTCATGTACTGGTTTACAAACTCAATACCATGGTCTGTCCTTATGACTTTTACCTTGTCATTTTTCATGACTTCAAGCTTGTTCAGCAAGTTAGGTATTTCAGTCCTAGTTTCAGATTTGTGCTTGATGAATACTACCCAAGTGAATCTTGAATAGTCATCCACCACGACCAGACCATACTTCTTACCAGCATAGCTTGTTGAAGACGATTCAAACAAGTCCATGTGCAAGAGTTGTAAAGGTTTTGTAGTTGACGGTACTGCCTTGTTCTTGAAAGAGGATTTGGTTTGCTTTCCTTGCTGACATGCATTGCAAACACCATCCTTCTTAAAAGTAACCTTAGGTAATCCAACTACAAGTGCCTTTTTAGACAGCTTATTCAGCGTCTTGAAATTTAGATGACTTGTTCGTTTATGCCATAACCATGCTTTTTCAGCAAGGCAATCGTGATCTGAGACAAGGCATTTTTCAACGATTGCTGAAGACCAATCTACAGTGTACAAGCCTCATGATCTTCTTGCAATCATAATAACCTTTTTAGTCTCGAAATATATAAGTTTACATTCATCACTTTTGATTTTGATGAAGTATCCTTTGTCAGCAAACTGACTCATGCTGAAAAGGTTAAACTTGAGATTTTTGACATAAAGAACTCCAGTAATGGTTATGCATCCTAACTTCACGTCACCATAGCCTTTTGTACAACCGGAGCCTCCACCAGCAAACCTTATTGTTGGACCTTTAGACCACCGTCTATAGTTTATAAGGTTATTCTTGTTGCCCGTCATGTGCTTTCCACAACAACTATCAAAGTGCCGGATTGCATCGTTTGTCTCCGTGGCTGAAGTCTGCAGAATCAAGAGCAAACAAGTTAATTATCCAATAATGGATGTCCATTAACATGTTCAAGAATGCGTCCAGTGGAAACCCAAGTCTTAAGTTTTTCAACTTTGACTTGTTTTCTACTTGCTGAGGAACTAGGAGGTTTTGAGCTGAAAGACTTTTGATTCGTGCTGATCAAGTCCACTTTCTGATGTGGTGTCTTGCTCGGTTGACCTTTTTGCTGAACATACTTTTCAGTAAGTTCTTTTCTCACAAGGTTCCTTCTAGCCCTAGCATTAAGAGTCTTTTCAGAACTCTTAGGCTTGATTTTCTTCATCTCTTTGAAGTATCTTTGCTGACTTTGCTTATTCTCGTTAAAAAGTTGACTTTGCTTGGTTTTGAAACCGAGTCCACTTTTCGGAGAATGCTAAGCTTTCGTGTCAGCAACCTTACTTGATTCAGGTTTGTCAGCAAAGGTCTTCTGATTACTTTTAGTAATCTTGCCTTTTGACTTAACAATTTGCTTTTCAGCAACTTGTTTGGCGGAATGCTTCACAGCATCCTTCTTCTTTACAGTTTGCTTCTCAGCAATCTGTTTTCCTTTTAAAGTCTTTTTACTTTGAGTAGCAACGGCGGGATTTATGGTCGTAGGTACTTGATTGCATGTTTCAGCAACCTTAGATTGACCAAACTGATAGAGTTCTGGTAGACCACTATCAGTAGCACGTATAAAGGAAATCGGTGATTTATCTTTACTCAAGATTTCTACGTCATCACCTTCATACGTTGCACCTAAACCTTCTTTCTGAGATGGATCTCTCAAATAAGAGTTTAGTTCAGTCAGCGTATTACTTGCGTCAGCATAAGATTTGAAGTTGATTTTCATCTTTTTCATCTCTTGGATTTCAGCAAGTAACTTTATATTTGAGGACTGATATTCTTCCAATTCTAATGCCATTTGAGAATTCTTCTCTGTAGCTTCAGCAATCAACTTCTTAAGACGCCTTATTTCAGCATCCTTTTCTTCTGTCTCTTCCTTCAGCAAGACATACTTTTCAGTAGTCTGCTTGGTCAGAGTTTCAACAATCTGTAGTTTCTCTTGCTGTCTGCTCAGAGTTTTCTCAAATCTTTCGATTTCTCCTTGAATCTTGTCAAGGTCAATCTCGTCTTCACTTTCTGAGTCTGAGTCAGAGGTAGGATTGTTTACCTGACTGGCCATGAGGCAGAACTCGTAGTTTGACACATCTGGATAAGCTTCCATAGCTATTCCACAAACTTCTTTGCCAATCTCCACGTCTAGAGTGGCTTCTTCATCGTCAGTGTCTGAGCTTTCATCCTCACTGTCTTCGGAGCTAGTATCAATGCACAATGCATCGATCTTTGCTTGAAGCTTCTTCTTTTCTTCAGCAATAAAAGCTCTCTTGAACTTCTTCTTCTTTTCAGCAGATTTGCCTTTCAGCAAAGGGCAATTAGCTTTGAAGTGTCCAGGCTTTTTGCAGTAAAAGCATAGATCATTTCCAACTGCAGGTTCTTCAGATGAAGTTGCTTGCTGAGCTTGCTTGTTCAGCGAGCTAGTCTCATTCTTGTACTTATGGTAATTGTTACCAAGATGCTTTTTCAGCTTTTCTTTTGCTTTTCGCCTTTCAAGTTCCTTACTGATGAATTTCTTCATGTTTTTGACAACCAAAGAGTTTTCATTAGCTGACTCTTTATCATTCTTCTTTTCAGAAGATGACGGCTTTGTAGCAAGAGCAATGTTTTGCGATTTTTCAGCAAACACATTCTCTCTTTGCTTTGTCTAATAGTTGACAGTAGCAAGATGAGAGAACAACTCTGTTGGTGTAATATCTGGCATTCCTTGATTGTAATAGAAATTCTGAGTGTGAATCCATTCTTGATTCAGACTTCTGATAATGGTTTTCACCTTCTCAGAATCTGAGTAAAGATTTCCAACACCCAAGGCTGCCATTTCACTAACAAGAGTTGTGAATCTGAAATCCAAGTCTTCCAGTGACTCGTTTGTACCTTGTTTAAAGTTTTGGAACTTTAATTTCAGTACTTCAAGTTTGTTTTCCTTGGTTTTGTCAGATCCAGCACAAAGATCTTGAACCATTTTCCAAGCTTCCTTTGCAGTCTTAGCACCCCACAGTTTGCACTGTATGGTATCCGGAGTTGATCGAATGATGATGTTTCTTGCTTGGCCATCAATACGGAATCTCTTAGCTTCGTCAGAAGTCCATTCCTCTCATGGTTTTGGCACAACGGTATCCATCGGTTCGCCTAAGATAGTTTCCTTTCCAGCTTCAGCAAGGGAGCGTCTCCTAAAGACATCCTGTCAGCAAAGCACTACCAAACTGATCAAGTGAGAGTGATTTACGGAAAGCACCTAAGGGGATCTAGGTTCAGTGCTGAAGGTTAAAGAACCTCCAGCTCTGATACCACTTGTTGGTCCCTTTAAACAACAAGAAAAGACTAGAGGGGGGGGGTGAATAGTCTTTTCAAACTTTTGTCGTTTAAAACTTTCTCAGCAAGTGCTTATTACTTTTCAGTAATGAGTTTGCTGATACTTAACTTACTCAGCAAGCACAAGTTACTTTGCAGTAACTAGGGTTGCTGATACTTAAAATCAGAGAGCGGAAGTATTTGATACAATAAGTGCTTTTTCAGTAAAAGAAGGTTTCAGCAAGTGATGTGAGTGACAGTGTACATATAGATATGATTTGCTGAAAACCAAGTACAGTAAGTAAATCACACAAACACTTTTTATAGTGGTATCTGAGAGTGGCGTAATCTCTCAACTAATCCACTTTGTCCTTTCTAGGACTGAATCCACTAAGATAAGATTGAGGTTCCTTACAACACCTATCTAGTGCGATTCAAACAGAAACCAAAGCACACTTGCTTCGTCTCCAACCTAATCTAGAGAACGCAACCTTGTTCTCCACCAAACTTGGTACTTTTAATCAGCAAAACTATACTCGATTAAGTTTCCCCTGAATATCACGCCTGAAAGGGTGTATTTTCAGTTAGAGAGGTTTGGGATGAGATAACTTAATTATAACTTATTCAGTTACAACAAGTAATCTAAGAAACAAAACTTTGAGTACTTTGGAGTAAACAAGTTTAATTGTTTCTGGTGTCAAGACTTGTTCTTGTTCGAAAGAAAGAAAGAACACTTAACTAATTTCTTAGTCGTGCAAATTCTACTTCTTCACAAGTAGCTTTTTCAAGCCTTAAGTCTTGGAACGGATCAATGGCAGTAGAGAGTATTGAAGGGTTTGTGAGTTTAAGCACAAGTGAGAGTATGATCACGTTGCTGACACACTTCAACTCTTTGCCGGATGACCTCTATTTATAGTGAAAATAAGGAGCCGTTTGAATTTCAAATTCTAAGGCTTTTGTTCCTTAAAATGTCACAATCTTGCTTTTGTACTTTCAGCAGCGTCCTTGTTTGTCTTCTAGTCTTCATGTCCTTCGCGTGCATGCTTTGCATTTAATGCTTGTTTGAACAGAATTCAAACAGTAACATTGGAGAGCAAATACAAGTACTTGCTTGTTTTAAAGTTTGTTTTAAAGTTTGTTTGTTAATAATTTGTTTGCTGAAACTGAGACTGACCACTTGCTGATGAACATTTGTGACCTCCTTGCTGAAAGTACTTGCATTTGCGCTCCAACGTTCATGTTTGAATCTCATTCAAATGAACATTAAATGCAAAGCATGCACGCGAAGGACATGAAGACTAGAAGACAAATAAAGGACGCCGCTGAAAGTACAAAAGCAAGATAGTGACATCTTAAGGAACAAAAGCCTTAGAATTTGAAATTCAAATGGCTCCCTTGATTCACTATAAATAGAGGTCATCCGGCAAAGAGTTGAAGTGTGTCAACAACGTGATCAAACTCTCACTTGTGCTTAAACTCACATACCCTTCAAACACTCTTTACTGCCATTGATCCGTTCCAAGACTTAAAGCTTGAAAAAGCTACTTGTGAAGAAGTAGAATATACACGGCTAAGAAATTAGTTAAGTGTTCTTTCTTTCGAACAAGAACAAGTCTTGACACCAGAAACAATCAAACTTGTTTACTGCAAAGTATTCAAAGTTTTGTTTCTTAGATTACTTGTTGTAACTGAATAAGTTATAATTGAGTTATCTCATCCCAAACCTCTCTAACTGAAAATACACCCTTTCAGGCGTGAAATTCAGGGGGAACTTAATCGAGCATAGTGTTGCTGATTAAAAGTCCCACGTTTGGTGGAGAACAAGGTTTCGTTCTCTAGTTAGGTTGGAAACGAAGCAAGTGTGCTTTGGTTTCTGTTTGAATCGCTCTAGATAGGTGTTGTAAGGAACCTCAAACTTTTCTTAGTGGATTCAGTCCTAGAAAGGACAAAGTGGATTAGTTGAGAGATTACGCCCCTCTCAGATACCACTATAAAAGTGTTTGTGTGATTTACTTACTGCATTTAGTTTTCAGCAAAGCATATCTATCTGTACACAGTCACACTGTTCACTTGCTGAAACTATCACTTACTGACAAAGCACTTATTGTATCAAAGACTTTCGCACTCTGATTTTAAGTATCAGCAAAACTCGTTACTGAAAAGTAACTTGCGCTTGCTGAGAAAGTTAAGTATCAGCAAACTCATTACTGAAAAGTAATAAGTTCTTGCTGAGAAAGTTTTTAAACGAGGAAAGTTTGAAAAGACTATTCACCCCCCCCCCCCACCCTCTCTAGTCTTTTCTTGTTGTTTAACCAACAACAGGTTACAGGTACTCGTCCAGCTCTCACCCACTATCCACTTTCGGCGTTCGAGACGTACGATGAAGTTCAGGTTTGGGGGGGGGGGTTATTGTTGGGTATGTCTATAACTTATTTTTCTTATGATAACTCGTGAAAACCTTTGTTTGCACGTTTACCGCTTTCTTAGGATTTAGTTAGTTCGCATGCATTCATCCTTAGTCTAGTTTTGCATGATGTTGTGTGGAATTTATTGCCAAATTTTTTGAACTTTTTTATTGTATAGACTAATTGTTTATGACCATTGCCCATGCATTGCATCTCTATGGAATAGTTAGAGGTTTGTCTCGCTTGGCTTGTCATATTTGTATGTGCACTAGTTAAACTTGGTAGTCTCGACATCACTATGTGGTATTTTCTCTACTGCGGTTCGCGAAGGCCTTATAAAATGTTGCATGTTAGAATCTTTGGTTGTATTCCCGTGTAATTATGTACGTAAGAGGCAACAAGTCTTCACCTTTCTTATTGAGATTGCTAAATGCCTAGGAAGGAGGTAGAGTGAGGTGTGTGATCCTTTGTTTGAGACCTATTCTAGCGAATAGGTTTGGGGCGGGGGTTACTATCGTTATGACTTGTTTTTCGTCTTGTTGAGTTATGTTGAGTTTATTTTTTCTTTTGAGTTTGTGCTCCAACCTATTCTTTCGAATAGGTTTGGGGAGGTCGTTGTAGTGTCATTGTTATTTAATTTCATTGTACTTTCATTGTGCTACTGCTGGCTATATACAAGAAAAAATGAAAAAAAGAAAAAAAGAAAAAAAGAGAAAAATTCCAGAATCTGGAAAAATAAAAAAAAAAGAAAAAAAGAAAGGAAAAAAGAATAAGACCGAAAAAAGCAAAAGAAGGGTCCAAGGAAGCCAAAAGCAGTTTTAGCAAAGTGTTGCATTATTTTCCAGCTTTTGTAATAGTTCGTAATCGAGTTGTAAATTCTTCCTTGTGTTCTCGTGTCGCCTAGTCCAAGGCTTCTTCTAGACCATCCTCGTCCTGCCATTCAGGAAGTGGTGAAGAGTTTTTCTTTAAGAGTCGGGTAGAATAGGGGAGTGTTGTCTTTTAGGGAACCCTCCTTCGTTTGATGAGAGCCAGTATTGGTTCGATCTCTCTTGAGGGAAAGTCTCACTTGGTGAACAATAGTAAACCCTCAGTTTCATAGGTACGGGGCAACCATTTGTATTTTTTACATGCATCATTACGTCGTCATTGACTAGGTCCAGGTAGAGAATGTTACGAGAGACTCCCTTGTTTAACAAAGTGCATATGTGAATGTGTATAGGTTCAATCGAGACATTCTTCAACCTACTTCCATGTTATGATTTGTATGATCTTTGTTCACAAGCATTTGGGAGATACAATCGATTATTTATTCTTGTTTGGCATGAGACTCTTCTTTGTGTTGCATGTAGGTTGCATAGAGTCTAGCTAGTTGCTTGAGGACAAGCAAAGGTTCGGTTTGGGGACTTTGATAACAGTGTTTTTTACACTATCATTCGGGTCTTTTTCACCAATTTAGCTATCCTCTTGCATGCATTTTAGTGCATTTTGTTAGAATAGTGTCACGTTTCCATTTCTTTTATTATTTACAGGTTTTAGGTGAAAATCACACTTTTGGATGTAAATCATGGCGAAACATTGAAGTTTTGGTGTAACAAGATCACCCGTGTTGTGTCAAGGAGTACCGGGACGTGTTTCAAGGCCAAAAGACCAAGTTTCGGAGCTCAAAGCCGTGCCCAAGGCCAAGGATAACAGGAAATATTCGAGATATCTTGTATGAGGCGGAAACGGTAGTTCATTCGGAGTTCGGGTGAAGATTTTGGAGCCTTTGAAGTGAAATCTCGAAGTTCCATTTGCATAGTCTCAGTATTTTACGCACCAGTCTTTCATACTACATTGGATTGGGATGATATTACAACCTACGTGTAGCTAACTCGAAGTGCTATCCAACGGTGGGTCTTACGTGCCAATCCGAGTTTGGACGCTCCCGGAATCTCTGTTTGAACTTATGGCAAACTTGCTGCCCGTGTCAGGCGGACCGCCGCGTACGGGGCGGTCCGCCGGGGAGCTTCCGACAGCTATATATAAATTTGTAAAAGCTGCGATTTTTCATATCTTTCATCATTATTTTACAGACTTAAACCCTAGAGCTTGTTCTGGGTATATTTTCTCTTAGAACCTTTGTATCTTAGCGAATTTGAAGCTAGAGGAGAGATTTGGACACCGTTTTATCTCACCTTGCTAGATCTTTGTGAGTTTTAGCCATTCACCGGAGATTGACAACCTTTGGTGGTAACCTTGTATCTCACAATTCTGCTATTTATCTTTCAATTAAACATGCTTTCATTAATTATTGCTTCGATTATGATTGTTGATTGTGTTATTGATATGAGTAGCTAAGCATCTAGTTGGTGATAGTATGTGAATTCGTAGCTAGGGTTCGTATTATGCATGATTGAGTTTCTGAGTCTTTTACTTGTTTAATTATCTTAATTCGATTCTTCGATCCGACTAAGCCATATATCTTCGTAGAAAAGTGTTAGAAACACTAGGACAATTCAAGATTACCGACTCGATTATATATAATTTGCAAGTACTGCTTGAACTAAGACTGACAACCTTAGCCAAGTATTAGTATAGATAGGAAGCTTTCAAAATACACGTCTACAAATCTGTCTTTGGTGTTTGTAAATCGAATTACTTTTACGGCAGTACGAGTTGCACTTTCATGCATAATTAGAAATTGATGCTTAGAACGAGCATACTATCACCAGCTTTCTCCATATATTGTTAAGTCGAGTTAATATAAATTTGTTTTCTGAAATTATATATAGTTATTTAGTTAAAGCTAATTTAGTCCCTAGAGATCGGCACTCGAGGTCATCTTACCTCTGCACTACGTGTTTTGTGTAGTTCTGAGTTGCCCTTTGGCTTTCAAACAAATTTATTTGATTGTTCGAGTCTGACAATCTCGTTCATCATAAAACCACTTAATTAAAAACTTACACAAACTAGTTGTCCAAAAAAAATAAAAATTGAATAATTCCTTAAGAACATCCAACACGAACACTTTGTCCAAAAACACATTACACATCCCTACTTCTTCGAAATCTTGTTATTCTTATCTTAACTCGCACTTTCTCGATCACTTGGTAAATTGTGCTAAGTTCTTCAGAATCTAAAACATTACCACCTGCAAACAACATCAACTGTACCAACAATCGGAACATCTTACCTCTTAAAACCATAACATGACATAGTAAAACCAAAATGTATACCCTTAAAACCATAATGTTATAGATTAAAAACAATACCGAGAACATATAGTAAAAACATACACAAACTAATTGTCTGAAAGGCAAATACTAATCTATATAATTATTCAAAGAAAAACATTTTGGAGCTCTCTCCTTCACCCATTGTGATGCTTAGGTGGTTTTTTATAATATTCTGATTGGTTGTGATTTATTTGTGCTGGCAGAATGCTGAAATATCATTCGTCCATTATTTATCTATGTCTTTACGTGTCTATCTTCTCCTAAAAACGCATTCTTCTCCAGTCTCTGATTCTTCTTCCGCCCCTCTCTGTACAAAACTACAAACAAACATAATCGATCATCAATCCTAAATCCCATCCAACTCGATCTCAAATCAATCCTTAATCCTGTCGTCCTGCGTCGATGATGCCCTAAGTAATCAATCGATTCCAAAGCAAATCGCGAAAAGGAACTGCAGTGATCTTGAATAGGAATTTTATCCCCGGCGACCGCGGGTGGCAGCACGCACAATTAGGTCTTCCTGCTCCTCCTGCAACGCTTGCTACCTCCTCAATCCTGGCACATCCGATTGAGTCATCTTTTCCAATCATTATCCATCCTCAGAGCTCACCTTCAAGCAAAGAAAAACAGTAAACTGAGATTTAGGTACCGCTAATTCGAAGCTGGGTACCGCTAATTCGAAACTGGGTCGTCTTAGAGTAATCACGACGATTTCACCTGACCGCGCCGTTCTGCTTCCCGCAATCACGGCGAATTCAGCTCACCATGGACCTCGGTATGCTTCAATCTATAATCTCATGTTTATGCTTCCAATAGTATGTTCAGGAGATTCTGTGTGATTTCGCTAATATTATACTACTGATTAGTCAATCTCAGATGTAGAAACCTTGAAGGATTGTCTTTGTGCTGTGTTGTAAGAGCGCAAGTATTATTTTTATGAACTTTGAATAATATACTTTGTTTACTATGGTTATGAACTTTTAATAATATACTCGGTTTTAATTTAGGACCAACAAATATACTTTGTTTACTGTTTTGTAGCTGCTTGACTTTATCAATGGATTCTAATTAGCGGACTGATTTTTTATAAGTGCTATATTTTTTCGTGTGTTATGTTAAAGATAGTGTTAAATGGTCAATTTTTGGAAATGTATCAAACAACAACTGATTTTCTGCTATACAGCTTACACAACCAGCTGAATTACAAGGATAGTATCAAAAACCATAGATAGATTTCTCAGAATAGGTTTTATATTAGGAAAATTTCTAGAACAGTCACAATCAAGACTCAATTTTGCTTCCATTTTTATCATATTTTAATTGTGCAAATCACATAGATTGCGTTGTCATTGCATCATCTTTGTCTTGATCAAAGTCTCCAATTAATATGCTACACTCTTATATAAATCAACAACAACAATACAGACACAAACCTATCTTACTATACCAGCAGCAAAGGTGCATCAAACGCTCTTTTAGATTACATACTACTCTGTTGTGCTAAATTTCACATTACGCTTCAATATGCTAATATGTTCTCATTAACATATGCTTCAATATATATTTTTGATTGCAGGTTTGCAAAAAGGAGTGACTGTTTCATCAGCCCTTCCAATACGAATTGTTAACTGCCATCTACGGGGTATGTTCTGATGAATATCATTACTATATGTGCTCAGCGAATGATAGAAACACTTACTGTTATTCATGGTGTGTAAGGGTGTCAAAAATTTATGATAAATTAGAATCATATACTACCTAATCTGTATCCATGTACCTTATTCTGAGAAATCTGTTTGAATTCATTTATTTGATATTTTCAATAAGACTTATGAATTCTTTTGACCATGTGATCTCCGCTTTTGCTAGAACATGTCAAAGATCAGCCAATCCATTCCCCTAAAGGCGATTGACAAGAAAACAATGTTTTGTGGCATTGAAGTATGAGTGTTGCGTGCTTGGGAACCAAAAACCCACATCGGAAAGGATGGTCTTGAGGTCATCCTCATGGACAGAGATGCAAGTTTTTCTGTTTAGATTTATCTTTGTATCTAACATTCTGTCATCCGAAGATATTACTGATAATGGACATCTTTTGTTATAGTTGAACTAAATCCAAGCTACCGTCCCTCAACTTTTGCTAGGCAAGAAAAAGGGCCAATGTATTGAGGGCCAGGTGGTGCATATTAGTAAGTTCACTGTTGGTGAGAACAACCCAGCCAACCAGAAAGCCAAACTAGAAAATGATTGGAAGATAGAAATTAGACAATCCACAAAAATTGTTCAGGTGCCAGCTGATCCGTCATTCCCACTTAATTCTTTTTCATTTATGCCTTACGTGGAATTCCAGCCTAACCCGAACAACCACTTTGGTCCTCCACTCAACATTGATTCTCGTTTTCTGTTCGGTGAGCTTATTTAATCCATCAACATTATTATTACACAATGTTATGTCAATTAGTATTAGCTTAAGGCTGACTAAGCGAGATACTTATTATTTCAAATGTTATCGGTGTCGTCCAAACCCCGTTGAAAGCTGCTGAGTATGTAGATGCTGCAAAAGCAAGAAAAGTCGATGTGACAATACTAGAGTACGTTCTAGACTTATGCTCTGCATCTTTACTTTGGCAAATATTTGATTCATCTTCAAGTGTAAATTTGAACTTCATCCGAAACATTAATGTATGTCTCATTGAACAACATTCCACTGATTGTGTCATATATGCACTTCATATATGTCATTATCTATATTTTCTCCATTACCCTTTACAAATATATACTCAGGTTCTTGGCCTAAAATTCAATATATACATTTGCTCACATGTTCATGCTTTTCCCCCCTTAAAATTACATCATCACATGTTTTTTAACCCGTCGAGTGATAAGGTTCGATGCTTTCTGGAAAATTACTCATCTGATTTTATTATTGTTAAATGAGATAAACACTAGCAAGTATGTGTACATGCTGCAAAAAGCAAGAAAAGTTCATGTCACAATACTAGAGTACGTTGTAGACCTATGTTGGCGACCTTTACTTTGCCAAATATTAGATTCATCTTCAAGTGTAAATCTGAACTCCATCCAATATATACATTTGTTGACATGTTCATACGATTTTTTCCCCCTTAAAATTTAAAATTACATCATCGCATGTTTTTTACTTGATCACTGATTAGGTGTTTGTATTCTGGAAGTTACTCATCTTATTGTATTATGATTAAATGAGATAAAAACTAGCAAATGTATGCAATTTTAAGCTGCAAAATCAAGAAAAGTCCATGTCACAATACTAGAGTACGTTTTAGACTTATGTTGTGCACATTTACTTTGCCAGATATTTGATTCATCTTCGAGTATAAATTTGAACTCAATGTAAAACGGTAGTGTGTATGATTGAAAAACATTTGACAGATTATGTTATAGCTATACTTCTTATATGTCATATCTTTATCTATCTTTTCTCCATGACCCTTTACAAACACACTCAAGTTCTTGGCCGTCAATTCAAACACATACTCATATTTTATTATGATTAAATGAGATAAATACTTGCTCATATGTGTATGTATTGTATCAGTGGCCGCTCGAGCCTCCAGTGTATTTTATGGGAGTCGTATGCTGACGACTTGAATAAATACATTGATGCAAGGGATAAAGATGATAATGGTCCAATCGTTATCATATTGCAATTTGCTATGTTGTCGAGTTATAAAGGTAACTACCTGATTATGCCTATTTGACATCAGTTTTTCGGTCGGTCACCATTGAACAACGCCTCATTACACATTTTGTACATTACACAGGTCAGCATCGCGCACAGTCGATGAAATATACGTCAATATTACACGTCAATTCAGATTGTGACGAAGTGAAGGACTTCATTGCCAGGTCTGAGTTTTTTTTTGTTTTAAACACCCACGTGTAAAAATAAGTTGTTTGTATATTATGATTTTTTTTCCTTGAGATTAAGTAGTGTGCCCTTTTTATTGACTCGATCTCATGGAAAAATAAATTTATAATATTAAGACTTGATTCTGGGGCTTCCTCCTCAACCGCATTGAGTTTGACTACGGATACTGCCGACAAGTGGGCAAAGCCTCACATGATGCGGACGATTCCTTCTCTAAAAAGTTGCAATGAGGTACTAATTAGTATACTCAACTACATCTATTCTCCCGGATCAGATCTACATTATAATGAGTTTTCTATTAACGTAACAGATCGGTCTTTACATAACACATGCTATCATCTATGGCGTTGATCCACATTCAACATGGTACTATGTAGCTTGTGGAAATAAAAATTGCACCAAAGGCATTGGGTATTTAGGGAAAATTGGGGACATATGTTCAAAATGCAACAGTCGAATCCAATCACCAAGGCCTAGGTAATGTCCTAAAAAATAAATGGTTATGCTGCTTCAATTATAGCTTCATTATAACATCTAAAGTTACTTGGATAAGTTGAATTTTTTGGGGCTGAGGTTATTAAATAATATATTTTACTTTTACTTAAATAGATTCCGACTGAGGATGCAAGTTACTGATCTAAATCAAAATACTACGTACTTTGTTTTGTACGATGATATTGTTGCAAGTCTGATTGGCAAGTCAGCTGCCACTTTCGTCGAGGAAAATAAAGTGTAGGTATACTTAGCTTTTGGTTAAAATGTTTTCGCCCTTACCTCATGTTTCAACTTTGTCATAGAATATTAATGCCTATCCATTTTGTGATAATTCTGATGCTTCAAGGCTGGCGCCACTCCACAGTTACCAGATGAGTTTGACCTGTTATTGGACCGACAATTCCTTTTTAAGGTTGAGTTGGACCCCAACAATAGAGATGAAGAAGAGGACAGTAAAGAGTTTACTGTCAGAGAAATAACCGAAGATGCAAATATCATTGATGAATTCATATCTATCGGGAAACCAGAGGTACAGTTTAGTATTCCATTATAACACGTTGATTTCAACCATTGATAACTATTGGGTATTTGAGATTTAAAGATTTACCCAATTGCATGAGGTTGCCTCTACCTTGAAGTTGCAAGACAAGGGTGTGAGTACTGCCAAAGACACCAACATGGTAATGGAGTAACTCATTTTTTCAAACTTAGATTTTCAAAGTAATGTTACATTAATCTTTCATGTATACTTAATAACATGATGCCTCTCTTATTCAAAACTCAATTGTGGATTCTGTGGACGATAGCGCATCTCCCAATGCAATTTGTAATCTCACACCCGAAAAGGGCCAAATGCTCGGAGCTTCAAATGTTGTAGTCAATCTGATCGATGACTTCCAGCACTCGGCAACAAAGAGAATAAAGATTGAGAAGTAGTTCGCTTTTGTTGCTTTCTGATTATTGTAATTTTTGGTATTCAATATCTATGTTTAGAATTTTTGCATTTTCTATCATATATTTTGAATTCAGACGATGAACATCAGTTCATGTTCATTTAATTTTGTTTCCTTCATTACATAAGACCCATTGTGGTGTGATAGTTGGAATTATAATAAGAGTTTGCATTGTCTTTCTGAGTATTTTGGTTAAGATCTCATGGTTTATGAACTTAGTTTTTATACAGTAATCTTCTATGCAAATTATTCTATACGATTAGAATGCCGTTTTTTTCTGGCTTAGAAAGGAAAACCAACTGGCCTGAACTGTTACTCATTGATTGAAAAGTCTATCCTCTAGATTGCAAACTCATGAAATGGCTGAATTCATGATATCATTAACAAGGTGTTTTAATCGTATAAAATCATGTGCGTACAGGAGCTCTCTACAATGGAATTTATAAAGTACCACGTGCTTCTATATATCGTTTTTTACTTATACAGAAGCAAAAAAGGCTTCATCATGAGCCTACTATGGTCACACTTAAATCTGTCCAGTGTGCAGTAATAGATTGTACCTAATTGATGTAAAAGTAGGTTTGCACTGCCGGGATGAACATGGCTGATGAGGTCGATTAGGAGGACTACTGTGTTCCTTGGCCATATAACATCAACTTTGTCCAGGTTCGTGTTCTATGACTTAGATGTAGTAATTGTTTCTTTACATGACTTGCAAACTCATACACATTTTTAAATACTCTATCATTATTTTATTTTATTTTTCTGTTTGTAAAATGGATACAATGTGTCTTTTCGCAGATTCTAGATGCCAACAATTCATGTTGTGCGACACAATGCCTATGTTAAAATTCATAATGATTTTCGGAAGGGTTATAGATACAGTGTACATGAAGGCGGCCAGCCAGACCCTGATTCAGAATTATCGGGGAACATTGCCAAAACGGAATCTACAAACTGAATGATCACTAACTCAAGGTTGTGTTTTAAATTATTCAGCAAGAGTGATCAAAGGCTTTAATTTTAACATGATTTAATGTTCATCACACCACTTACATTGCTAGAACGGAATCTACAAACTGAATGATCAGTAACTCAAGGTTGTGTTTTAAATTCTTCAGCAAGAGTGATCAAAGGCTTTAATATTAACATGATTTAATGTTCATCACACCACTTACCAAGCAATACCCATAATCTGCATGAGATATGAAATCCTATTTATGGTCATCTAAGAGTATATTTTGACTGCTACAATTTAGCGACTAATCATCTCATACTTCCAAATTCAGCTTTACTAAACTCATCTATAAATGGCGATTTACACCAGAAGTAAACTACGTTTCGTTTCGCTGCTCCAGGAATACAAGGTAAATTACCCAAGCTATATAAAGATTAGTGATTATTCTGTCATCCAAATTTTCATATGTTCTTCACTATATTTATGTAACACTTCCAGTCATATGCACAGAATACAATCAGAGATTCATGCCCATTGCTGGAAATCATATACAAAGTCAACTCATCACCCACCTGGTATTTCTATAATCCATAACTCCTTCTGCATAATAGAATTGCTTTAGTTTAGGACTCATGACATCTACTCAGTCTACATGTTCTAGCTAAGACATTAAAAATTTATAGTACTCAATCTCTCTCCATGTAAGAACTATTCATACACATATCATAAGTAACTTGGTGCATACGATTTGATGTGCTTTGTGTTGGGTATAGTTCTTTTTTGGTTCGACAAATACAATTGTTAATCTCATGAAACTCTATATGGGTTACATCATAGGTATACATTGTGGTCAATATTTATCAATCATTCAGGAAATATTTATAATGCCACCAGTGAAAAATTAATCCAACACAATATTAAACTGATAGAAAAAGTGGACTCCTGTCATACTAAATCAAGAAGTCACTCTGTTGCTTATAGAATCTACAAAATATCATACTCAATATTCCAATCACATCGATTTGTTCCCAAGTGGAATTCATATTAAATATTTACATTCATCTTCACGCTACCCATCTCTTGCACTGAATCAGATTCACATGTTGTGCAATCAATTCAGCTGTAACCATACGTAATGTGAACAGTATACTTCATACACATGCAGTAATCTTCACATACATGGATGTTTTTCCATTTCCTCCTCCAAGAAACGCATATGCAGGGCCATAGTTGTTGCCCGCATGCGCACATGAAAAAAATGCCGCCAAGGTAGTCCACTATTGAGTATCCCTAATGATTTACTTAGAAACAAAATTCACCGTGTTGCTCTTCACTCTTCGGTGTCCATTGGTGCGTTGCAGGCAAGGTAACACTTAAACAGTACCAAAATATCTCTTCCAATATATTTTAACTTAGTTATCATAATTTAATCACTTCACTGAATTATTCATTAGCTGCAAATGCCTGAGGACACTTGCTTTGGAACCAATTGTTTACCGTTCTATGAAGCTTGATATATTTCATGCCAAGTGTATATCTTCCACCGAACTAATACTCCATCAAAAATGCCTTCAACACGGCAATCCAGAGATGCTATTCCGATATGCAATTGTGTGATTACCTTACTGACGCTTCCCCTAGCCACATATTTTATTCACTTCTTATGGATAGTTAACACAAATTTTATAAATACTTGTACAAATAGATTACTTCTTCTATCGTTCATACAAAACGGCTCAATTGAGGCAGAATATCTGAGTTGCGTGTTCAGAATATGGCATCCAACGGATTATGATATTAGGGAAGAAGGTGTGAGGAGAATAATGTCATATCACGACAACATCAATGGAAAGAAATATAAAAACGATTGTCGCAAAAAGATCAACCACATTTTAGGGACCATGGACATAAGGAGAAGGTAACACTTAAACAGTACCAAAATATCTCTTCCAATATATTTTAACTTAGTTATCATAATTTAATCACTTCACTGAATTATTCATTAGCTGCAAACGCCTGAGGACACTTGCTTCGGAACCAATTGTTTACCGTTCTATGAAGCTGGATATATTTCATGCCAAGTGTATATCTTCCACCGAACTAATACTCCATCAAAAATGCCTTCAACACGGCAATCCAGAGATGCTATTCCGATATGCGATTGTGTGATTACCTTACTGACGCTTCCCCTAGCCACATATTTTATTCACTTCTTATGGATAGTTAACACAAATTTTATAAATACTTGTACAGATAGATTACTTCTTCTATCGTTCATACAAAACTGCTCAAGAGTACCTTGACCGTGCGGTAGCTTCAAGACACATTGAGGCAGAATATCTGAGTTGCGTGTTCAGAATATGGCATCCAACGGATTATGATATTAGGGAAGAAGGTGTGAGGAGACTAATGTCATATCACGACAACATCAATGGAAAGAAATATAAAAACGATTGTCGCAAAAAGATCAACCACATTTTAGGGACCATGGACATAAGGAGAAGATTATGGTTCATACCTATTTCAATATGTCCAAAACACAGACCCAACGGTAGTGGATTTAACACGGGATGTCACCATTGCATTGCAATAAAAGAGATTAGCGCGCTTTTCGACAACACTGTTAGGAAACTTGTAATTTTGATAAGCAATTAACCATGCTAAATTAAGGAAAGTCCAGTAACTAGTACTCTTAAGGTCCATAGGAATTTAGAATTTTAAGGACATTGTAAAAGAGGAACGTTTGCTGAAGACTTAGTGTAGGTACTAGTTAGGTGCTTTAGTTTGCTGATGATGTACTTTGTTTTTACAAATGAACTATTGAAGCACTAGAACTGCTCAGAAACTTGAAGATTCGAAGACTGAAGACTTAAGAAGAATTCGGAGAATGGTTTCTACAAAGGCACATGTTGCTCAGAAAGTGGAAATTTCAGCAACAGCTCACATAAGTGAAAATCTATATGATAGAGTAGGTTGTGCTTGCTGAAACTGAGACTGACCATTTGCTAAAATACATATGTGACCTCCTTGATGAAAGTACTTGCATTTTGGCTCCAAGGTTCACATTTGAATTTGATTCAAATGAACATTAAATGCAAAGTAATCACGCGAAGAACATGAAGACTAGAAGACAAATGAAGGACGCTGCTGAAAGTACAAAAGCAAGATAGTGACATCTTAAGGAACAAAGCCTTAGAATTTGAAATTCAAACGGCTCCCTTGATTCACTATAAATAGAGGTCATCCGGCAAAGAGTTGAAGTGTGTCAACAATGTGATCAAAGTCTCACTTCTGCTTAAACACTCAATCTTCCATACTCTTTACTGCCTATTGATCCGTTCCAAGACTTAAGCTTGAAACAAAAGCTACTTGTGAAGAAGTAGAACATTCACGGCTAAGAAATTAGTTAAGTGTTCTTTCTTTCGAACAAGAACAAGTCTTCACACCAGAAACAACTTAACTTGTTTACTGAAAAGTATTACAAGTTTTGTTTATTTAGATAACTTGTTATAAACCTCTCTAACTGATAAACACCCTTTTTCAGGCGTGAAATTCAGGGGGAATTAATCAAGCATTGTGTTGCTGATTATAAGTCCCAAGTTTGGTGGAGAACAAGGTTACAGTTCTCTAGTTAGGTTGGAAAAGAAGCAAGTGTGCTTTGGTTTCTGAAGAATCATTATAGATAGGTGTTGTAAGGAACCTCAAGCTTATATTAGTGGATTCAGTCCTAGAAAGGACAAAGTGGATTAGTTGAGAGATTACGCCACTCTCAGATACCACTATAAAAGTGTTTGTGTGATTTACCTTACCGCATTTATTTTTCAGCAAGCTTTACTTATTGTACATTGCCACTCTGCTCACTTGCTGAAACTAGCACTCTCTGAAAAACACTTATTGTATAAAGACTTCCGCACTCTATTTTTAAAGTACAAGTAAAACTCGTTACTGAAAAGTAACTAGTACTTGTTGAGAAAGTTAAGCATCAGCAAAGTCATTACTGAAAAGTAATAAGCACTTGCTGAGAAAGTTTTTAAACGACGAAAGTTTGAAAAGACTATTCACCCCCCCCCCCTCTCTAGTCTTTTCTTGTTGTTTAAAGGGACCAACAAGTGGTATCAGAGCTGGAGGTTCTTTAACCTTCAGCACTGAACCTAGATCCCCTTAGGTGCTTTCCGTAAATCACTCTCACTTGATCAGTTTGGTAGTCTTTTGCTAACAGGATATCTTTAGGAGATGCTCCCTTGCTGAAGCTGGAAAACTATGAAAAATGGCGAAACAACATGATGCTGCATCTTGAGGCCATTAGTGATGAGATGGTTACTGTCATAAATTATGGACCTATCAAGATCACTAAACTTGAGAGAAGTTTTCCTTACAAAACCACATAAGTGATAGTGTATATGTCCTAGAGACAGTCTTTATTAAGGGCAGACAGCCCTTATTAAGGGCATATATGTACTATTACACAGGTCAACGTAATATAATATATGTTTGTTTGTTTGACTATTGAGTATCGCTTTCATATTTATATTACACCAGGCATACAACATGTCATATCTCTATTCCTGTCTGTATTGATATCAAACATGTCCCCTCGGATAGATGACCGATCACACAGATAGTGGGAGCTATGTGAGTTATCATCTATCCCAAACTCTCCCTAGTCGAGGTTCATCTCGGATGTAGGGGTCTGAATGAACCAGGTGAGACTAGTATGCGTGGAGGTTATACTTGTTAGAGCAAGTGTGAGCCGATCCCACAGCCACGGAACGGATTGTTAGACAATCTAGAAACATTCCCATAACTCCGCATAGTTGTTCGAAGGGTGATTACCGAACAATGGAAGTGCCCACCGGAAACTCCCATCGATGTATACTCTACACCGAAGTGTCTATGGGAACCGGAAAGTTGTCGAAATGATGCCAGTCTTCCTTTGGACTTACAGGACTTTATCATCACATTTGTTGCCCCATATCCTTGGTGGACCCGTCGATGTCAGCTCTGAATAAGCAGTTGACCCAAGACACGATCCAGGATTATGGCTACATACAAATGGGGGTGATAAGTGATTCTGTGAAGGATTCATCTCTCACGTGTAGCACAGGAGAGCACTGCTCATAGTCGTTCATAGTTGTGATTGGTTAAACCGCTGGCCAGCGTATCAATATTATTATGATAGTCATAATAGATATTGGATTCACCAAGCAACTCATTGAAAACGCCCATGGATGTATTATTGGGATAGACACATCCTCGATCCTAGATGCATTCTGATGAACGGAAGAATTTGTCAGATTCTAGTTAATCAAATAAATTTGTATTTAGCCAAAGCAATTCACAACTACAACGAAAACCGTAGTGTAGCAGTAAAATAACCTCGAGTGTCGATCTCTAAGGACTATAACTAGCTTTATCTAATCTAACTTAAGAATATAAAATCAACAAACTACTTAGCAAAGGTTTTTCTTATCAGATAATGGAGGCTGGTGATAGTATGGTCATTCAAAGCATAGCAGGTTAATAATCATGCATGAAGTACCCTGTTTTGCATAGAGATCTTTGATCAATGAATTGTCCAATTGTGTTCGTTATAATTCAACACTACAAAGATAGAGGTTTTAGATAGATCAAAGAAATAAAGCAATAACTCAAGGTATAATGCGCGATATAGCCATTAGCATAATTATTAACCCTTCGCTAAGAAATCACATACTATCACCAACGAGAAGTTTAGCTACTAATAGATGTCATGCAATCAACAGAAATCATAGCAAGTTTTGAATGAAAACATGTTGAAAGATAAATAAATATAAATAGAAAAAATGTAAGATACAATGTTACCGAAGGTTGTCAATCTCCGAAGAATCGCGATCTTACAAGCTCCAAAACGATAAGAAAAAGTATCTCCTAAGCTAAGAATCCCCAGAACAGGCTCTGGAGAATTCCTACCTAAAACTAATGAAAAAGGTGAGAGAAAAGCTCTGGGAAAGTACGAAAAACGGAGAAAACTGAGCAACTATATATAGGCATTCGGCAGGTGTGGGGCGAGTCGCCCCACACCCCGGGCGAACCGCCTGGTGTGGGGCGAATTGCCCCACGTCCCGGGCGAGTCGCCCGGGACCTCCAATCGGTTGTTTACGCATTTTCGACGCGTTTTTGGATTTCTTTTCCTTTTCGGACTCGGTTTTTGCCTTCTAGTGACCTTTTAGCCTTCAGACTCGACCCCTAGACTTCAAATCCTATCCGGAATCTTCTAGATACTCCAAATAGGCCTTCGGAACACCAATTCCTTGTCTACTTCAATATAATTGCCCGGAAAACCTCGTTTTTCACCCAAAACCTGTAAAATACAAACTAAAGGGAAACGTGACACTATTCTAATAAAATGCACTAAAATATAGCTAAATTAACATAGAGGATAGCTAAATTGGTGAAAAAAGACTCGAATGAAAGTGTAAAATACACGTTCATCAAACTCCCCAAACAGAACCCTTGCTTGTCCTCAAGCAACTAAGCTAGACTCTAATGCAAAAAACAATGCAACACAAAAAAAAACACAAAAAATGGAGTCTCATGCCAAATGAAATGAACTAATCAACTAGATCTATCAAAAAACATATGAACAAAAACCATACAAATCATAACATGAATATTGGTTGAAGAATGCCTCGATTGACTCATACACATTCACATAAGCACTTATGTCAAGACAAGATAGTCTCTCGTAACATTCTCTACCTGGACCTAGTCAGTGACGACGTAATGAAACATGCTAGAATACGAATGGTTGCCCCGTGCCTATGAAACTGAGGACTTACTACTGTTCACCAAGTTAAGACTTTTCCTCAAAGAGGTCGAACCAATACTGGCTCTCATCAAACGAAGGAGGGTTCCCTAAAAAGATAACACTCCCCTATTCTACCCATCTCTCAAGCAAAGCCTTAAGCTATTCACCACTTCCTGAATGGCAGGACGAGGGTGGTCTACAACAGATGACACTCAAACAAACAAAAGATAAAAAATACAACTCGATTACGAACATTACATGAATTGTAAAATGAGACAACACTTTGCTAACTGCTTTTTGGCTTCTTTTTTTTGGACCCTTCTTTACTTTTTTGGGGTCTTTCTTTTTTTTTTTTTTTTTTCTGGAATTTTTTTCTTTTTTTTTAGCCAGCAGTAGCACAACGAAAAAGAAACAACACCACACCCACGACCTCCCCAAACCTATTCGAAAGAATAGGTTGGAGTACAAACTTTACGAAAAAAAGGAAAACATCACAATACACACTAAAAATTGAAAAACAAGTCTAATGATAGCGTAACCCCCTACCCAAACCTATTTGAATGAATAGGTTGCAAACAAAGAATCACACAATCTCACACTACCTCCTTCCTAGGCATTTAGAATTCTCAAAGCAAGGTGAAGACTTGTTGCCTCTTAGGTACATAATTACTCGGGAAAACAACCATAAGATCCTAACATGCATCGTCCTATTATAAAGGCCTTCGTGAACCGCAGTAGAGAAAACACCACTAAGTGATGTCGAGACTACCAAGCTTAACTAAGTATAATACATAAATGTGACAAGCCAAGCGAGAAAAACCTCAAACAAATTCATAGAGATGAAGCATATGATTAATGTCGTAATTAGTTAATCTAACCAATAAAAAAGTTCAAAAAATTTGGCAATAAACTCCACATAAAACATGCAAGACTATCCTAGGATGAATGTAGTGTATGCAACTAAAAACTCAGAAAGCAGTAAACGTGCAAATGTAGACAAAAAACAAGAAATTTCACGAGTGTATCATAAGCAAGACAAGTATAGAGATAATCAGTGATAACCCCCCCCCCCAAACCTGAACGTCGTCGCTCGTCCCGAACGTCATGGTAAGCTCAAGATGATAATACTTGTATAAGTGACCTTCAGTAGAGGCGGTAAGGGTAAGCTCAAGATGATCAACCTCCCTTTGATCACTAGATATTTCGAAGTACGGCTTCACTCGTTGACCATTCACCTTGAAGGTATTCCCCGTCTTTGGATCAAAGAGTTCTACAGCTCCATGGGGAGCAACTTTGATAATTTCGTACGGTCCATCCCAACGAGTACGGAGCTTTCCAGGAAATAGTCGAAGGCGAGAGTTAAATACCAAAGCTTTTTGCCCAGGAATCAGTTCCTTACGTACTATACCACGATCATGATACTTTTTAGTAAGTTCCTTGTAGATCTTGGCATTTTCATAAGCACCTAGTCGTAATTCATCAAGCTCATCTAGTTGCAACAATCGTTCCTCGCCAGCTTTTCCCATATCAAGATTGAGTGCTTTGATAGCCCAATATGCCTTGTGTTCCAGTTCTACGGGAAGATGGCATGCTTTCCCATACACAAGTCTGTACGGAGTGGTACCAATCACCGTCTTGTAGATAGTCATGTATGCCCAAAGTGCATCATTCAATTTTCCTGCCCAATCTTTCCTACTAGGCCTCACTACTCGCTCCAGGATCTTCTTAATTTGTCGGTTGCTAACTTCGACTTGGCCCGATGTCTGTGGATGATATGGCGTAGCAACACTATGGTGGACACCGTATCTCTTAAGAAGGGAGGCAAAGGTTCTATTGACGAAGTGTGACCCTCCATCACTGATGATTGTCCTGGGGCACCCAAATCTAGAGAATGTTACTTCCTTCAAGAACTTCATAACAACTGCACCGTCATTCGTTTTTGTAGGAACTGCCTCCACCCGTTTGGTCACATAATCCACCGCAACAAGAATGTATCCATAACCTCCACTTGATGGAAATGGTCCCATAAAGTCAATGCCCCACACGTCGAAAGGTTCTACCACTAGATTCCCTTGAAGGGGCATTTCGTCTTTCTTGCTAATATTACCACCTCGTTGACATGGGTCACAATTCTTCACAAAAATTCGAGCATCTCGGTATATTGTTGGCCAGTAAAATCCTGCTTGCAGTACTTTGCGAGCTGTTTTCAAACCACTATAGTGTCCTCCACAATTAAGCTCATGGCAATGACTCAACACACTTTGTTGCTCTTCTTGTGGCACGCATCTCCTCAGAATCCCATAAGCTCCTTCTTTGAAAAGATGCGGATCTACCCATATGAAAGACCTGCAACGCTTGGCAAGAGCTCTCTTGCCGGAGGCTGAAAAGTTAGTGGGGCAAACATTCATAGCTAAATAGTTTACAATATCAGCATACCAAGGCTCTTCATTAGCCTTCATTAAGTGCTCATCAGGGAGATCCTCATTGATGGGTATCGAATCAACAGGGATATTTGGTATTCTAGACAAATGATCAGCTACTAAATTCTCCCTACCAGCTCTATCCACTATGGTTAAATCAAAGTCTTGTAGCAGAAGGACCCAACGGATTAATCTAGGCTTAGAAACTTGCTTAGCTATTAAATGTCTCAAAGCCACATGATCAGTATGGACATTCGCAGGATGACCAATTAAATAAGACCTAAACTTTTGTAAAGCAAAGACAACAACTAAAAATTCCTTTTCAGTAGTTGTATAATTAACTTGTGCGGAGTCTAGAGTCTTACTAACATAATAAATCACACGATACTGCTTATCAGCTTTTTGGCATAAAACAGCACCCATAGCAAAATTCGAAGCATCACACATAATCTCAAAAGGAAGATTCCAGTCAGGTGGCACAACAATGGGAGCAGAGACAAGCTTTTCCTTAAGGGTATTAAAAGCAACTAAGCACTCACTAGAAAAATGGAAAACCACATCTTTTGCAAGCAAGCTACTTAAAGGTTTAGCAATTTTCGAAAAATCCTTAATAAACCTCCTATGAAACCCTACATGACCAAGAAAAGACTGCAATTCTTTCACACAAGTAGGTTGGGGAAGTTTTTCAATGATTTCGATCTTAGCCTTGTCTACCTCAATACCTCTTTCAGAAACTACATGTCCTAGAACAATGCATTCCCTAACCATGTAATGACTTTTCTCCCAGCTTAAGGTCAAATTGCATTCAATGCATCTTTTCAAAACAGATCTAATCTTTGCAAGCATTCATCAAACGAATCACCAAAAGGCAAAAATCATCCATGAAAACTTCAACAAACTTAGTTACCATATCAGAGAAAACAGAAAGCATGCACCATTGAAATGTGGCGGGAGCGTTGCATAGTCCAAACGACATCCTCCTATAGGCAAACGTTCCGAATGGGCAGGTGAATGTCGTCTTCTCCTGGTCCTCCGGTGCAATCAGAATCTGGTAGAAACCTAATAAACCATAAAGAAAGCAATAGAATTTCCGCCACGCAAGGCGGTTTAGCATGTCATCTATAAATGGTAAAGGGAAGTGGTCTTTCTTAGTGGCGGCATTTAATCTTCTATAGTCAATGCACATCCGCCAACCAGTGGTCTTCCTAACCGGTACTAACTCTCCCTTCTCATTCTCTTCCACCGTGACTCCTGATTTCTTAGGAACTACATGAACCGGGCTCACCCATCGACTATCAGGAATGGGGTAAATCATATCGGCATCTAGCAACTTGATCACTTCTTTCTTTACCACCTCTTGCATGGCCGGATTTATCCTACGTTGTGGTTGCCTAACGGGTTTGGCATCTTGTTCTAGAGTGATGTTGTGCACACACCGAGTAGGGCTAATTCCTTTGATATCACTAATCCCCCATCCTATAGCTGCAAAATTTTCTTTCAAAACTTCAATTAGCCTACTTTCTTCATCGTTGGAGAGATGTGAGGAGACTATCACAGGCTTCTTCTGATTTTCTCCTAAGTAGACATACTTGAGGTGCGTAGGAAGTGGCTTTAATTCTAAGCTAGGCTCTTCAGGAAATTTACTTTCTTCCTCTTCTTCATCTAAAGGCTCAAGCACTTCTTCTCCTACGGGAATTTCTGGGGTGCTATCCATTATTTCAACTAGTTCCCTTGCTTCTTCGGTCATATAGCATGTCTCAGTTTGCATGGTTAGTGCCTTCTCAAGTGGTTCACGATCATCATAGCAATGATGAAATTCGGAAATCACGGAATCATAGAAATCGACAAAATTTAACTCTTCCACGACTTCCTTATCTCCGATGCTACATCCTACCAATTCAATCTTCTCACCTATTACCTCCATGGTTATTTTCTTGCCCTTAAGTTCAAGGCATGTGTTGGTAGTTGCCATGAATGGTCTCCCAAGTAGTACTACGTGCTCGCGAATATGGCTCTTTCCCTCGTCTGCAGACTTCATTACTACAAAATCAGCTGGGATTATCAATTTGTCCACCTTTACTAGGATGTCCTCTATTATCCCGACTGGTCTCTTCACACTTTGGTCCGCCATTTGGACAACCATATCAGTTGGTGTCAATTCTCCGAGATCCAGGGCCTTGTATGCCGAATAGGGCATTAAGTTAATGCTAGCCCCTAAGTCAAGCATTGCCTTCGTGGTTCGACCATTCCCCAAGGCGATGTTGATGATGAAACTTCCAGGATCTTTCTTCTTCACAGGTAACTCGGCAATCGAATTTACTGTCTCAACCCCATTAACTTCCTTTCCTGAAGTAATCCTTTTGTTCTTCATCTCACGAAAGAATTTCGTATAAGCTGGAATGTTTTGGATTAACTCCAAGAGGGGCACATTGACTTCAACTTTTGAGAGGCGTTGAAATAGAGGTGACTCTTGAATATCCTTCTTGGCTGGCTTGATCCGATTTGGGAATGGTACATGTGGTTTCGGAGTTACATATGGATTAGAAGATTTGTGAAGCACTGCTGGCGTAGGAGTTCCCCGTTCCACCTCATCATTGACTATGTCTACTACAGATGGTTTTGGTTCATCATCCTTCTCTTGAGGTTCTTTGGAACTTTCACTAACCTCTTGTTCGGTGCTTGGTCCTATATTGTCGGTCCCAGAAGGATCAACACGTTTAGGACGCACGAAGTTAGGAATTTTGGTCATCTTTCCTCCGCGGAGTAGTAGATTCACTTCTTCGTACTCAGTTTCCTCGGTAGTATCAGCTGGAAGTGGCTTGGGATCAGCTTCAGGTGTCAAAACGGGGGAACTGGGGTCGTCTAGTTCCCTGGAGCTGGGGGGCGATTCGCCCCCTACCCCGGGCGAGTCGCCTGGGGATGGCCGAGTTCGCCCCCCACTCCCAGGGGGCGTCTTCGACTGCTTTTCCGCACTTCTCACACTTCAACAGGCTAAGCTCCTTGATAAGTTGCTCGGTTACTTCGACCGCTTCAAAAGCCTTTTCGATGCAAAGATTGTTTTCGGCTTGTCCTGCATGTGCTATCTCGAAAACACTCTCAATGGCCTTAATCCCTGCGTAAAACGCAAGTTCTTCCTCTTCACTAATATCTTCGTCTTCACAATATTCTTCGTATAAGCCGTCAGTTTCGCCCCGATTTCAATTTACGTTGGTGACTTGACTCGACATTATCTTTTCATATTGTGCAGATCCTTTGGCGTACTTTTGAAAGACCTTCTCCGCCTCTTCAACTGTACATTCTTCTAATCCTCCACACATCCCATCTACTTGAAGCCTAACATCATCACGTAGACCACCAACAAAATATCAAATTAGTTCCCCGTCGTCGAAACGGTGATGGGGGCACTCACGTTTATACAGCTCAAAACGTTCATAGGTGTCACAGAACCGCTCGTACTCTCCTTGCTTGAAGTGTTCGATCCGACTCCGTAGTGCAATCGTCTCATGGTAAGCCATGAAACGCGCCAAGAACTCCTCTACTACTTGGCTCCAGGTTCTTAGTGATCCTGGTGCTAACCTTGCTATCCAAATCCTCGGCTCATATCCCAGAGCAAAAGAAAATAATTTCCTGCATAATTGGTCCTCGGTGAACCCCTTTGCTGGAACTTTTGCTATTTCTTCCTCATAGGACCTGATGAAGCTTAACGGATTCATCCCCACTCCATCTTCGAACCTCGGTATCCTTCTCACTACATAAGTTGTTACCTCATACCCCGATAACTCTTCTTCCAAGTATATAGCTGACCCTCTCTTGACTTGCGAGAACGTAGGTGTCAAGCGAGCTTTCAAGGTCGTCATACCTGGAAATCTGGAACAGGAGTAACTCAAAACTGAAATTTAGTCTCGTTAGAAGTCTCGAAAATCAAGGAAATTTCTGGAAACCACTATAAAATCGAAAAAGATTAATACTAATAGGACTAGGAATTGAATGCTGAAAATATAAAAAAGCTAAACAGAAAAAAGGAGTATAGTCCCCGGCAACGGCGCCAATTTGATGAACGGAAGAATTTGTCAGATTCTAGTTAATCAAATAAATTTGTATTTAGCCAAAGGCAATTCACAACTACAACGAAAACCGTAGTGTAGTAGTAAAATAACCTCGAGTGTCGATCTCTAAGGACTATAACTAGTTTTATCTAATCTAAATTAAGAATATAAAATCAACAAACTACTTAGCAAAGGTTTTTCTTATCAGATAATGGAGGCTGGTGATAGTATGGTCATTCAAAGCATAGAAGGTTAATAATCATGCATGAAGTACCTGTTTTGCATAGAGATCTTTGATCAATGAATTGTTCCAACTGTGTTCGTTATAATTCAACACTACGAAGATAGAGGTTTTAGATAGATCAAAGAAATAAAGCAATAACTCAAGGTATAATGCGCGATATAGCCATTAGCATAATTATTAACCCTTCGCTAAGAAATCACATACTATCACCAACGAGAAGTTTAGCTACTCATAGATGTCATGCAATCAACAGAAATCATAGCAAGTTTGAATGAAAACATGTTGAAAGATAAATAAATATAAATAGAAAAACTGTAAGATACAATATTATCGAAGGTTGTCAATCTCCGAAGAATCGCGATCTTACAAGCTCCAAAAGGATAAGAAAAAGTATCTCCTAAGCTAAGAATCCCCAGAACAGGCTCTGGAGAATTCCTACCTAAAACTAATGAAAAAGGTGAGAGAAAAGGTCTGGGAAAGTATGAAAAATGGAGAAAACTGAGCAACTGTATATAGGCATTCGGCAGGTGTGGGGCGAGTCACCCCACACACCGGGCGAATCGCCTGGTGTGGGGCGAATCGCCCCACGTCCCGGCGACTCGCCCGGGACCTCTAGTCGGCTGTTTACGCGTTTTCGACGCGTTTTTGGATTTCTTTTCCTTTTCGGACTCGGTTTTTGCCTTCTAGTGACCTTTTAGCCTTCAGACTCAACCCCTAGACTTCAAATCCTATCCGGAATCTTCTAGATACTCCAAATAGGCCTTCGGAACACCAATTCCTTGTCTACTTCAATATAATTGCCCGGAAAACCTCGTTTTTCATCCAAAACCTATAAAATACAAACTAAAGGGAAACGTGACACTATTCTAATAAAATGCACTAAAATATAGCTAAATTAACATAGAGGATAGCTAAATTGGTGAAAAAAGACTCGAATGAAAGTGTAAAATACACGTTCATCACATTCGAGGCAGTCAGATGAAGGGACGTTACCATCGCCGCGTTGAGCGCAACAGACTTCACAACAAAAGGGTTTGCTTTGAGAAACCTCTCAAACGTCCTCATGTATTAATATTGCAAATGGAATCGTCTAGGAATTCCATGTTGCCTAGTGTAGCACTTGCTTAATACAATGAAGCCCTATGGGTCACACTATGTGGTGATTTAGCTTATCCGAATATCCTTGAAGATAGAATCGCAATTAATTTGCAATTAATTGTGATCGATGAGTTATAATTGATTTGGACTTAATTATAATTATTTGTGGCTCAATTAATAATTTGGAATTATTAATTGAATTGGTTAATTATATTTTATGTAAAATACAATTAAAGATTATATTTTAGAAATATAATAGAGGTTTAATTTGAAAGGATATGTTAATTTAGAATTAATATATGCACATGGGCAAAATCTACTTGGATTTTGAATTGCCTTAGAATTATAAGTGGGTCTCAAAATCGGGACCCACCTAACCCCCTTGAAGAGCCGTGATGAATGTGTATTTTACACTTTCATTTGAGTCTTTTTCACCTATTTTAGCTATCCTCTATGTTAATTTAGCTATATTTTAGTGCATTTTATTAGAATAGTGTCACGTTTCCCTTTAGTTTTTATTTTACAGGTTTTGGTTGAAAAACGAGGTTTTTCGGGCAATTATATTGAAGTAGACAAGGAACTGGTGTTCCAGAAGCCTAATTGGAGTATCTGAAAGATTCCGGATAGGATATGAAGTCTAGGGGTCGATTCTGAAGGCTAAAATGTCACTAGAAGGCAGAAACCGAGTCCGAAAAGGAAAAGAAATCCAAAAACGCGTAAAGGGCCGAAATTTACTCCCGGGCGAGTCGCCCGGGACGTGGGGCGAATCGCCCCACACCAGGCGAATCGCCCGGTGTGTGGGGCCCTTCGCCCCACACAATTCGTATGCCTATATATATGAGCTCTGTTTTCTTCGTTTTTCATACTTTTCCAAACCTTTTCTCTCACCTTTCTCTGTAGTTTTAGGTAGGAATTCTCTAGAGCCTGTTCTGGGGGTTCTTATCTTAGGAGATACTTTTTCTTAGCAGTTTGGAGCTTGTAAGATCGCGATTCTTCGGAGATTGACAACCTTCGGTAACATTGTATCTTACAGTGTTTCTATTTATATTTATATATTTTTCATCATGTTTTCATTCTTTCGTGGTATGATTTCTATTGATTGCATGACAACTATGAGTAGCTAAACTTCTCGTTGGTGATAGTATGTGATTTCTTAGCGAAGGGTTAATAATTATGTTAATGGCTATATCGCGCATTATACCTAGAGTTATTGCTTTATTTCTTTGATCTATCTAAATAGTCTCTCGTAACATTCTCTACCTGGACCTAGTCAGTGACGACGTAATGAAACATGTTAAAATACTGAATGGTTGTCCCGTGCCTATGAAACTGAGGACTTACTACTGTTCACCAAGTTAAGACTTTTCCTCAAAGAGGTCGAACCAATACTGGCTCTCATCAAACGAAGGAGGGTTCCCTAAAAAAAGATAACACTGCCCTATTCTACCCATCTCTCAAGCAAAGCCTTAAGCTATTCTCCACTTCTTGAATGGCAGGACGAGGGTGGTCTAGAACATATGACACTCATACAAACAATACAACTCGAATTACGAACATTACAAGAATTGAAAAATGAGACAACACTTTGCTAAAACTGCTTTTTGGCTTTTTTGGACCCTTCCTTGCTTTTTCGGGGTCTTTTCTTTTTTTTTTTCTTTTTTTCTTTTTCAGTTTTTTTCTTTTTTTCTGGAATGTTTCTTTTTCTTTTTTTTTTTTTCCTTTTTTTAGCCAGCAGTAGCATAACGAAAAAGAAATTAAAATGACACACAAACGACCTCCCCAAACCTATTCGAAAGAATAGGTTGGAGTACAAACTTTACGAAAAAGGAAAATAAACTGACAACACACACTAAAAAATGAAAACAAATCTAAAGATAGCATAACCCCCTCCCCAACCTATTCGAAAGAATAGGTTGCAAACAAAGGATCACACAATCTCACACTACCTCCTTCGTAGGCATTTAGCAATCTCAAAGCAAGGTGAAGACTTGTTGCCTCTTAGGTACATAATTATTCGGGAAAACAACCATAAGACCCTAACATGCATCATCCTATTATAAAGGCCTTCGTGAACCGCAGTAGAGAAAACACCACTAAGTGATATCGAGACTACCAAGCTTAACTAAGTGCAATACATAAATGTGACAAGCCAAACGAGAAAAACCTCAAACCAATTCATAGAGATGAAGCATATGATTAATGTCATAATTAGTTAATCTACCCAATAAAAAAGTTCAAAAAATTTGGCAATAAACTCCACGTAAAACATGCAAGACTATCCTAGGATGAATGTAGTGTATGCAACTAAAAACTAAGAATGCGGTAAACATGCAAATGTATACAAAAAACGAGATACCATACTCAACATCACAAAGCCAAACAATACTTAACATCATGGTTCAAATCCCATCCCCCTTATGAAACTTAAGCTAGTCCCTAGCAAAAGAGAATGAGTAAATAAAAAGTGATACTAGATGTTACCGAACGGTTTGGCCTCGGTCGGCTGAGAGCGGACATGTGAAAAGACTAATTATCGGGATTGAAATCCCCATAATAGTCCCTCCACATGTCAGGCAGGAGATCATTACCACTAATGTTATCCATTATCAAATCTTGTGCATCCGTTCCATTACTCCTCGCATCTTGGGAACCATCCTTGGCTCCTCTCCGTATCTGCTCAAGCAAGTCCACGATTCCCTGAAAACTAAAATTAACAAAACCAAGAAAAACAAAATCTAAAAAATAACTAAGGGAATCAGATGAAAAATAAAAAGAGTAAAGAGGATCAAAACTCCTTTGGGACTCATAGGTGGGTGCATGGACCAGAACGTAGGAGTCAAGATCAAGAGTATCTGCCGCAATTGATTCAAAGACACAAAAATCTTCAAGGATTGGCTCCTCGACCTCAACACAACTCACGCCATCACCTTCTGACTCAAGTGAAGCAATGGATTCAATTGTCACTTCCTCCACGACTTCCTATTGACCGACAACCTCAACATCAGCAAGTAAGGACGTGGAATCCAAGCTAAGCACTGAGGAGACTTCATCAATGGATTCTCCTCCACATTCCTGTTCATCGGCAATGTCGATTTCTGGTGGCTGACTACTAAAGCGAGACATCCATGCCCTTGACCCGGGAGGTGAGTCTCTATCCCAATGTTCCAGAAACTTGCTGGTTACTTCACCCCAAGTGCGCAACGATTTTTCCGGCGGGATTCTGAGCCATCTTCGAGCGTACCCTTTCAAGGCTCCCATAAATCCTCTCATACAAAGTTGCTCATGTGATAAAATAACCCCCTACTCATTCTCACGAGGTATCCTCAACACTCCTTCCTCGTACGTGTCTAAGAACCCTCTTGGATCATCACCCATTGAAAACGTGGAGAGAATGGAGTAGTACGAAGGATCAAAGTCATAATTCCTGCAATCGTCATCCAATGTTATGCAAGGCCCTCGTCGCATTACATATCGGGGCAATGGAGGGTGACTCATCCTTTCGTATGACTAGTTTCTGCACACGAGGAAACAAGAAACCAAGGAGCAGAATCCACAAAAGAAAATAAAATTTGCAAAGAAAAGCACAAAGAGTGCAAACAAACACAATGTAATCAAGAACTTCGAGAGCACAAGCACGCAAGGTAACCCAGATCAGATTAGATGAATTTTCTGAAAAAGATAGGGGGGGGGGGAAGAAATAGGGTAAGAAAGTGATATTTTCTGAGAGCAAACCCCCAGAGCATGTTCTTCTGTAGGGAACTGAATGCTGAAAATATAAATGAGCTAAACAGAAAAAAGCAGTATAGTCCCCGGCAACGGCGCCAATTTAATGAACCGGAATTTATCAGATTCTAATTAATCAAATAAAATTTGTATTTAGCCAAAGGTAATTCACAACTACAACGAAAACCGTAGTGTAGCAGTAAAATAACCTCGAGTGTCGATCTCTAAGGACTATAACTAGCTTTATCTAATCTAACTTAAACTATAAAATCAACAAACAACTTAGCAAAGGTTTTTCTTATCAGATAATGGAGGCTGGTGATAGTATGTCATTCAAAGCATAGCAGGTTAATAATCATGCATGAAGTACCCGATCGTTTTGCATAGAGATCTTTGATCAATGAATTGTCCAATTGTGTTCGTTATAATTCAACACTACGAAGATAGAGGTTTTAGATAGATCAAAGAAATAAAGCAATAACTCAAAGTCTGATTCGCTTTACAGCCATCAACATAATTATTAACCCTTCGCTAAGAAATCACATACTATCACCAACGATAAATTTAGCTACTCATAGATGGCATGCAATCAACAGAAATCATAGTAAGATTGAATGAAAACATGTTGAAAGATAAATAAATATGAATAGAAAAACTGTAAGATACAATGTTACCGAAGGTTGTCAATCTCCGAAGAATCGCGATCTTACAAGCTCCAAAACGATAAGAATCCCCAGAACAGGCTCTGGAGAATTCCTACCTAAAACTAATGAGAAAGGTGAGAGAAACGGTCTGGGAAAGTATGAAAAACGGAGAAAATTGAGCAACTATATATAGTGATTCGGCAGGTGTGGGGCGAGTCGCCCCACACACTGGGCGAATCGCCTGGTGTGGGGCGAACCGCCCCACGTCCCGGGCGACTCGCCCGGGACCTCCAGTCGGCTGGTTATGCGTTTTCTACGCGTTTTTGGATTTCTTTTCCTTTTCGGACTCGGTTTTTGTCCTTCCAGTGACCTTTTAGCCTTCAGACTCGACCCCTAGACTTCAAATCCTATCCGGAATCTTCTAGATACTGTAAAAAGGCCTTTGGAACACCAATTCCTTGTCTACTTAATATAATTGCCCGAAAAACCTCGTTTTTCACCCAAAACCTGTAAAATACAAACTAAAGGGAAACGTGACACTATTCTAATAAAATGCACTAAAATATAGCTAAATTAACATAGAGGATAGCTAAATTGGTGATAAAAGGCTCGAATGAAAGTGTAAAATACACGTTCATCACGGTCTAGGGGCAAAAAGGTCAAAAAAAGATTACGAACTGTAAATCGAAAAGAAACAGAAGGGGATCGAGATTACCTTCGAACGGAAGGGAGATTGAATCAATCTGCGAATTAAATGTAAACAAAAAAGAAAAAAAAGGTTAAATCGTGATTCAAATCGAGATTGAATCCGAAACGGACAAGGATTGGGCCACTTACCTAATCTAAATCGGAGCAGAAACAGGACGGCGGGGATGAGCGAACGAACAGATCGGCGACGAACGGAAATCGGAGCGCGGCGGAAGGAACAGAGGACGGCGCTGGAGCGGAACCGACGGACGGATCGGAAACGACGGCCGCGTGACGGAATGGATCGATCGGGACAGAACGGCGGCGGATCGGATGGCACGGAACGGCCCAGATCGGATCGGAGTGAACTTGATCGAAGCACGGTCCAACGGCGCAGCGGCGGCGGAGAGATCGGACGGAGCGGCTCGGCGGCGAGGTCGGACAGAGCGGCTCGGCAGCAGCGAAATCTCTTCTTCTCTCTTCTCTCTCTCTTTTTTCTTTCTTTTTTTCTTTCTTTCTCTCTCTCTCTTTTTTCCTTTTGGAGGAATGAAGAATGGAGATGGGGTGTCGGTTAGGGTTAGGTTTGAATAAGCTGATGGGCCGGTCAAGGGGTCAGAAGACTGGGCCACTAGAATGGGCCAAAAGGAGTCAGAATGTCCAGTCTTTCCAGCTCGGTCCAAACGTAACGAGACGAATTAGTTTACGCGAATTAACTAAATCGATCACGCGAGAAGTGAATTAAATAATTACCGAATAAAATAAATTACTCCGATAATAAATAAATTAAATAAATAAATTAAATAACTAAAATAATAAATAAATAATTAAAAAAGAGGGGGTGTTACACATATTCACAATTGTGTCGACAAGATGGGTCATTGTTGGTCCCTTTAAACAACAAGAAAAGACTGGGGGGGGGGTGAATAGTATTTTCAAACTTTTCGTCGTTTAAAACTTTCTCACTGTTAGGAAACTTGTAATTTTGATGAGCAATTAACCATGCTAAATTAAGGAAAGTCCAGTAACTAGTACTCTTAAGGTCCATAGGAATTTAAACTTTTAAGGACATTGTAAAAGAGGAACGTTTGCTGAAGACTTAGTGTAGGTACTAGTTAGGTGCTTTAGTTAGCTGATGATGTACTTTGTTTATACAAATGAACTATTGAAGCACTAGAACCGCTCAGAAACTTGAAGATTCGAAGACTGAAGACTTAAGAAGAATTTTGAGAAAGGTATCTACAAAGGCACATGTTGCTCAGAAAGTGAGATTTTAAGCAACAGCTCGCATAAGTGAAAATCTATATGACAGAGTAGGTTGTGCTTGCTGAAACTGAGACTAACCGCTTGCTGAAATACATATGTGACCTCCTTGCTGAAAGTACTTGCATTTTGGCTCCAACGTTCACATTTGAATTCGATTAAAATGAACATTAAATTCAAAGTAAGCACGCGAAGAACATGAAGACTAGAAGACAAATGAAGGACGCTGCTGAAAGTACAAAAGCAAGATAGCGACATCTTAAGGAACAAAGCCTTAGAATTTGAAATTCAAACGGCTCCCTTGATTCACTATAAATAGAGGACATCCGGCAAAGAGTTGAAGTGTGTCAACAACGTGATCAAACTCTCACTTGTGCTTTAACACTCATCTTCCATACTCTTTACTGCCTATTGATCTGGTCCAAGACTTAAGCTTGAAATAAAAGCTACTTGTGAAGAAGTAGAACATTCACGGCTAAGAAATTAGTTAAGTGTTCTTTCTTTCGAACAAGAACAAGTCTTGACACCAGAAACAACTTAACTTGTTTACTGAAAAGTATTACAAGTTGTGTTTCTTTAGATAACTTGTTATAGCTAAAAACGTTATACTCAAGTCATCTCATCCCAATCCTCTCTAACTGATAAACACCCTTTTTCAGGCGTGAAATTCAGGGGGAATTAATCAAGCATTGTGTTGCTGATTTTAAGTCCCAAGTTTTGTGGAGAACAAGGTTATAGTTCTCTAGTTAGGTTGGAAACGAAGCAAGTGTGCTTTGGTTTCTGAAGAATCATTATAGATAGGTATTGTAAGGAACCTCAAGCTTATCTTAGTGGATTCAGTCCTAGAAAGGAAAAAGTGGATTAGTTGAGAGATTACGCCACTCTCAGATACCACTATAAAAGTGTTTGTGTGATTTACTTTACCGCATTTAGTTTTCAGCAAGCTTTACTTATTGTACACTGCCACTCTGCTCACTTGCTGAAACTAGCACTCTCTGAAAAGCACTTATTGTATAAGACTTCCGCACTCTGTTTTTAAAGTACCAATAAAACTCGTTACTGAAAAGTAACTAGTACTTGCTGAGAAAGTTAAGTATCAACAAACTCATTACTGAAAAGTAATAAGCACTTTCTGAGAAAGTTTTTAAACGACGAAAGTTTGAAAAGACTATTCACCCCCCTCTAGTCTTTTCTTGTTGTTTAAAGGGACCAACAAGTGGTATCAAAGCCAGGTTCTTTAACCTTCCGCACTGAACCTAGATCCCCTTAGGTGCTTTCCGTAAATCACTCTCACTTGATCAGTTTGGTAGTCTTTTTCTGACAGGATGTCTTTAGGAGACGCTCCCTTGCTGAAGCTGGAAAACTATGAAAAATGGCGAAACAACATGATGCTACATCTTGAGGCCATTAGTGATGAGATGGTTACTGTCATAAATGATGGACCTATCAAGATCACTAAACTTGAGAGAAGTTTTCCTCACAAAACCACAGAAACTGGAAAGGAAACTATCTTAGGAGAACCAGTCGATACTGTCGTTCCAAAACCAAGAGAGGAATGGACTTCCGACGAAGCCAAAAGATTCCGTCTTGATGGCCAAGCAAGAAACATCATTATTTGATCATCTCCAGATACTATACAATGCAAACTGTGGGGTGCCAAAACTACTAAGGAAGCTTGGAAAATGGTTCAAGATCTTTGCGCTGGATCTGACAAAACCAAGGAAAATAAACCCGAAGTGCTTAAGTTAAAGTTGATAGTGTATATGTCCTAGAGACGGTCCTTATTAAGGGCATGGAGCCCTTATAGAGGGCATATATGTACTATTACACAGGTCAACGTAATATAATATATGTTAGTTGTTTTACTATTGAGTATCGCTTTCATATTTATATTACACCAGGCATGCAGCATGTCATATCTCTATTACTGTCTGTATTGATATTAAACATGTCCCCTCGGATAGATGACCGATCACACAGATAGTGGGAGCTATGTGAGTTATCATCTATCCCAAACTCTCCCTAGTCGAGGTTCATCTCGGATGTAGGGGTCTGAATGAACCAGCTGAGACTAGTATGCGTGGAGGTTATACTTGTTGGAGCAAGTGTGAGCCGATCCCACGGCCACGGAACGGATTGTTGGACAATCGAGAAACGTTCCCATAACTGCGCATAGTTGTTCGAAGAATGATTATCGAACAATGGAAGTACCCACCGGACACCCCCATCGATGTATACTCTACACCGAAGTGTCTATGGGAACCGGTAAGTTGTTGAAGTGATGCCAGTCGTCCTTTGGACTTACAGGACTTTATCATCACATTTGTTGCCCCATATCCTTGGTGGACCCGTCGATGTAAGATCTGAATAAGCAGTTGACCTAAGACACGATCCAGGATTATGGCTACATACAAATGGGGATGATAAGTGTTTCTGTGAAGGATTCATCTCTCATGTGTAGCACAGGAGAGTACTGCTCATAGTCTTCATAGTTGTGTTGGTAAAGTCATTGGCCAGTGCATCGATATATTATGATGGTCATAAGTATATCTTAGTAACCAAGAAACTCCCTGAGACGCCCGTGGATGTATTATTGGGATAGACACATCATCGATCCTAGATGCATTCGAGTCAGTCAGATGAAGGGACGTTACCATTGCCGCGTTGAGCGCAACAGACTTCGCAACGAAAGGGTTTGCTTTGAGAATCCTCTCAAATGTCCTCATGTATTAATATTGCAAATGGAACCGTCTAGGAATTCCATTTTTCCTAGTCTAGGACTTGCTTAATACAATAAGGCCCTATGGGTCACACTATGTGGTGATTCAGCTTATCAAAATATCCTTGAAGATGGAATCGCAATTAATTTGGAATTAATTGTGATTGATGGATTATAATTGATTTGGAATTAATTATAATATTTAGTGGCTCAATTAATTATTTGGAATTATTAATTGAATTGGCTAATTAATTTTATTTTATGTAAATAAAATTAAAGATTATATTTTAGAAATATAATAGAGGTTTATTTGAAAGGATATGTTAATTTAGAATTAACATATGCACATGGGCAAAATCTACTTGAAGTTTGAATTGCCTTAGAACTATAATTGGGTCCCAAAATTGGGACCCACCTATCTCCCGTAGGACAGGCGCGCGCGCGCGCAGGCGCTGGATAGGGGAAGGAGTTCGACTCCTTCCTCTATTAGAAGTCCAAGGGATAAGTTAGATTTTCCTGATTGAGTTTTAATTTAATTGGGAATGAATCTAGACTTGATATTGGTTTCCTAGTGCGATAAGAATTAGATTCTTATTCCTTTATGAAGTCTAATTGCTTATGCTTTAGGCTTCTATTGACTACTATATAAGTAAGTCATTAGAGAGCTTTTTCAGTATTCTGAACAATCAAATTCTTAGAGAATTATCTTACCCAGTTTTCTTAGAGAAAATAAAAGCTCTCCCCCTCCTCTATAAGCCACACGCTCGCCACCCTCTTGCCGGAGGAAAACCGCCGCCCCGTCTTCTTGGTCACACAAAGAATATCCTAGCATTCTTCCGATAGGCTGTTCATCCGTGGATACCAAGGTTGAGGTTGTAGGAGCTGGAAACTAACTCTTATTGTCTTGCAAATAATCAGAGTATTGCAGATATCTTCGACTTCGATGAAGGAGAAGATACACAGGATTATTACGAAGACTTGGAAGCTGCTTTGGAAGTAAGGTTAGTCTTCTAATTGACGTGTTTACATATATACGACATATACATAACAAATTAACCTGTATGTAAAGAAATATTTTGAAATTCCGCTGCGTACCCTAGGGGTAACTCTGATCATATTTTCTTACAGTGGTATCAGAGCTAGGTTAATTGATTACGTATATACGTATATATGTTGTATGCTTTTGTAGTTATGTGGATGCAATTGATTCTATGATTAATTCGATTTTCAAAAGTTTTGTTTTTATATAAATTTAGAATTTATATTTTTCAAAAAAAAAAAAAAAAAAAAAAAAAAAAAAAAATATATATATATATATATATATATATATATATATATATATATATATATATATATATATATATATATATATATATATATATATATATATATATATATATATATATATATATATATATATATATATATATATATATATATATATATATATATATATATATATATATATATATATAATCGAACGGGCCGCCTGCGGCCGCAGGCGCCCGTGCATGTTTAAATACCAAGTATTTTACTTTCCGTTCGACCGCTATGCATGCGAGGGTAGGCGGCGCCCTCTTATATGTCGGACCGCATATTTTATGTATGGGTAGGCGGCACCCATTATGTGCTTGACCGCGTTTAGAACTAGAATGGATAGGCGGCATCCATTATGTGTAGACCGCTCATGCATGATGGGTAGGCGGCGCCCTTATTTGTTTGTAGATGACTGATAACAACCCTCAAACGACAAGCCCCAACCAATATAAGTACAGAAATATATATATGTATGTATTTCTGAGATGCTTTCCATAGGGTGCTTTAATTCTGAACTTTCATAGCGTTTTCTTGTATTGGCGACCTCGTCTTACAGACTCGCAGTGATCGTCAGGTTAGAGTAAACCTATGGTTATGACTTACTGCATATTGTTTCTAGCGACCTCGATAGGTACAATATGTAGGACATCGGGTTGAATTAGATTTAACAACCAAGAGTTGCGTGACGCAATTGGATAGTCCTACCGGTCATATTATGCTATGTGACCAGCCCCGTTGGAGTATAGCATAGTATGGATTTGGATCTTGGACACTACGGTAACTTGTTGGACATTACCCGTATGTTTGTTTTGGGGGCAAGCATATGTGAAAATAGTGGGAGACAAACAGCTAAAGTACCTTGTTGTTTAGTTATGTTGAATGTGTATTTAGAAATAGTATTTCAATAGTTGATTTAAAATTTTCGTTCTATACTATTTCTCCTAAGAAAAATTGAAATGGCGAGTATCTCGCTCCGTGCTGTCTTAGAGAATCAAATTTTGACCGGACCAAACTTCCTAGATTGGATCAGCAATATACGTTTGGTGCTGAGGTATGAAAGGATTGAGTACGTCTTGGACGAGGCTAATCCCGTGTGTCCCGAGAATCAGACTGTCGATCAAGTTGCTGATTTGGAATCAAGCCAACAAGGCAAATTCTGATAAGCATCATGAGGATGCTACATCCGCGCAGTGTATTATGCTGGCGGCAATGAGCACTGAGCTGCAGAGACAACATGAAAGCATGTTGCCGTATGACATGCTGAAGCATCTTGAGTCGCTCTTTAAGACGACAGCCAGAAGTGTTGAATTTGATTTGATCAAAGAGATACACAGATGCAAGCTCAATGAAGGAGGGAACATGTCTGAACATGTTCTCAAGATGAGAATAAGATCATGGTGATCTTTGTCCTTCAATCATTGCCGAGTTCGTATTCGCAGTTCATCATTAACCACGATGAATGCGAAGGACGTCACACTGCCCGAACTCCATAATCTGCTGAGGACATATGATCAAACTCTTCCTAAGAAGGAAAAGTCGATCATGTTTGTTGGGCAACCGTCTAACCCAAACCCGAGAAACAAAGGTGCTAAGGGTAAGGGAAAGTCGGGAGCCAAGGCTAACACTTCCAGTGATAAGCCTAAGCGTCTGAACCAGAAAAGAAAGTTCAGGAGAAGCGGAACGGTACACACAGATGAAAGGGCATTGGAAGAAAGATTGCCCTAAGATAAGGGCAGATCAAGCTAAGAAGCCGCCGGCTTCTAGCTCAGGTATGTTTGTTATTGAAATGAACATGACTACTTTTGACTCCAATGGTTGGGTATTAGATACAGCCTGTGGCTCGCACATTTGTAATAATGTGCAGGGGCTCATTAAACACAGGCTAGTCAAGCAAGGTGAAATCGACTTGCATGTTTGATGAATGTGTATTTTACACTTTCATTTGAGTCGTTTTCACCTATTTTAGCTATCCTCTATGTTAATTAGCTATATTTTTGCATTTTATTAGAATATTGTCACGTTTTCCTTTAGTTTGTATTTTACAGGTTTTGGTTGAAAAACGAGGCTTTTCGGGCAATTATATTGAAGTAGACAAGGAATTGGTGTTCCGAAGGCCTAATTGAAGTATCTGAAAGATTCCGGATAGGATTTGAAGTCTAGGGGTCGAGTCTGAAGGCTAAAAGGTCACTAGAAGGCAAAAATCGAGTCCGAAAAGGGGAAGAAATCCAAAACGCGTCGAAAACGCGTATCTGGCCGAAAAATACACCCGGGCGAGTCGCCCGAGACGTGGGGCGAATCGCCCGGTGTGTGGGGCCCTTCGCCCCACACCTCCCGAATACCTATATATAGTTGCTCAGTTTTCTCCGTTTTTCATACTTTTCCAGAACTTTTCTCTCACCTTTCTCAGTAGTTTTAGGTAGGAATTCTCCAGAGCCTGTTCTGGGGGTTCTTAGCTTAGGAGATACTTTTTCTTAGCGTTTTGGAGCTTGTAAGATCGCGATTCTTCGGAGATTGACAACCTTCGGTAACATTGTATCTTACAGTTTTTCTATTTATATTTATATATCTTTCATCATGTTTTCATTCATTCGTGGTATGATTTCTGTTTATTGCATGACATCTATGAGTAGCTAAACTTCTCGTTGGTGATAGTATGTGATTTGTTAGCGAAGGGTTAATAATTATGCTAATGGCTATATCGCGCATTATACTCTGAGTTATTGCTTTATTTCTTTGATCTATCTAAAACCTGTATCTTCGTAGTGTTGAATAGTTACGGAACACAATTGGACAATTCATTGATCAAATATCTCCATGCAAGACCGAGGAATTTATGCATGATTATTAACCTGCTATGCTTTGAATGACCATACTATCACCAATCTCCATTATCTGCTAAAAAACACCTTTGCTAACTCGTATGTTGATTTTATTTGCTTAAGTTAGATTAGATAAAGCTAGTTATAGTCCTTAGAGATCGACACTCGAGGTTATTCTACTGCTACACTACGGTTTTCGTTGTAGTTGTGAAATGCCTTTGGCTAAATACAAATTTATTTGATTAATTAGAATCTGAAAAATTCGACGTTCATCAATGTTGGGAACGGCAATCCAGTTGAAGCCAAACGCGTTGGACGCTGCAAGATAGATTTACCTTCGGTACAATGTTCAGAACTTGATAACGTTTATTTTGTTCCATCCATTGTCAGAAATATTATTTCCATTCCATTGTTAGACAATATGGGTTTTTCCTTTCGATTTGCGAATAATACTTGTTATTTTTCATTTAATGACCAGTATTATGGAAAATCTCGCTTAGTGAATGGTTTATATATTTTGCAAAGTAGTCTACCTTTATTTCAAATACATAACTCCCGTCTTCAAGTAGGAAGAATAATCCATCTTATCTATGGTATTGTCGGCTAGGCCATATTAATGAAACACGGATTCAAAGACTAAGGAAGTTGGACTACTTAGAACCATTTGATTTTGAATCATATGGTACATGCGAATTATGTGTTAAGGGTAAGATGACGAACAAACCTTTTGTTGGACAAGGTGTTCGTGCCACTCGCTGCTTAGAGCTCATACATACCGATGTATGTGGACCTCTTAAAGTCCATACGCGTGGGGGTTATCCTTAATTCGTTACCTTTACTGATGATTTCTCAAGGTATGGATATATTTATCTTATGAAGAATAAATCCGAGACCTTTGGGAAATTCAAGGAGTTTAGGAATGAGGTCGAGAATGAATTGAACCTAAGGATAGTCACTCTTCGATCAGATCGAGGAGGTGAATTCCTTAGTGAAGAATTTATCGACTACTTGGAGGACAATGGAATTCAATCGCAATGGACTCCTCCTGGAACACCACAGTTAAATGGTGTGTCTGAGAGAAGGAATCGAACCCTGTTAGACATGGTGAGATCAATGACTGGATTCTCGACTCTTCCAAAATATCTGTGGGGATATGCACTACAAACTGCAATCTACATTCTGAACCGTGTACCATCTAAATCAGTGGAGAAAACTCCTTATGAGTTATGGAAGGGAAAGAAGCCCTCACTGGGCTATCTTAGACCTTGGGGTGTCCTGCGATAGTCAAACTGATGCTCACTGATAAGTTAGATGCCAAGGGTGTCAAAGTATATTTCATAGGCTATCCTCGTCAGACGAGAGGCTATGAATTCTATCATGCTGAAGATCACAAGGTGATCGTATCTAGAAACGTCAAGTTTTTAGAAGCTGAATACCTCGAAGAAGAGAGGTTAGATTACATGATAGAACTTGAAGAAATTCAAGACTTTGACACTTGCGAACATGAGTTCTCTAAATCTTCTGTTTTGGACTCAAGTTCAGTGGGAGCTTTCGAAGCAGACAAGGGTAATGATATGACACTTGCTAGGCATGTCATAGTCCGTGGGAGTCCTGTGATTAGATCAACAGTTGAAACCACACCAATAGAACCCGTTGTCAACAAACCTGTGCAACAAGTTGCACAAGAGCAGCCTCCCGCAAGGGAACAGGGTCGCAGGGCGCGACCAGCTGCATCAGTACCCACTGATAATGTTCGTGTTACACAAAGCCAGAAAACAAAAGTACAGTAAGTAAATCACACAAATACTTTTATAGTGGTATCTGAGAGTGGCGTAATCTCTCAACTAATCCACTTTGTCCTTTCTAGGACTGAATCCACTAAGATATGATTGAGGTTCCTTACAATCTCCTATCTAGAGCGATTCAACAGAAACCAAAGCACACTTGTTTTGTCACCAACCTAATCTAGAGAACGTAACCTTGTTCTCCACCAAACTTGGTACTTTTAATCAGCAAAACTATGCTCGATTAAGTTCCCCCTGAATATCACGCCTGAAAGGGTGTATTTTCAGTTAGAGAGTTTTGGGGTGAGATAACTTAATTATAACTTATTCAGTTACAACAAGTAACCTAAGAAACAAAACTTTGAATACTTTGCAGTAAACAAGTTTGATTGTTTCTGGTGTCAAGACTTGTTCTTGTTCGAAAGAAAGAAAGAACACTTAACTAATTCCTTAGCCGTGTAAGTTTTACTTCTTCACAAGTATCTTTCTCAAGTTTTAAGTCTTGGAACGGATCAATGGCAGTAAGAGTATTGAAGAGTATGTGAGTTTAAGCACAAGTGAGAGTATGATCACGTTGTTGACACACTTCAACTCTTTGCCGAATGACCTCTATTTATAGTGAAATAAGGAGCCGTTTGAATTTCAAATTATAAGGCTTTTGTGCCTTAAAATGTCACTATCTTGCTTTTGTACTTTCAGCAGCGTCCTTGTTTGTCTTCTAGTCTTGATGTCCTTCGCGTGCAAGCTTTGCATTTAATGCTCTTTTGAATGAAATTCAAACAATAACATTGGAGCGCAAATACAAGTACTTTCAGCAAGAGGTCACAAATGTTCCATCAGCAAGTGGTCAGTCTCAGTTTCAGCAAGCACAACCTACTCTGTCGTATAGATTTTCACTTATGCAATGCTGTTGCTGAAGTTTCCACTTTCTGAGCAACATGTTGCTTTGTAGATACTAGTCTTCAGAAATCTTCTAGTCTTCAGTCTTCGAAATCTTCAAGATTCTGAGCGGTTCTAAATGCTTCAATAGTTTGTTTGTAAAAACAAAGTACATCATTAGCAAATGCTTCAATAGGTTGTATTTCTTTACAGAAAACAAGATACATCATAAGTGGTAAAACCAACCTATCTAGGACCTACTCTAAGTCTTCAACAAACGTTCCTCTTTTACAATGTCCTTAAAATTCTAAATTCCTATGGACCTTAAGAGTACTAGTTACTGGACTTTCCTTAATTTATCATGGTTAATTGCTCATCAAAATTACAAGTTTCCTAACAAATTTCCCCCTTTTTGATGTTAGCAATCCATGGCTAAATTAATTGTTACCCTTTGAGAGGTTTCTGGTGTTGAATAAATCAGTTGATTAATGCAAGCATACTTGAATGATTAAAGAGTAAGCATAAGTAAATTGCATAATCAATAACCAATAAGAGTCAAAAGCTTCATTGCTGATAGTTATCTTTCAAAAGTTTACAGGAAAGAGCAGAGATAACTAAACAAAATCAGCAAATAAAAACTTTAACAGAACTATTACAGAGAGTTAAGCTCTTCCGGAGGATTTTCTCAAAATCTCTCTTACACTCTTCTCAGCAAGTGTAGTGAATTCAATACAGTCCTTTTCGTAATCTTCAAGTAGCTTACGGACTTGTAGTTGAAGAATCCTTGCATTTTTGCAGGCAGTATGATGATGCTTTTCAGCATTCATTTCCATGTAATGAGTTACCCACAAATGCATGCCCCAATTGCTGGTATGGAGAAGCTGTGTATCTGAAATGCTTTTAGGATGAATCTTCCTTAGCCAGAGAAGATCTTCTTCTTGATCCTTAGCAGTGAGATAGAAGTACTCATAAGGAATCAATCCAAGTCTCTTCTTTGTTTTCTGGTTACTGGGTCAGAGTAATAAGCAATGCCAGCTGGTTTTATCAAATCTGGTTCTTGTCTTATAGACTTACCAATTGCAGTTCTTGTTATTGAGACTTCAAGATTCAACCATCTCCCAGCAATATTTCTTGGGAGGGACTCAGCCCTTTCTTTCCTTTTTACCTTGAGTTCAATCCATGTGAACATTTGGTTCAAAATGGTTGTAGGAAAGAACTCATTCACCAGCAAGTCTTCCAGCTTTAAGATCCAGCAACCATGAACGTTTCTGATCACGTCTGAGTGGTTTCATCATTGTTGGTCTTTGTATACTCGATGCCGGAGCCAATAGCAATGCTGGCCAGCCTCTTTTCTTCCTGTCTTTGCCTTCTTCTTCTTGACTTTGCATTCTTGATCTCTTGCTGAAGATCTTGAGTCAGAAGAGAAATGCTTTGAATGGCCAGATGGAGTTAAGGCTGTAATTGGTCTAACTCTTATGGCTTGAGCTATTGTCTGATTGTCATCATGATCATCATCTTCATTCATATCTTGATGACTTTCAGTGTGGCAAAAACCTTGAGTTTCAGTAGCAGTTTTTCTCTTTTTGGGACTTGCTGAATTTAACTCAGATTCTGCTTGTCTTTTAGAACTTTGCTCTTTTTCAGCAAGCGGTTCTATGGGCAGTGGCGCATCAACAGTAGGAGGGGTTTGGGTTATTTTTCTTGTACCTTTCTTTTCCCCCTTAGACATGGATTGCAACATCGGAGTGATGTGCAGAGAGTAGAACTCATTGCAGGTTTCAGCAGGAGTACTTAGGTTGTTGTATTTCATGATGATTTGTTGCTGATCAGATGTCATCTTTGACAACTCATTTTTAATACTCACCATGTTCTCCTCATGTCTTTGTTCTGTTGCGACCTTGTCTTCCATGAAAGTCTGAGCCTTTACTAGAGCGGTCTTTGCTAGCCGGAGTGCTTGACTTACATCTTCTTCATAGCTCTTGTGATAAAGACTGATGTCTTTTTGAGCTATTGTAAGAGTAGTAGTGCGTCTCAGCATTGTACCCAATATTTTTCCAATATCAAGTTGGGTTTCAGCAAGCAATGCCTCATCTTCTGCTTTGCAGGCATCATGGACTTTCTTCAGTGCCAGAATTCTAGGAGTAAACTCCTCAACTCGTGGGAACGGCACTAGATTTGGGGTCAAGGAATGAACTTTCAGTTCAGAAGCAAACTGATCATCTTTCATCAGCAATTCTCCTCTAAAATCATCGTATACATCATTTATACAATCAGGAGGAGGAATTTCAACCACTTTGGGGTCTCTCTTGGAGTGTTCATCCTCGTTTGCTGATAGATCATCTTCATCCTCAGATTCATCAAGGTCAGCAACCTTGGTACCTAAGTCAGCAGCTTCATTTCCTTTTGGTTGAGTGGTTGTTGATGGCAACACTTTAGACTCAACAACTGGAGTTTCACCAGTAGTTAGTTTTAATTGAGTAGTTGCCGAGGGCAACGTTTGAGACTCAATTACTGGAGTTTCGCCAGTAGTTAGTTTTAATTGAGTAGTTGCTGAGGGCAACGTTTGAGACTCAATTACTGGAGTTTCGCCAGTAGTTAGTTTTAATTGAGTAGTTGCTGAGGGCAACGTTTGAGACTCAATTACTGGAGTTTCTCCAGTAGTAAGTGGAAGGGAGGGGACTTCCTATGGTTTTTCTCCTGAAGATTGACCAATTTCCAGATCCTGCGTATGCCTTGCATGGATCATGAGACTGTTTTGTAGAGCGCGTTGGTAATCTTCATCCATTTCATCTTCATCATCAAGGTTTGCATCCGTGACCTTGGCATCAGAAAGTTGGCTTTTGCCAAGTTTTAAGGCAGCCTTCTTTGTGGCATATTCCTCTTCAGAATCAGCGCCTTGTACATGTGCTTGATTTTCAGCATTAGTAGGAGCAGGTTGAGATTCATGCTGAGGTTGTGGTTGTTCAGCTTGCTGATTGTCTTGTTGTTCGGTTTCATCAACTGTCAATTTTAAACCACCAGCATCAGGACTTGGACCTTGATTGTCATCATCGTCATCTCTCTTGTCCTTTGAATCTTTTCCTTCATCATCACTGGGATCAGTAGGGATGTTTTCATCTTCTTCTTCTTCATCATCATCAGTTAGAATAACTAGCTCAAGATGCTTGTATAGAGCAACACTCGATACTTCCTCTTCCTCATTGATTTTGTGGGGATCAGCCACCACAGGTACAAATAAACCCTTGAGCATCACAGCTTGTTCAGTTGGAGAGGCACTCTTGAATTTTGCCTTCATATTCTCTTTGATTTGAGCAATCAGATTTGAGCTCATTAACTGAGAATATGACATGTCTTCAGGAAGTATGGAGTGGACAAACATCTCGAGCTTCAGCAGAGAAGATCTCTTTTTCTGATTTGATAGATGAAGATGGAGATCAGAAAAGTCCATCCTTCTGTACCTTTGCCAGTTGCTGACAGACTTAGCAACTCTTGACAAGGTTGTTCTTTTGAAGTTCAAGTAAAGTTCCTCCGAACGCACTTGTGAATCTTGAGTGATGTGCACCACTTCAGTGGTCTCCTTTAGAGCCTGAAAAAGAACAATATTTAGATCAGGAGAGGTTTGGATAATTTCTTTAGAGTTCAAAGCTGAAACATGAATTACCTGCTGAGATTCAGCAAGCTCATGTTGTACAATTTCCATTCTTTGAGGAGCTTGAGTGGCATCCTCCATTTGTTCATCCTGAAATAAATATGAGTTAGACACAAGTACTAAGCTGTCAAACTTAGTTTTATTACCAAAAACTTTAACTACCTGCTGAGCAGGAAGTGTTGATTCTGGTGCAGAGGCTTCAGCAACCATCTGACTTGCATCTTGAGAAGTCTGTAGAGATATCATAATATTAACAAAAGAATAAGTTTCAGAAAGTGAAGTTTTACTGATGGTTGAGTTATCTACCTGCTGAAGAAGGACAGGTTGTGGCTCAGTCATTTCAGCATTAACAGTTTCTTCAGTTTCTGGGACTGTTTCTTCAGCAGACTTCTTGGCTTGCTCTGTTTGAGAAAGCTGCGCGGTTTCAGCAATCTCCCTTGTCTCTGAAATGACAAGTTGAGCAGAAGCATCTTGACCTTTAAGCTCACTGCTTGTCATAAAGACATCAATGGATTTGTTGGATGATTCTTCAATATCCAATTCCATTTGTTGGCTTATAGCTTCCAGGACAAGCTGGACTTTGCCAATTGATGTCTTTGGTGAACTTGGGCCAGTATTCTCAGCATTATGAGATGCGTCGTTGAATAATGCTTCTTGTGTTTCTTCAGCAACTTCTGGAACTTGAACTATTGCTGTCTCAGCAACTGGTTCTTTAGCAATTGTGTTTTCAGCAACTTGATGAGTTGCTTGTTCAACAACCATCTTTTCAGCAGCATCAGCAAGTGCCGCAGTTCTCAGATCAGCAGCAATATCACTTGTTGGTTCCAGAGTTTGATCATCAAGAGTATCCACAATGTAGATATCCGGGACTTGGGCAGGAATTTCATTTCCACTGCCTTGTGGTCTGTTCTCAGTAGAAGGATCAACATTGAGTCGATCATTGAAGGCTTCCGCAAATACTTCAATGTTGCTGACATAGGCTTCAGTAACTACCTTGTCAACATCTACTGGAACTTGCGTTTCAGCAAATTGTCTGGGAATTCTCTGAGAGGTCATGGACAATAGGTACTGACTTGCGAGCCAGTGTTTTCTTCCTTGAGTTATTTGTCCTTTTCCTCTTGGGGACAGGGTTTGATGATGACGCTGCAGTCTGAGTGTCATCATCAGCTTTCCTCTTTTTCTTGTTAGATTTCTTCAGTTTCCCAGCAGAGGCATCACTAGTTGCATTTTCAGCAACGAGAGTAGTGGTGTTAGCATGATCACCATCTAGAGCAGTTTCATTTTTGTCACCACCATCTACAGCAGTTTCATCTCTAAGTTGTTGAGTGGTGACATTTGCAGCTGTTGTATATACCTTTCTTGCTGACTTGTGCTGAAAACATCTGGAACTGTTGTCTTCTTAGATTTTTCAAGTTTCTTGCCAGGAATCTTAGGTACATTCTGCTTGTAGAAGGATCTTCCCACATTGCATACAGATTTCTTGATTGGCAATGGGTTTCTCAGCTGAATCCTAAAATGTTCAAGGATATAGCATATCTTTATTCCATACATAACCGGAAAGGAAGGTGAGACCTTATTGTCTTCCACCTTAACCTTGAACTTAGTGACACAATCAACAAGCCTGTTGAAAATGTACTTAGCCCAGTTAAGTTCCGTTTTATTTTCATAGATATGCATCAGCAGCGGCCACCTTCTCAGGCCTACTTGATCTATTCCTCCAACTTGGGAGTCCAAAACTTTAATCAGTAGCAGAGCTACTAGACCAAGTGAATGGCAGAGATGCTTCCTCTTAACATGCTTTGTCCAAGTCACGGGAGAAATCTCTCCTTTCTTCATTTTCTCATTTCTGACGTCATTGTAGAAGGCTTCAATTTCGTCATCAGTGGCAGTGACATCATCTTCAGTTCCAGTGGTTGGAATCTGAAATATTTCCGCTAAATCAGTCCATTTCAAGACGATTTGCGTGTTCTGAACTGTAGTAAAGATCACTTTTTCAGTGACTCCTTTACTATCAGTTAGGGATTGAATTTCTGCATTATTGTAGAACTCCATTGTGTCCAACTTACTCACTTGCTTAGTGTGAGCAGTTATAAAATGCATGAGGCCTTGCTGCTTGATAAATTCAAGCGCCTCTTCATTGTCACCGTCAAGTTCTTGTTCATAGAAGTATCGAATATACTTCTCTTTTGCAAATCCACCCCATTGCATCATCATCTCACACTTTGCAGTGTCAAGATATGAAGGAGGCATAGGTTTTTCTGAGATTCTATCGTTTTTCAACACAACTTTCGTTGTGTTTGATACCGGAGTAGTCACCGGAGCAGTGCGTTTCTCAGCACTGTCAACCTTAGACGACTTGGAGGTCTTGGAGGACTGTCTCTTTGCTGCCATTTCTTTTTATAGAGAAGAGAATGTGTACGAAAAAGATAGTTTGCTTTTTGACCGGAGGTACAGTAGATTCAGGCTAAATTTTGCAGAGAAAGGAAATGTGAGTTAAAGAATTTTGTCATTTCTCTAACTCCTTCTTTATATAGTGTCTCTGATGTGTGAGAAACTCAATCGATTTGAGTTCTCAGCAAGGGTAAATCAGAGAAACAAAGGCGTTAGTGGAGCCTTTGCATTGAATGCGTAGTGGCCCACTAACTAAAACCGTCATAGCACTCTTTCTCTTTGTTTTGTTAACCGTTAGATCAATAACTCCTTTTAATCAATGGCCACGATTGTATTTCATGTCATGATTATTACGAGTTTATCTGTGCCCGAATAACGTCACAAATTGATTTTACCGAGTTTTATGGGATTAGATTACTTGCTGAAATAGACAAGAATCTTTTCAGCGAGTTTGCATAAATAGCCTGGATACTTGCTGAAAGTTCCCCCTTACTTAGATATTTCTGATTTCCCGTATCAGTATATTCTTTTGTACTTGAGATATCCTTTGGTAAAATCTGAGAAATGAGTTTTTCTCTTTTTCTGAGTTCCCGTCTCAGAATATTCCCTTGATACTTGAATACCTGTTTCAGTATCTTTGATTGTCTGAATGCCCGTTTCAGCAATCCTTAAGGTTTTTCTCTTACTGAGTGCCTGTCTCAGCAAGTGATCAAGTTTCCTAACAAATACCCGTTTTGAAGGAATTACTTGCTGAATGCCTGTTTCAGAAATCATGTAGTGACCTATCATTTCTTAGAAGAAATTAGTGGACGGAGCTTTTAAGTAAGAATACTTGTTTCAGCATTTTGCCAAATGCACCCTTTATTGAGGTAGTTCAATCAATCCAAGGTTATACCTTAGCATTGCGAACCTATTATCTTGTAGGGGCTTGGTAAAGATGTCAGCAAGTTGATCATCAGTGCCTACTTTCACAACCTCAATATCTCCTTTTTCCACACGATCTCTAATGAAATGATGTCTAATATCAATGTGCTTAGTCCTAGAGTGAAACCTAGGATTTTGCGTGATAGCAATAGCACTTGTATTATCACAAAAGATTGGTGTTTTCTTTGCAGAAATACCATTGTTGGTCCCTTTAAACAACAAGAAAAGACTAGAGGGGGTGGGGTGAATAGTCTTTTGAAACTTTCGTCGTCTAAAACTTTCTCAGCAAGTGCTTATTACTTTTCAGTAATGAGTTTGTTGATACTTAACTTTCTCAGCAAGCGTAAGTTACTTTTCAGTAGCTTGGTTTGCTGATACTTCAAATCAGAGAGCGGAAGTCTTTGATACAATAAGTGCTTTTTCAGTAAGTAAAGGTTTCAGCAAGTGATGTGAGTGACTGTGTACAGACAAATATGATTTGCTGAAAATTAAGTACAGTAAGTAAATCACACAAATACTTTTATAGTGGTATCTGAGAGTGGCGTAATCTCTCAACTAATCCACTTTGTCCTTTCTAGGACTGAATCCACTAAGATATGATTGAGGTTCCTTACAATCTCCTATCTAGAGCGATTCTACAGAAACCAAAGCACACTTGCTTTGTCTCCAACCTAATCTAGAGAACGTAACCTTGTTCTCCACCAAACTTGGTACTTTTAATCAGCAAAACTATGCTCGATTAAGTTCCCCCTGAATATCACGCCTGAAAGGGTGTATTTTCAGTTAGAGAGTTTTGGGGTGAGATAACTTAATTATAACTTATTCAGTTACAACAAGTAATCTAAGAAACACAACTTTGAATACTTTGCAGTAAACAAGTTTGATTGTTTCTGGTGTCAAGACTTGTTCTTATTCGAAAGAAAGAACTCTTAACTAATTTCTTAGCCAAGTTTGTTCTACTTCTTCACAAGTAGCTTTTTCAAGCTTTAAGTCTTGGAACGGATCAAAGGCAGTAAGAGTATTTGAAGGTATGTGAGTTTAAGCACAAGTGAGAGTTTGATCACGTTGTTGACACACTTCAACTCTTCGCCGGATGACCTCTATTTATAGTGCAAGTAAGGAGCCGTTTGGATTTTAAATTCCAAGGCTTTTGATCCTTAAGATGTCACTATCTTGCTTTTGTACTTTCAGCAGCGTCCTTGTTTGTCTTCTAGTCTTCATGTCCTTCGCGTGCGAGCTTTGCATTTAATGCTTATTTGAATAGAATTCAAACAGTAACATTAGAGCGCAAATTCAAGTACTTTTAGCAAGAGGTCACATATGTTCCATCAGCAAGTGGTCAGTCTCAGTTTCAGCAAGCACAACCTACTCTGTCTTTCAGATTTTCACTTATGCAATGCTGTTGCTGAATTTTCCACTTTCTGAGCAACACGTGCCTTTGTAGATACCAGTCTTCAGCAATCTTCAAGTCTTCAGATCTTCGAATTCTTCAAGTCTTCAGATCTTCAATAATCTTCAAGATTCTGAGCGGTTTCTAAATGCTTCAATAGTTTGTTTGTAAAAACAAAGTACACCGTCAGCAAATGCTTCAATAGGTTATTTTCTTTTCAGAAAATAAGATACATCATAAGCTAAAACATCAATAAGTTATTTTCTTTTCAAAAAATAAAATACATCATACGTGGTAAAAACCAACTTAACTAACACCTAATCTAAGTCTTCAGCAAACGTTCCTCTTTTACAATGTCCTTAAAATTCTAAATTCCTATGGACCTGAAGAGTACTAGTTACTGGACTTTCCTTAATTTATCATGGTTAATTGCTCATCAAAATTACAAGTTTCCTAACAAATTTCCCCCTTTTTGATGTTAGCAATCCATGGCTAAATTAATTGTTACCCTTTTAGAGTTTTCTAATGTTGAATAAATCAGTTGATTAATGCAAGCATACTTGAATAATTAAACAGTAAGCATAAGTAATTTGCATAATCAAAAACCAATAAGAGTCTTCATTGCTGATAGTTATCTTTCAGAAGTTTACAAGAAATAGCATAGATAACTTAAACATAATCAGCAAACAAAAACTTTAACAAAAAGTATTATAGAGAGTTAAGCTCTTCCAGAGGATTTTCTCAAAATCTCTCTTACACTCTTCTCAGCAAGTGCAGTAAATTCAACACAGTCCTTTTCGTAGTTTTCCAGAAGCCTACGAACTTGTAGTTGAAGAATTCTTGCGTTTTTGCAGGCGGTATGATGATGCTTTTCAGCATTCATTTCCATGTAATTAGTCACCCAAAAATGCATGCCCCAATTGCTGGCATGGAGAAGCTGTGTATCTGAAATGCTTTTCGGATGAATCTTTCTTAGCCAGAGAAGATCCTCTTCTTGATCCTTAGCAGTGAGATAGAAGTACTCATAAGGAATTAATCCAAGTCTCTTCTTTGTTTTCTTTGTTACTGGGTCAGAGTAGTAAGCAATGCCAGGTGGTTTGATCAGATTTGGTTCTTGTTTGTATGTCTTACCAATGGCGATTCTTCTTACTGAGACCTCAAGATTCAACCATCTTCCAGCAATATTTCTTGGGAGGGATTCTACCCTTTGATTTCTTTCGACTTTGAGTTCAATCCATTTGAACATTTGATTCAAAATGGCTGTAGGAAAGAACTCATTTACCAGCAAGTCTTCCAGCTTTAAGATCCAGCAACCATGAATGTTTCTGATTACATTCTGAGTGGTTTCTTCATTGCTGGTCTTTGTGTATTCAATGCCGGAGCCAATAACAATGTTGGCCAGCCTCTTTTCTTCCTGTCTTTGCCTTCTTCTTCTTGTCTTAGCATTGTCTTGATCTCTTGCTGAAGAGTCAGACAAGAAATGCTTTGAGTGGCCAGACGGAGTCAAGGTTGTTAAGGGTCTAGCTCTTATGGCTTGAGCTATTGTTTGATTGTCATCATCTTCATCATCTTCATTCAGATTGTGATGACTTTCAGTATGGCAAAAATCTTGAGTTTCAGCAGCAGTTTTTCTCTTTTTGGTACTTGTTGAATTTAACTCAGATTCTTCTTGCCTTTTAGAACTTTGCTCTTTTTCAGCAAGCAGTTCTATGGGCAGTGGCACATCAACAGCAGGAGGGGTTTGGTTTCTTTTTCTGGTACTTTTCTTTTCCCCCTTAGACATGGATTGCAACATCGGAGTGATGTGCAGAGAATAAAACTCATTGCAATTTTCAGCAAGAGTGCTTAAACTGTTATACTTCATGATGATTTGTTGTTGGTCAGAAGTCATTTTTGACAACTCTTTTTGAATACTCATCATGTTCTCTTCATGTCTTTTCTCTGTTGCGGCCTTCTCATCCATGAAAGTCTGTGCCTTCACGAGAGCGGTCTTTGCTAGCTTTAGAGCTTGACTTACATCTTCTTCATAGCTTTTGTGATAAAGACTGATGTCTTTCTGAGCTATGGTCAAAGTAGTAGTGCGTCTCAGCACTGTAGCCAATATCTTTCCAAAGTCAACTGGGCTCTCAGCAAGCAATGCCTCATCTTCAGCTTTGCAGGCATTATGGACTTCCTTTAGTGCTAAAATTCTAGGAGTAAACTCCTCAACTCTTGGGAACGGCACTAGATGTGGTGTCAAGGAATGAACCTTAAGTTCGGAAGCAAACTGATCATCACGCGTCAGCAATTCTGCTCTTAGACCATCGTCTAAATCATTGATGTAATCAGGAGGAGGAATCTGAACAACTTTTGGGTCTCGCTTGGATTGTTCATCCTCATTTTCTGACAAGTAGTCATCATCCTCAGATTCATCAAGTTGAGCAACTTTTGAACCTTTATCAGTAGCTTCACTTCCTTTTTGTTGAGTGGTTGCTGATGGCAACGCTTCAGACTCAACAACTGGAGTTTCACCAGTAGTTAGTTTTAATTGAGTAGTTGCTGAAGGCAACGTTTGAGACTCAATGACTGGAGTTTCGCCAGTAGTTAGTTTTAATTGAGTTTGAGACTCAATTACTGGAGTTTCTCCAGTAGTTAGTTTTAATTGAGTTTGAGACTCAATTACTGGAGTTTCGCCAGTAGTAAATGGAAGGGAGGGGACTTCCGTTGATCTTACTCCTGAAGATTGACCAATTTCTAGCTCCTGCATATGCCTTGCATGGATCAAGAGACTGTTCTTGAGAGCGCGTTGGTAATCTTCATCTTGTTCTTCATCATCCTCAAGGTTTTCTTCAGTAACCTTGGCATCAGAAACTGGACTTTTGCCATTTTGCAAGGCAGCCCTTTTTCTGGCATATTCCTCTTCAGTATCAGCACCTTGCACAGGTGCTTGATTTTCAGCAGCAGCAGGAGGAGGTTGAGATTCTTGCTGAGGTTGTTGTTGTTCAGCTTGCTGATTTTCAAGTTGAGTATTTTTTGCATCTGTCAACTTCAATCCTCCAGCATCAGGACTTGGACCTTGATTGTCATCATCATCGTCTTTCTTGTCCATGGAATCTTTTCCTTCATCATCATTGGGATCAGTGGGAATGTTCTCATCTTCTTCTTCTTCTTCATCGTCTGTCAGAATGACTAGCTCAACATGCTTATACAAAGAAACACTTGTCACTTCCTCTTCCTCATTGATTTTGTGGGGATCAGCCACCACAGGTACAAATGAACCTTTGAGCATCAAAGCTTGTTCAGCTGGAGAGGACCTCTTGAATTTTGCCTTCATATTCTCTCTGATTTGAGCAATCAGATTGGAGCTCATTTGCTGAGAATATGACATTTCTTCAGAAGGATGTAGTGGACAAATGTTTCGAGCTTCAGCAGAGAAGATCTCTTTTTCTCGTTTGAAAGATGAAGGTGAAGATCAGAGAAAATTGCTGACGGACTTAGCAACTCTTGACAAGGTTGTCCTTTTGAAGTTCAAGTACAGTTCCTCAGAACTTACTTGATGATCTTCAGTGATGAGTACCACTTCAGTGGTCTCCTTTCGAGCCTGAAAAAGAACGTTATTTAGATCAGGATTTGTTTGGAGAATTGTTTTAGAGTTCATATCTGAAACATGATTTACCTGCTGAGAGTCAGCCAGCTCATGTAGTACAATTTCCATTCCATGAGGAGCTTGAGTAGCATCCTCCATTTGTTCATCCTGAAATAAATTAGAGTTAGACACAAGTACTAAGTTGTCAAACTTAGTTTTAATACCAAAATCATTAACTACCTGCTATGCAGGGAGTGTTGGTTCTGGTGCAGAGGCTTCAGCAACCATCTGACTTGCATCTTGAGAAGTCTGTAGAGATAATATAATATTACCAAAAGAACAGGTTTCAGAAATTGATGTTTTACTGACGGTTGAATTAACTACCTGCTGAAGAAGGACAGGTTGTGGCTCAGTCCTTTCAGCATTAACAGTTTCTTCAGCTTCTTGGACTGTTTCTTCAGCAGACTTCTGGTTTTGCTCTATTTGAGAAAGCTGTGCGGTTTCAACAATCTCCCTTGTCTCTGAAATGACAAGTTGAGTAGAAGCATCTTGACCCTTGAGCTCACTGCTTGTCATGAAGACATCAATGGATTTGTTGGATGATTCTTCAATCTCCAACTCCATTTGTTTGCTTATTTCTTCCAGTACAAGCTGGACTTTTTCGATTGATGTCTTGGGTGAACTTGGGCCAGTATTCTCAGCATCACGAGATGCGTCGTTGAATAATGCTTCTTGTGTTTCAGCAACTTCTTGAACCGGAACCGTTGTTGTTGATGAACGCGGATGTCGTGCTCCGAATTCAGCAAATAATATTTGTAATTAAGCCAAAGGCAATCCACAATTACAACGAAAACCGTAGTGTAGCAGTAGAATGACTCGAGTGTCGTTCTCTCAGAACTATAACTAACTTTATCAAATCTAATTTAGAATATAAAAACAGCAGACAGATAGCAGAGGGGTTTCTAGCAGATAATGGAGATTGGTGATAGTATGATCCTTCTTAACATAATGGGTCGATAATCATGCATAAATTCCTCGGTCTTGCATAGAGATCTTTGAATCAATCTAGTGTCCTGTTGCAATTATTAAGCACTACGAAGATAACTGGTCTGACAAGTCAATCACTATTGTCCTAATGTGTTCCGTAATTATTCAACACTACGAAGATAAACTCGCGAATAGGTCGACGAGGGTCCAATTGTGCATAATAATTAATACAACATACGAGAATTTAGTCTGTGCCTGATCAACGAAATAAAGCAATGACACAGAGTATAATGCGCGATATAGCCATTAGCATGATTATCTTCCCTTTGCTAAGAATTCACATACTACCACCAACGATAAGTTTAACTACTCATAATAGGCATGCAATCAACAGAAATCATAGAAGAAAACATGTTGAAAGAATATAATAAAATAAGTAGAATAAAACTGTAAGATACAAAGTTATCGAAAGTTGTCAATCTCCGGATGATTGCGATCCTACGAGCTCCAAACTGCTATGAAAAAGTATCCCCTAAGCTACGGACCCCCAGAACAGGCTCTGGGAAGTCCCTACCTAAAACTACAGAGAGAGGTGAGAAAGTAGGTCTGGAAAGATATGATTTTCGGAGAAAACTGAGCAACTATATATAGGCTTCGAACTATTGTGGGGCGGTTCGCCCCACACACGCGGCGCTTCGAACTATTGTGTGGGGCGAACCGCACCACAATAATTCGAAGCCTATATATAGTTGCTCAGTTTTCTCCGAAAATCATATCTTTCCAGACCTACTTTCTCACCTCTCTCTGTAGTTTTAGGTAGGGACTTCCCAGAGCCTGTTCTGGGGGTCCGTAGCTTAGGGGATACTTTTTCAAAGCAGTTTGGAGCTCGTAGGATCGCAATCATCCAGAGATTGACAACCTTCGGTAACTTTGTATCTTACAGTTTTATTCTACTTATTTTATTATATTCTTTCAACATGTTTTCTTCTATGATTTCTGTTGATTGCATGCCTATTATGAGTAGCTAAACTTATCGTTGGTGGTAGTATGTGAATTCTTAACGAAGGGAAGATAATCATGCCAATGGCTATATCGCGCATTATACTCTGTGTCATTGCTTTATTTCGTTGATCAGGCACAGCCTAAATTCTCGTATGTTGTATTAATTATTATGCACAATTGGAGCCTCGTCGACCTATTCGCGAGTTTATCTTCGTAGTGTTGAATAATTACGGAACACATTAGGACAATAGTGATTGACTTGTCAGACCAGTTATCTTCGTAGTGCTTAATAATTGCAACTGGACACTAGATTGATTCAAAGATCTCTATGCAAGACCGAGGAATTTATGCATGATTATCGACCCGTTATGTTAAGAAGGATCATACTATCACCAATCTCCATTATCTGCTAGAAACCCCTCTGCTATCTGTCTGCTGTTTTCATATTCTAAATTAGATTTGATAAAGGTAGTTATAGTCCTGAGAGAACGACACTCGAGTCATTCTACTGCTACACTACGGTTTTCGTTGTAGTTGTGGATTGCCTTTGGCTTAATTACAAATATTATTTGCTGAATTCGGAGCACGACATCCGCGTTCATCAGTTTCTTAGCTGAATCCTGAAATGTTCAAGGATGTAGCATATCTTGATTCCATACATAACTGGAAAGGAAGGTGAGACCTTGTTGTCTTCTACCTTTACCTTAAACTTAGTAACACAATCAACAAGCCTGTTGAAAATGTACTTAGCCCAGTTAAGTTCCGTTTTATTTTCATAGATATGCATCAGCAATGGCCATCTTCTGAGGCCTACTTGGTCAATTCCTCCAACTTGGGAGTCAAGAACTTTTATTAGTAGCAGAGCAACTAGACCAAGTGAATGGCAGAGATGCTTTCTCTTAACGTGCTTTGTCCAAGTCACGGGAGCAATCTCGCCTTTCTTCATTTTCTCATTTCTGACATCACTGTAGAAAGCTTCAATTTCTTCGTCAGTGGCAGTGATGTCATCTTCAGTTCCAGTGGTTGGAATCTGAAATATCTCCGCTAAATCAGTCCATTTCAGGACGATTTGCGTGTTCTGAACTGTAGTAAAGATCACTTTTTCAGTGACTCCTTTACTATCAGTAAGGGACTGGATTTCTGCATTGTTGTAGAATTCCATTGTATCAATCATGCTCACTTTCTTAGTGCAAGCAGAGATAAAGTTCATGAGGCCTTGCTGCTTGATAAGCTCAAGCGCCTCTTCATTTTCGTCATCAAGTTCTTGTTCATAAAAGTACCTAATGTACTTTTCATTTGCAAAACCTCCCCATTGCATCAACATCTCACACTTTGCAGTGTCAAGATATGACGGAGGCATAGGTTTTTCGGATATGCGGTCGTTTTTCAACACAACTTTCATTGAGTTTGTAGCCGGAGTAGTCACCGGAGCAGTGCGTGTTTCAGCGCTGTCAACCTTTGATGACTTTGAGGATTTAGAAGACTGTCTCTTGGGAGCCATTTCTTTTATAGAGCAAGAAAATGTGTACGAAAAGAGAAGGGAAATGTGAGTTAAAGAATTTTGTCATTTCTCTAACTCCTTCTTTATATAGTGTCTCTGGTGTGTGAGAAACTCAATCGATTTGAGCTCTCAGCAAGGGTAAAACAGAGAAACACTGGAGTTAGTGGAGCCTTTGCATTAAATGCGTAGTGGCCCACTAACTTGAAACCGTCACAGCACTCTCTCTCTTTGTTTATTAACCGTTAGATTAGTAACTCCTTTTAATCAATGGCCACGATTGAATTTCATGTCATGATTATTACGAGTTTATCTGTGCCCGATTAACGTCACAAATTGATTTTACCGAGTTTTAAGGGATAGATTGCTTGCTGAAATAGACAAGAATCTTTTCAGCGAGTTTGAATTATCAACCTAGATACTTGCTGAAAGTTCCCCCTTAATTAGATATCTCATAATTTCTTAAGTTTAAAAGATATTTCTGATTTCCCGTATCAGTAAATTCTTTTGTACTTGAGATATCCTTTGGTAAAATCTGAGAGATGAGCTTTGCTCTTTTTCTGAGTTCCCGTCTCAGAAAATTCCTTTGATACATGAATACCTGTTTCAGTATCTTTGATTGTCTGAGTGCCTGTCTCAGCAATCCTTAAGCTCTTTCTCTTACTGAGTGCCTGTCTGAGCAAGTGATCAAGTTTCCTAACAAATACCCGTTTTGAAGGAATTACTTGTTGAATGCCTGTTTCAGCAAACATGTAGTGACCTTATCATTTCTTAGAAGAAATCAGTGACTGAGTCTTTTAAACAGGAATACTTTGGCTTGCTGAATACCTGTTTCAGCATTCTGCCAAGTGTATCCTTTATTGAGGTAGTTCAATCAATCCAAGGTTATACCTTAGCACTGCGAACCTATTATCCGGTAGGGGCTTGGTAAAGATGTCAGCAAGCTGATCATCAATGCCTACTTTCACAACCTCAATATCACCTTTTTCCACATGATCTCTAATGAAATGATGTCTAATATCAATGTGCTTAGTCCTAGAGTGAAACTTAGGATTTTGCATGATTGCAATAGCACTTGTATTATCACAAAAGATTGGTGTTTTCTTTGCAGAAATACCATAATCTCTTAATTGTTGCTAAATCCATAGGATTTGACTGTGCAACAACCAGCTGCAATGTAATCAGATTCAGTAGATGAATTGGCAACACAAGTTTGCTTCTTGCTGAACCATGATATTAATCTAGTACCCAAAAACTGACAAGTTCCAGAGGTACTTTTTCTATCAAAAGTTGATCCTCCATGATCAGCATCAGAATAACCAACCAATTCAAGTCCAGAATCTTTAGGATACCATAATCCAACATTGACTGTACCTTTAACATATTTCAGTATCTTGATTGCCTTTTTGTAGTGTGATTCTCTTGGATCAGATTGGAATCTTGCACACACACAAACAACATACTTAATGTCAGGTCTACTTGCTGTTAAATACAACAAGGAACCAATGAGCTTCCTATACTTGTGTTCTTCAACACTTTTGTCCTCTTTAGTATAGCCCAATTTGGTACCAACACTCATAGGGATCTTTTCAGGTTTCTCATCCTCTTTGATCCTAAACTTTATGAGCATTTCTTTCGCATACTTTGCTTGATTTATGAATATTCCATCTTTGAGTTGCTTGACTTGCAATCCTAGGAAGTAATTCAATTTTCCCATCATACTCATTTCAAACTTATTTGTCATGAGTTTGGCAAAATCATCACAAAGTTGCTTGTCCATAGATCCAAAAATTATGTCATCCACATAAATTTGAACTAAGAGTATTTTACCATCATGGGTCATGGTAAATAAAGTTTTGTCAACTTCACCTTTCTTGAAACCATTTTCCAGCAAGAACTTAGCCAAGGTATCATACCATGCTCTTGGTGCTTGCTTTAGACCATATACAACTTTCTGAAGCTTGTATACCATCTTGATTTCTGAGGGAAGTTCAAAGCCAGGGGGTTGTTCTAGGTAAACTTCTTCAGCAAGTTCACCATTTAAGAATGCACTTTTAACATCCATTTGGTAAACAATGAAGTCATTGTGAGCAGCAAAGGCCAAGAAAAGCCTAATTGCATCCAATATTGCAACTGGTGCATAAGACTCATCATAGTCCAATCCTTCAGTCTGACAGTAACCTTGACCAACTAAACGTGCTTTATTTCTTGTTACTTCACCAGACTCGCTCAGCTTGTTTCTGAACACCCAGTTTGTACCAATAGCTTTCTTGTCTTCAGCAAGTGGCACAAGTTTCCAGACTTTGTTTCTTTCTAATTGATCCAGTTCTTCTTGCATTGCCTTTATCCATTCAGAATGCTTTAAAGCTTCTTCTATGGTTTTAGGTTCAATTTCTGACACAAAGCAAGAGAACAATGATTCTACTTCTACGACAATTGCTTCTTCAGCAAGTCCATGAGTAGCTTCGGATCTAGTCACTTGGCGTTTATTAATATCGCCAATCATATCCGTAGAGGGATGATCTCTAATCCATTTATTAACAGGTTTTCTGTTTGTTGGATCAGGATATGTTTGCTCATCAGCATGTGACTCTTCAGTATGTACTTGTTTTGTACTACTAGGAATTTGTGTCTCTGCTGAGATTTGTTCATCAGCAACTGCTTGTTCAGCAGTGCTCGATTGAGGTAGTTCATCAGCAGGCACTGGAGATTGCGTAATTTCAGCAACTTCTGGAGCAACCGCGTCTTTTGCTGGAAATTCTTTGTCGTGAACTATATTTATCTTGTCATGACTCGGGGGAGGAGAGTCATTGTCAGAATCATCATTTAGTTCAATTGACTTGATTTGCCTAGCATCAGATTCAGTTCTTTGCTCATGTATGATTAGCTTTTTCATACATTCTGATATTTCTTCTTCAGCAGGCACACCTTGTGACTTTTCGTAGAATACAACATGCACTGATTCTTCAATCTTTTGTGCCTTTTTGTTGTAAACTCTATAAGCTTTACTATGCAAGGAGTAGCCGAGAAATATCGCTTCGTCTTCCTTTGGTTGAAATATTCTTAGGTATTCTCTACCATTGTTAAGAACGAAACACTTGCAACCAAATACTCTTAGATGAGTGATGTTAGGAGGTCTTCCAACAAACAATTCATAGGGAGTTTTGTTGTATTCCTTAGTAATCAAACATCTGTTTTGAGTATAACAGGCGATATTAATCGCTTCAACCCAATAAGCCTCACTTATTTCAGTGTCAGCAAGCATTGTTCTTGCGGCTTCTTTCAGGGTACGATTCTTCCGTTCAGCAACACCATTTTGATGTGGTGTTCTTACTGGGGATAACTGATGTTGAATTCCTTTTGAGGTACAAATATTCAGTTATGTATTGGTTTACAAACTCAGTACCAGTGTCTGTCCTTATGACTTTTTACTTGTCATTTTTATGACTTCAAGCTTATTCAGCAACTTAGGGTATTTCAGTCTTTGTTTCAGATTTTTGCTTGATGAATTACTACCCAAGTGAATCTTGAATAGTCATCTACCACGACTAGACCATACTTCTTACCAGCATAGCTTGTTGAGAAGATTCAAACAAGGTCCATGTGCAAGAGTTGTGTAAGGTTTTGTAGTTGACGTACTACTGCCTTGTTCTTGAAAGAGGATTTGGTTTGCTTCCTTGCTGACATGCATTGCAACACACCATCCTTCTTAAAAGTAACCCTAGGTAATCCAACTACAAGTGCCGTTTTAGACAGCTTATCAGCGTCTTGAAGTTCGATGACTTTTCGTTTAGCCATAAATACCCTGCTTTTTCAGCAAGCAA
>CM051458.1:61401024-61487497 GCA_028274465.1 Plantago ovata | reverse complement strand
CATTCTGCCAGTGTATCGTTATTGAGGTAGTTCAATCAAATTCCAAGTTAGACCTTAGCACTTCTGCGAAACCTATTATCTGGTAGGGGCTTGTTAAAGATGTCAGCAAGCTGATCATCAAGTGCCTACTTTCACAACCTCAATATCACTTTTTCCACATGATCTCTAATGAAATGATGTCTAATATCAATGTGCTTAGTCCTAGAGTGAAACTAGGATTTTGCGTGATTGCAATAGCACTGTATTATCACAAAAGATTGGTTTTTCTTTGCAGAAATACCATAATCTCTTAATTGTTGCTGAATCCATAGGATTTGAGCTGTGCAACAACCAGCTGCAATGTATTCAGATTCTAATGAATTGGCAACACAGGTTTGCTTCTTGCTGAACCATGATATTAATCTAGTACCCAAAACTGACAAGTTCCAGAGGTACTTTTTCTATCAAGAGTTGATCCTCCATGATCAGCATCAGAATAACCAACCAATTCAAGTCCAGAATCTTTAGGATACCATAATCCAACATTGACTGTACCTTTAACATATTTCAGTATCTTATTGCCTTTTGTAGTGTGATTCTCTTGGATCAGATTGGAATCTTGCACACACACAAACAACATACTGAATGTCAGGTCTACTACTCTGTTAAATACAACAAGGAACCAATGAGCTTCCTATACTTGTGTTCTTCAACACTTTTGTCCTCTTTAGTATAGCCCAATTTGGTACCAACACTCATAGGGATCTTTTCAGGTTTTCTCATCCTCTTTGATCCTAAACTTTATGAGCATTTCTTTCGCATACTTTGCTTGATTTATGAATATTCCATCTTTGAGTTGCTTGACTTGCAATCCTAGGAAATAATTCAATTTCCCATCATACTCATTTCAAACTTATTTGTCATGAGTTTGGCAAAATCATCACAAAGTTGCTTGTCCTTAGATCCAAAATTATGTCATCCACATAAATTTGAACTAAGAGTATTTTACCATCATGGTTCATGGTAAAAAGTTTTGTCAACTTCACCTTTCTTGAAACCATTTTCCAGCAAGAACTTAGCCAAGGTATCATACCATGCTCTTGGTGCTTGCTTTAGACCATATACAGCTTTCTGAAGCTTGTACCATCTTGGTTTCTGAGGGAAGTTCAAAGCCAGGGGGTTGTTCTAGGTAGACTTCTTCAGCAAGTTCACCATTTAAGAATGCACTTTAACATCCATTTGGTAACAATGAAGTCATTGTGAGCAGCAAAGGCCAAGAAAAGCCTAATTGCATCCAATCTTGCAACTGGTGCATAAGACTCATCATAGTCCAATCCTTCAGTCTGACAGTAACCTTGAGCAACTAAACGTGCTTTGTTTCTTGTTACTTCACAGACGACTCGCTCAGCTTGTTTCTGAACACCCACTTTGTACCAATAGCTTTCTTGTCTTCAGCAAGTGGCACAAGTTTCCAGACTTTGTTTCTTTCAAATTGATCCAATTCTTCTTGCATTGCCTTTATCCATTCAGAATGCTTTAAAGCTTCTTCTATGGTTTTAGGTTCAATTTCTGAAACAAAGCAAGAGAACATGATTCTACTTCTACGACAGTTGCTTCTTCAGCAAGTCCATGAGTAGCTTTGGATCTAGTCACTTGGCGTTTATTAATATCGCCAATCATATCCGTAGAGGGATGATCTCTAATCCATTTATTAACAGGTTTTCTGTTTGTTGGATCAGGATATGTTTGCTCATCAGCATGTGACTCTTCAGTATGTACTTGTTCAGTACTACTGGGAATTTGTGTCTCTGCTGAGATTTGTTCATCAGCAACTGCTTGTTCAGCATTGCTGGATTGAGGTAGTTCATCAGCAGGCACTGGAGATTGCGTAATTTCAGCAACTTCCGGAGCAACTGCGTCTTTTGCTGGAAATTCTTGTCGTGAACTATATTTATCTTGTCATGACTCGGGGGAGGAGAGTCATTGTCAGAATCATCATTTAGTTCAATTGACTTGATTTGCCTAGCATCAGATTCAGTTCTTTGCTCATGTATGATTACTTTTTCATACATTCTGATATTTCTTCTTCAGCAGGCACACCTTGTGTTTTTCGTAGAATACAACATGCACTGATTCTTCAATCTTTTGTGCCTTTTTGTTGTAAACTCTATAAGCTTTACTATGCAAGGAGTAGCCAAGAAATATCGCTTCGTCTGCCTTTGGTTGAAATGTTCTTAGGTATTCTCTACCATTGTTAAGAACGAAACACTTGCAACCAAATACTCTTAGATGAGTGATGTTAGGAGGTCTTCCAACAAACAATCATAAGGAGTTTTGTTGTATTCCTTAGTAATCAAACATCTGTTTTGAGTATAACAGGCGGTATTAATCGCTTCAACCCAGTAAGCCTCACTTATTTCAGTGTCAGCAAGCATTGTTCTTGCGGCTTCTTTCAGGGTACGATTCTTCCGTTCAGCAACACCATTTTGCTGTGGTGTTCTTACTGAGGATAACTGATGTTGTATACCTTTGAGGTACAATATTCAGTTATGTACTGGTTTACAAACTCAGTACCATGGTCTGTCCTTATGACTTTTACCTTGTCATTTTTCATGACTTCAAGCTTATTCAGCAAGTTAGGTATTTCAGTCTTGGTTTCAGATTTGTGCTTGATGAATACTACCCAAGTGAATCTTGAATAGTCATCTACCACGACTAGACCATACTTCTTACCAGCATAGCTTGTTGAAGAAGATTCAAACAAGTCCATGTGCAAGAGTTGTAAAGGTTTTGTAGTTGACGGTACTGCCTTGTTCTTGAAAGAAGATTTGGTTTGCTTTCCTTGCTGACATGCATTGCAAACACCATCCTTCTTAAAAGTAACCCTAGGTAATCCAACTACAAGTGCCTTTTTAGACAGCTTATTCAGCGTCTTGAAGTTTAGATGACTTGTTCGTTTATGCCATAACCATGCTTTTTCAGCAAGGCAATCATGATCTGAGACAAGGCATTTTTCAACGTTGCTGCAGACCAATCAACGGTGTACAAGCCTCCTGATCTTCTTGCAATCATTATTACCTTTTTAGTCTCGAAATCTATAAGTTTACATTCATCACTTTTAATTTTGATGAAGTATCCTTTGTCAACAAACTGTCTCATGCTGAAAAGGTTAAACTTCAGATTTTTGACATAAAGAACTCCAGTAATGGTTATGCATCCTAACTTCACATCACCATAGCCTTTTGTAGAACCGGAGCCTCCACCAGCAAACCTTATTGTTGGACCTTTAGACCACCGTCTATAGTTTATAAGGTTATTCTTGTTGCCCGTCATGTGCTTTCCACAACCACTATCAAAGTGCCAGATTGCATCATTTGTCTCCGTGGCTGAAGTCCGCACAATCAAGAGCAAACAAGTTAATTATCCAATAATGGATGTCCATTAACATGTTCAAGAATGCGTCAAGTGGAAACCCAAGTCTTAAGTTTTTCAACTTTGACTTGTTTTCTACTTGCTGAGGAACTAGGAGGTTTTGAGCTGAAAGACTTTTGACTCGTGCTGGTCAAATCCACTTTCTGATGTGGTGTCTTGCTCGGTTGACCTTTTTGCTGAACATACTTTTCAGTAAGTTCTTTTCTAGCAAGGTTCCTTCTAGCCCTAGCATTAAGATTCTTTTCAGAATTCTTAGGCTTGATTTTATTCATCTTTTTGAAGTATCTTTGCTGACATTGCTTATACTCATGAAAGAGTTGACTTTGCTTGGTTTTGAAACCGAGTCCACTTTTCGGAGAATGCTGAGCTTTAGCGTCAGCAACCTTACTTGATTCAGGTTTGTCAGCAAAGAACTTCTGATTACTTTTAGTAATCTTGCCTTTAGTCTTAACAACTTGCTTTTCAGCAACTTGTTTGGCGGAATGCTTCACAACATCCTTTTTCTTTCCAGTTTGCTTCTCAGCAACCTGTTTTCCTTTTAAAGTCTTGTTACTTTGAGTAGCAACAGCGGGCTTTATGGTCATAGGTACTTGATTGCTTGTTTCAGCAACATTATATTGACCAAACTGATAGATTTCTGGTAGACCACTATCAGTAGCACGTACAAAGGAGATAGGTGATTTATCTTTTCTCAAGATTTCTACGTCATCACCTTCATACATTGCGCCTAAACCTTAGTTCAGTCAGCGTATTACTTGCGTCCACATAAGAATTGAAATTGATTTTCATCTTTTTCATCTCTTGAATTTCAGCAAGTAACTTTAGAATTGAGGACTGATATTCTTCCAATTCTACTGCCATTTGAGATTCTTCTCTGTAGCTTCAGCAATCAACTTCTTAAGACGCCTTATTTCAGCATCCTTTTCTTCTATTTCTTCCTTCAGCAAGACGTACTTTTCAGTAGTCTGCTTGGTCAGAATTTCAGCAAATTGTAGTTTCTCTTGCTGTCTGCTCAGAGTTTTCTCAAATCTTTCGATTTCTCCTTGAATCTTGTCAAGGTCAATCTCGTCTTCACTTTCTGATTCTGAGTCAGAGGTAGGGTTGTTTACCTGACCGGCCATGAGGCAGAATTCGTAGTTTTACACATCTGGATAAGCTTTCATAGCTATTCCACAAACTTCTTTGCCAATCTCCACGTCTAGAGTGGCTTCTTCATCGTCGGTGTCTGAACTTTCATCCTCACTGTCTTCGGAGCTAGTATCAATACACAATGCATCGATTTTTGCTTGAAGCTTCTTCTTTTCTTCAGCAATAAGAGCTCTTTTGAACTTCTTCTTTTTTTCAGCAGATTTGCCTTTCAGCAAAGGGCAATTAGCTTTGAAGTGTCCAGGCTTTTTGCAGTAAAAACATAGATCATTTCCAACTGCTGGTTCTTCTGATGAAGTAGCTTGCTGAGCTTGCTTGTTCAGCGAGCTAGTCTCATTCTTGTACTTATGGTAGTTGTTACCAAGATGCTTTTTCAGCTTCTCTTTTGCTTTTCGCCTTTCAAGTTCCTTGCTGATGAATTTCTTCATGTTTTTGACAACCAAAGAGTTTTCATCAGTAGGTTCTTTTTCATTCTTCTTTTCAGAAGATGACGGCTTTGCAGCAAGAGCAATGTTTTGCGATTTTTCAGCAAATACATTTTCTCTTTGCTTTGTCTCATAGTTGACAATAGCAAGATGAGAGAACAACTCTGTTGGTGTAATGTCTGGCATTCCTTCATTATAATAGAAATTTTGAGTGTGGATCCATTCTTGATTCAGACTTCTGATGATAGTTTTCACTTTCTCAGAATCTGAGTAAAGGTTTCCAACACCCAAGGCTGCCATTTCACTAACAAGAGTTGTGAATCTGAAATCCAAGTCTTCCAGTGACTCGTTTGTACCTTGCTTAAAGTTTTGAAACTTTAATTTAAGTACTTCAAGTTTGTTTTCCTTGGTTTTGTCAGATCCAGCACAAAGATCTTGAACCATTTTCCAAGCTTCCTTTGCAGTCTTAGCACCCCACAGTTTGCACTGTATGGTATCCAGAGTTGATCGAATGATGATATTTCTTGCTTGGCCATCAAGACGGAATCTCTTAGCTTCGTCGGAAGTCCATTCCTCTCTTGGTTTTGGAACGACGGTGTCAACCGGGTATCCTAAGATAGTTTGCTTACCAGTAGGATCCGTGGTTTTGTGAGGAAAGCTTTTCTCAATCTTAGTGATCTTGATAGGTCCATCATTACTGACAGTAACCATCTCATCACTAATGGCCTCAAGATGTAGCATCATGTTGTTTCGCCATTTCTCATAGTTTTCCAGCTTCAGCAAGGGAGCATCTCCTAAAGACATCCTGTCAGCAAAGCACTACCAAACTGATCAAGTGAGAGTGATTTACGGAAAGCACCTAAGGGGATCTAGGTTCAGTGCTGAAGGTTAAAGAACCTCCAGCTCTGATACCACTTGTTGGTCCCTTTAAACAACAAGAAAAGACTAGAGGGGGGGGGTGAATAGTCTTTTCAAACTTTCGTCGTTTAAAACTTTCTCAGCAAGTGCTTATTACTTTTCAGTAATGAGTTTGTTGATACTTAACTTTCTCAGCAAGCGTAAGTTACTTTTCAGTAGCTTGGTTTGCTAATACTTAAAATCAGAGAGCGGAAGTCTTTGATACAATAAGTGCTTTTTCAGTAAGTAAAGGTTTTAACAAGTGATGTGAGTGACTGTGTACAGACAAATATGATTTGCTGAAAATTAAGTACAGTAAGTAAATCACACAAACACTTTTATAGTGGTATCTGAGAGTGGCGTAATCTCTCAACTAATCCACTTTGTCCTTTCTAGGACTGAATCCACTAAGATATGATTGAGGTTCCTTACAATCTCCTATCTAGAGCGATTCAACAGAAACCAAAGCACACTTGCTTTGTCTCCAACCTAATCAAGAGAACGTAACCTTGTTCTCCACCAAACTTGGTACTTTTAATCAGCAAAACTATGCTTGATTAAGTTCCTCCTGAATATTACGCCTGAAAGGGTGTATTTTCAGTTAGAGAGTTTTGGGGTGAGATAACTTAATTATAACTTATTCAGTTACAACAAGTAATCTAAGAAACACAACTGTGAATACTTTGCAGTAAACAAGTTTGATTGTTTCTGGTGTCAAGACTTGTTCTTGTTCGAAAGAAAGAACTCTTAACTAATTTCTTAGCCGAGTTTGTTCTACTTCTTCACAAGTAGCTTTTTCAAGCTTTAAGTATTGGAACGGATCAAAGGCAGTAAGGGTATTTGAAGGTATGTGAGTTTAAGCACAAGTGAGAGTTTGATCACGTTGTTGACACGCTTCAACTCTTCGCCGGATGACCTCTATTTATAGTGCAAGTAAGGAGCCGTTTGAATTTTAAATTCCAAGGCTTTTGATCCTTAAGATGTCACTATCTTGCTTTTGTACTTTCAGCAGCGTCCTTGTTTGTCTTCTAGTCTTCATGTCCTTCGCGTGCGAGCTTTGCATTTAATGCTTATTTGAATAGAATTCAAACAGTAACATTGGAGCGCAAATTCAAGTACTTTTAGCAAGAGGTCACATATGTTCCATCAGCAAGTGGTCAGTCTCAGTTTCAGCAAGCACAACCTACTATGTCTTTCAGATTTTCACTTATGCAATGCTGTTGCTCAATTTTCCACTTTCTGAGCAACACGTGCCTTTGTAGATACCAGTCTTCAGCAATCTTCAAGTCTTCAGATCTTCGAATTCTTCAAGTCTTCAGATCTTCAATAACCTTCAAGATTCTGAGCGGTTTCTAAATGCTTCAATAGTTTGTTTGTAAAAACAAAGTACATCGTCAGCAAATGCTTCAATAGGTTATTTTCTTTTCAGAAAATAAGATACATCATAAGCTAAAGCATCAATAAGTTATTTTCTTTTCAGAAAATAAAATACATCATACGCGGTAAAAACCAACTTAACTAACACCTAATCTAAGTCTTCAGCAAACGTTCTCTTTTACAATGTCCTTAAAATTCTAAATTCCTATGGACCTGAAGAGTATTAGTTAGTGGACTTTCCTTAATTTAGCATGGTTAATTGCTCATCAAAATTACAAGTATCATCTTTAGGATACCATAATCCAACATTGACTGTACCTTTGACATATTTCAGTATCTTGATTGCCTTTTTGTAGTGTGATTCTCTTGGATCAGATTGGAATCTTGCACACACACAAACAACATACTGAATGTCAGGTCTACTTGTTGTTAAATACAACAAGGACCCAATGAGCTTCCTATACTTGTGTTTTTCAACACTTTTATCTTCTTTAGTATAGCCCAATTTTGTACCAACACTCATAGGGATCTTTTCAGGTTTCTCTTCCTCTTTGATCCTAAACTTTATGAGCATTTCTTTCGCATACTTTGCCTGATTTATGAATATTCCATCTTTGAGTTGCTTGACTTGCAATCCTAGGAAATAATTCAATTTTCCCATCATACTCATTTCAAACTTGTTTGTCATGAGTTTGGCAATATCATCACAAAGTTGTTTGTCCTTAGATCAAAAAATTATGTCATCCACATAAATTTGAACTAAGAGTATTTTACCATCATGGTTCATGGTAAATAATATTTTGTCAACTTCACCTTTCTTGAAACCATTCTCCAGCAAGAACTTAGCCAAGGTATCATACCATGCTCTTGGTGCTTGCTTTAGACCATATACAGCTTTCTGAAGCTTTTATACCATCTTGATTTCTGAGGGAAGTTCAAAGCCAGGGGGTTGTTCTAAGTAGACTTTTTCAGCAAGTTCACCATTCAAGAATGCACTTTTAACATCCATTTGGTAAACAATGAAGTCATTGTGAGCAGCAAAGGCCAAGAAAAGCCTAATTGCATCAAATCTTGCAACTGGTGCATAAGACTCATCATAGTCCAATCCTTCAGTCTGACAGTAACCTTGAGCAACTAAACGTGCTTTATTTCTTGTTACTTCACCAGACTCACTCAACTTGTTTCTGAACACCCACTTTGTACCAATATCTTTCTTGCCTTCAGCAAGTGGTACAAGTTTCCAGACTTTGTTCCTTTCGAATTGATCCAGTTCTTCTTGCATTGCCTTTATCCATTCAGAATGCTTTAAAGCTTCTTCTATGGTTTTATGTTCAATTTCTGAAACAAAGCAAGAGAACAATGATTCTACTTCTACGACAGTTGCTTCTTCAGCAAGTCCATGAGTAGTAGATGCTTTGGATCTAGTCACTTGGCTTTTATTAATATCACCAATCATATCCGTAGAGGGATGATCTCTAATCCATTTATTAACAGTTTTTCTGCTTGTTGGATCGGGATATGTTTGCTCATCAGCATGTGACTCTTCAGTATGTACTTGTTCAGTACTACTCGGATTTTGTGTCTCTGCTGAGATTGGTTCATCAGCAACTGCTTGTTCAGCATTGCTTGATTGTGGTAGTTCATCAGCAGGCACTGGAGGTTGCGTAGTTTCAGCAACTTCCGGAGCAACTGCGTCTTTTGCTGGAAATTCCTTGTCGTGAACTATAATTATCTTGTTATGACTTGGGGGAGGAGAGTCATTGTCAGAATCATCATTTAGTTCAATTGACTTGATTTGCCTAGCATTAGATTCAGTTCTTTGCTCATGTATGATTAACTTTTTCATACATTCTGATATTTCTTCTTCAGCAGGCACTCCTTGTGTCTTTTCATAGAATACAACATGCACTGATTCTTCGATCTTTTGTGCCTTTTTGTTGTAAACTCTATAAGCTTTACTATGCAAGGAGTAACCGAGAAATATCGCTCCGTCTGCCTTTGGTTGAAATGTTCTTAGCTATTCTCTACCGTTATTAAGAACGAAACACTTGCAACAAAATACTCTTAGATGAGTGATATTAGGAGGTCTTCCAACAAACAATTCATAAGGAGTTTTGTTGTATTCCTTAGTAATCAAACATCTGTTTTGAGTGTAACAGGCGGTATTAATCGCTTCAACCCAGTAAGCCTCACTTATTTCAGTGTCAGCAAGCAATGTTCTTGCGGCTTCTTTCAGGGTACGATTCTTCCGTTCAGCAACACCGTTTTGCTGTGGTGTCCTTACTGAGGATAACTGATGTTGTATGCCTTTTGAGGTGCAATACTCAGTTATGTACTGGTTTACAAACTCAGTACCATGGTCTGTCCTTATGACTTTTACCTTGTCATTTTTCATGACTTCAAGCTTATTCAGCAAGTTAGGTATTTCAGTCCTAGTTTCAGATTTGTGCTTGATGAATACTACCCAAGTGAATCTTGAATAGTCATCCACCACGACCAGACCATACTTCTTACCAGCATAGCTTGTTGAAGACGATTCAAACAAGTCCATGTGCAAGAGTTGTAAAGGTTTTGTAGTTGACGGTACTGCCTTGTTCTTGAAAGAAGATTTGGTTTGCTTTCCTTGCTGACATGCATTGCAAACACCATCCTTCTTAAAAGTAACCTTAGGTAATCCAACTACAAGTGCCTTTTTAGACAGCTTATTCAGCGTCTTGAAGTTTAGATGACTTGTTCGTTTATGCCATAACCATGCTTTTTCAGCAAGGCAATCGTGATCTCAGACAAGGCATTTTTCAACGATTGCTGAAGACCAATGTACGGTGTACAAGCCTCCTGATCTTCTTGCAATCATAATTACCTTTTTAGTCTCGAAATCTATAAGTTTACATTCATCACTTTTGATTTTGATGAAGTATCCTTTGTCAGCAAACTGACTCATGCTGAAAAGATTAAACTTAAGATTTTTGACATAAAGAACTCCAATAATGGTTATGCATCCTAACTTCACGTCACCATAGACTTTTGTAGAACCGGAGCCTCCACCAGCAAACCTTATTGTTGGACCTTTAGACCACCGTCTATAGTTTATAAGGTTATTCTTGTTCCCCGTGATGTGCTTTCCACAACCACTGTCAAAGTGCGAGATTGCATCGTTTGTCTCCGTGGCTGAAGTCTGCACAATCAAGAGCAAACAAGTTAATTATCCAATATTGGATGTCCATTAACATGTTCAAGAATGCGTCCAGTGGAAACCCAAGTCTTAAGTTTTTCAACTTTGACTTGTTTTCTACTTGCTGAGGAACTAGGAGGTTTTGAGCTGAAAGACTTTTGATTTGTGCTGATCAAGTCCACTTTCTGATGTGGTGTCTTGCTCGGTTGACCTTTTTGCTGAACATACTTTTCAGTAAGTTCTTTTCTAGCAAGGTTCCTTCTTGCCCTAGCATTTAGAGTCTTTTCAGAACTCTTAGGCTTGATTTTGTTCATCTCTTTGAAGTATCTTTGCTGACTTTGCTTATACTCGTGAAAAAGTTGACTTTGCTTGGTTTTGAAACCGAGTCCACTTTTCGGAGAATGCTGAGCTTTTGTGTCAGCAACCTTACTTGATTCAGGTTTGTCAGCAAAGGTCTTCTGATTACTTTTAGTAATCTTGCCTTTTGACTTAACAATTGCTTTTCAGCAACTTGTTTGGCGGAATGCTTCACATCATCCTTCTTCTTTTCAGTTTGCTTCACAACAACCTGTTTTCCTTTTAAAGTCTTGTTACTTTGAGTAGCAACAACGGAGTTTGTGGTCGTAGGTATTGATAGTGTATATGTCCTAGAGATAGTCCTTATTAAGGGCATACAACCCTTATAGAGGGCATATATGTACTATTACACAGGTCAACGTAATATAATATATGTTTGTTGTTTGACTGTTGAGTATCGCTTTCATATTTATATTACACCCGGCATGCAGCATGTCATATCTCTATTGCTGTCTGTATTGATATTAAACATGCCCCCTCGGATAGATGACCGATCACACAGATAGTGGGAGCTATGTGAGTTATCATCTATCCCAAACTCTCCCTAGTCGAGGTTCATCTCGGATGTAGGTGTCTGAATGAACCAGATTAGACTAGCTAGTATGCGTGGATGTTATACTTGTCGGAGCAAGTGTGAGCCGATCCCATGGCCACGGAACGGATTGTTGGACAATCGAGAAACGTTCCCATAACTGTGCATAGTTGTTCGAAGAAGGATTATCGAACAATGAAAGTACCCACCGGACACTCCCATCGATGTATGCTCTACACCGAAGTGTCTATGGGAACCGGTAAGTTGTCGAAGTGATGTCAGTCGTCCTTTGGACTTACATGACTTTATCATCACATTTGTTGCCCCATATCCTTGGTGGACCCGTCGATGTCAGCTCTGAATAAGCAGTTGACCTAAGACACGATCCAGGATTATGGCTACATACAAATGGGGATGATAAGTGTTTCTGTGAAGGATTCATCTCTCACGTGTAGCACAGGAGAGCACTGCTCATAGTCGTTCATAGTTGTGATTGGTAAAACCGCTGGCCAGCGTATCAATATTATTATGGTGGTCATAATAGATATTGGATTCACCATGCAACTCACTGAAGACGCCCGTGGATGTATTATTGGGACAAACACTTCATCGATCCTATATACATTCGAGCAAGTCAGATGAAGGGACATTACCATCGCCGCGTTGAGCGCAACAGACTTCGCAACGAAAGGGTTTGCTTTGAGTAACCTCTCAAACGTCCTCATGTATTAATATTGCAAATGGAACAGTCTAGGAATTCCATTTTGCCTAGTCTAGGAATTGCTTAATACAATGAGGCCCTATGGGTCACACTATGTGGTGATTCAGCTTATCAGAATATCCTTGAAGATGGAATCGCAATTAATTTTGAATTAATTGTGATTGATGGATTATAATTGATTTGGAATTAATTATAATATTTAGTAGCTCAATTAATAATTTGGAATTATTAATTGAATTGGCTAATTAATTGTATTTTATATAAATATAATTAAAGATTATATTTTAGAAATATAATAGAGGTTTGATTGAAAGGATATGTTAATTTAGAATTAACATTGCACATGGGCAAAATCTACTTGGAGTTTGAATTGCCTTAGAACTATAAGTGGGTCCGAAAATTGGACTTAGGTACCCGGGGTCCTGCGGACGCAGGCGTCCGGCGCCTGGGGCGCCGGGCGCCTGCTCCCGAAGCACCGGTGCCCGCGTGCCGCGGTCGCCGGTCGCCCGGGTCCGCGGCACCGGTACCCGCGTGCACCGGGGGGACGGGACGTCCCACGTTTTCAAAAAAAATAAAAAATATATATATATATATTTTCGGGTTGGACCCAAAATCGAATTTTTGAAAGTTTTGAGGATTGAATTTTATATTTGGAATATAAATATGATTTAATTGTGATTGTTTTAAACTAGAGGGGTTAAATTTAATTAGTATAATGTTAAAGGGGTTATTTGTAATTTATCAATTTATTGTTTATTGCAAATTAGTCCTTCTACTTTTGAATTTAGATTTAACACCTCCGAGGTTTTTAAAATTACAATTAAGTCCTTCGGGTTTCGAAAATTGCTACTTGGTCAATAGAATTTTTGATTATTCAATCTAGTCCAAATTTTCAATTATTTCATAGAGATTATAAGTATGGGATTATAATTTTCATAATGAAATTATGAAGTCATTTGTCATCTGATGAATGTGTATTTTACACTTTCATTCGAGTCTTTTTCACCTATTTTAGCTATCCTCTTTGTTAATTTAGCTATATTTTAGTATATTTTATTAGAATAGTGTCACGTTTCCCTTTAGATTTTATTTTACAGGTTTTGGTTGAAATTCGGGGATTTCTGGGCAAATATATTGAAGCTGACAAGGAATTGGTGTTCCAGAAGCCTATTTGGAGTATCTGAAGGTTTCCGGATAGGATTTGGAGTCTAGGGGTCGAATCTGGAGGTTAGAAGGCCATTAGAAGTCTGAAACCGAGTCCGAAAAGGTGAAGAAATCCAAATCCGCGTCGAAAAACGTCGAATTCCGCGAAAAAGCCGGGGGGCGAACCGCCCCAGCCTCGGGCGAACCGCCCCACAGTTAATTCGGGGCCTATATATAGAGCTCAGTTTTTCTCCGAAAATCATATCTTTCCAAGCCTACTTTCTCACCTCTCTCTATAGTTTTAGGTAGGAACTTCCCGGGGCCTGTCCTGGGGGTTCCGTAGCTTAGGGGATACTTTTGCATAGCAGTTTGGAGCTCATAGGACCGCAATCATCCGGAGATTGACAACCTTCGTTAACTTTGTATCTTACAAATTTTATTCTACTTATTTTATATTCTTTCAACATGTTTTCTTCTATGATATCTGTTGATTGCATGCCTATTATGAGTAGTTAAACTTATCATTGGTGGTAGTATGTGAATTCTTAGCGGGGGAAGATAATCATGCTAATGGCTATATCGCGCATTGTACTCCGTGTCATTGCTTTATTTCGTTGATCAGTTGTAACCAAAATTCTCTTATGTTGTATTGATCATTATGCACAATTGGACAGTAGTTGACCATCAGACCAATTATCTTCGTAGTGTTGAATAATTACGAAACATATTAGGACAATCGTGATTGACTAGTCAGACCAGGTTATCTTCGTAGTGCTTAATACTTGCAACAGGACACTAGATTGATTCAAAGATCTCTATGCAAGACCGAGGAATTTATGCATGATTATCGACCCATTATGCTAAGAAGGACCATACTATCACCAATCTCCATTATCTGCTAGAAACCCCCTATTGCTATTTGTCTGCTGTTTTATATTCTCTTGTTAAATAGATAAAGCAAGTTATAGTCCTGAGAGAACGACACTCGAGTCATTCTACTACTACACTACGGTTTTCGTTGTAGTTGTGGATTGCCTTTGGCTAATTACAAATTTATTTGATTGACCTTGACAACGTTTCATCAAATTGGCGCCGCTGTCGGGGACTATACTCCTTTTTTCTATTTAATTTGTTTATATTTACAGCTTTAGATTCCTAATTCTATTAGTTTTAGTTTTCCTTTTTAATCTCTCTCTGTTACTGCTTTCCTAGTCTGTTTCTAATCACCTTTCCTAGTCTGTCACAGATTGTGTATGCCGCATACACGTTCTGCAGGAACACCGCTTGCTGATTCAATTGCTGAGATCGATAGAGTCTACCACCAAAGAAGGCGACTACTTGAAAGGCGCGCACTAGAGAAAATAGAGGAAACCGATTTCTCTGAATCTCTACTTAGTCTTTTCGAGGAAATCGACGGAATGGCAGAAGCTAGACCACTGAAGGCATGGGTACAACCCACCAAGGATCGTATGAGGGGACCGGCGATTGTTCTTTCGTCTACAACCCGAGATCTGGAGATCAAGAACCACGCATTCCAACAACTTCCGAGGTTCTATGGCTTATCAAGGGAAGATGTGATGAGGTACTTGCACGATATCGATGATTTCGTCAACCAACTCCCACGACCCGGAGCTGACATAACAACGGATGAGTTGAGGATGAAGGTTTTTGCTATGGGACTTGGCGACAGAGCCAAGTCATGGCTGAGTTCTCTACCAGCCGGCTCGCTGGACACTTGGGAAAAGGTTTTTTCAGCTTTCATGGAGAAATACTTCCCTCACACCTTGACTACCGCGCTAAAGGCGCAGATCACTGGATTGAAGCAGGACTATGATGAGACCATCTACACCGCGTTCGAGAGGTTCCAAGATCTCATGAAAAAGTGCCTTCACCATGGTTTTGAACTTTCCGACTTAGTCCAACACTTATACAATGGACTAACCTTCGAGAACCAACAAGTGGTGGATTTCCAATGCCGAGGCAATATTTGGGAGGAAACCGCAGAAGCCGTCTGGGCTGTTTTCGAAAGGCTTGCTAAGGGTTCGCAGTTCAAGGACCCGAGAGCAATGGTTAGGAGATGTGGACCTGAAGCTCCACCGACTCAAGAAGCCCCTATGTACAGGGGGAATGGGGATCAATTCGAGTGCTTTACCAACGAATTGAAGCAAGTCCTCAAGAGCGCCACTGGAAGAACTGTTTCGAACGAAGTATGCCGAATATGCAAGAACTATGGGCATGGGGCTCATATGTGTAGATCGGAGCTGGCATACGATGATGGCAACTGGGCTCGAGGAGGCGAAGAAGAAGCCTTCGCTACGGAGTTTGGTACTCAAGAAGTTAGCTACGGACAAGACGGTAGGAATCCTCGAGGGGGATTCTGGAGAAGAGGATACCGCAATAATCAAGGATATGCACCGGCTAACCAAACTTATGGACCTAACCAAGACCGTAGTAGGCTGAACTATGGTAATGATCACTGCGAAAACCCCGCTCCGAAAGAGCCACCGAAGTCGAAGTCGGCTCTACTGATTGAGAACTTGCAGAAGATGGTGGATCACACACAAAGTTTTCTCAAACGTTATGAAGAAGACTCTGAGAAGACTAGGGCAAGGCTTGATAGGTTGGAAGAAAGCACTAGGCTTGCTCATCAAAAGATGCAAGAGTTGATCGACCGAGGAGCAAGTAGGGAGCAAGGCAAACTGCTCAGCAACACTGAGAAGTCATTGTCCATTAACTTAGTGGGTGATCTACCTGTTGAAATCACCATCAAGAAGGTTGCTAAGTGCGAGAGTTGCAAGAGGGAACTACCCCCACAAGCCAAAGAAGAAGAAAAGGACCTTGGTACTAACAAGAAAGAAGAGGAGCAAGAAGATCCCGAGCCACTCCCTCAAAGTTTCGATATTAAGGTCAGGATTGGGGAGCTTGAAGATGTCCGAGCCACTCTGGACACAGGATCCTACTCTAATGTGCTCCCTTTGAATGTTTTCGAGAAGAGTAACCTTGGAGAACTAACTGTTCATAAGGCTATTGTGCAACTGGAGGATGGATCCCTTGTGAAACCCGAAGGCGTTGTGAAGAATGTATTAGTCAAAATTGGTGAAGCCTCTGTCTACACCGATTTTGTAATTATGCCAGCATCAGCACCAGGAACGGGGGATGTCATACTATTAGGACGAACATTCTTGACTAAGCTACGCTCCGTAATGGACATCTACCAAAGGACTTGCACTATCGAAGTGGATGGCAAGCAACATGTGTTGCAAGCCATATCTGATCCACCTGATCCACCCGATACTTCTAACACTATTGATTCTAGTGGTCTTAACGTCTATGTTCACTCTTATTCACAGGATCAAAGCACGGGAAGGAGACTCATGAAGTGGAAGTCTAGTAACCTAAGAAGGAAAAGATAGGCTAAGACAGGAGTCGAGTCAGAGACTTTAAACAATGGCACTATCCGGGAGGCAACCCGGGGTTTTTATCGCTTTCTTTACCGCTTTATTGCATGCATTCATACTTGAACAATTTGCTTTTCATATGTGAATTTGTTCAGTTCTGTGTCGTATGTGCTTATGTTGTGTTCGAGTGCGACTTTTCGAGTGATTTTTTGAGGAAAATGATTTTTCGGGGACTAAAAACCGCATTTTTATTTCAAAAAATGTTCGTGTCCCACCTAAAAGTGGGGGGCGAATCACCCCACGTGTGGGGCGAATCGCCCCACGACCAGAGCGCGCGCGCGTGCTCTGGGCGTACGGGGCGGTTCGCCCCAGGTGTGGGGCGAACCGCCCCACACCATCAGATTGTAAAAAACGGGGGTTTCTTCCCCAAATCCCCATTTTCCTCCATTTTCATCTTCCAAACTCCAAAATTTCCTCCATTTTCAAAATAACTTCATAACTTCTTCATCTCTCCATCATTTTGTGTGTTCTTTAGCTTCATTCGAAGCCCGTTACGTGCTCTATCATTCTATCCGAACAAATTTCTTCCTAGTTCATTCAATTTCCGGATTTGAGGTATTATCACATGAACCCTAATTTTTACAATTTGGGGATTTTTTTGATTTATGCTTCAATTAAGCTTGTATGATGTATAGGTTAATGATTTATGTGATTAGATTGGTATTTCATTATCAATTACATGTTCAATTAGGCTTGGTTTGATGATTCGAGATTTTTGCTAATTGGATGATATATGTCTTGTTAGGAAATGTCTCTCTTACTTTCATTCCTTGTTTAAACATGTGATTATTGATATGAAATTGATGGATGAATTGGTAGAATGCATGATTGATGAGATTGAGGATTTTTGATAGATTTTGATTTTTACGGTATGGATTGGACCTTGTGATTCAAGGCATTTGTTGTTAGTAAGTGCATAATGTGATATGTTATTGTAGTAGTTACATTGATATGTTGTGTAATGAATTAGCTAGACTGGGCTTTGGGTTTTTGAGGAGTTGGAATTTTGAGAATTTTACTCGTTTGTTCACTCGTATATTTACATATGCATAGGTCTGTTTTGCATCGAACAAGATACTAATTGTTGTTTGTAGGAATCATGGCACCAAGGCCATGGAGAGCCGGCTCTAGCAAAAAGGGGAAGGGAATGGCATCAAGCTCCGAACCATCTCACGATTTGTACGAGTTGTCTGCCGCTGCGATAGAGGTACGGCAAAGGCTAGAGGCGGAGATAGCCGACGGAGGGAGGTCGATCATCCCAGATAGGAGGATTGAAATTCCTGAGTCCGCGGCGGATAGAGCGGGATATAGGACGCTCTCACGTTTGGGGACACAAAGGAATTGGGCATGGTACAGTTCCAACAGGTTCAAAGGGTACGACGAGAGCCTCCTCCGAGATTTCTACACTGGATACATGGATCTCGACGAGAAGAATGGAGTGCTAGTCCGAGGCCTGATTATACCATGGGACCTAGAGCACATTTCTTCCTTCATCCATTTCGGGAACCTGGAATTCACAGAGAGCGAACACGCCTACTCGTATTCGAGGATCACTAGGGGGATAGGGAGACACATCACCGACGTGATCTGCAACAGGGAATACCGATATTTGGAAGTTGGGGAAGCACCTGGACGGATCAGTTATAGAGACCTTAGCATCGAAGCTAAGGTGATGATGAAATTTTGCATCTCCGACTTGATCCCGAGGAAGAATGACACATGGATTCAGCCCTATTACGCCGAGCTCCTCTACTGTCTCATAGACGGACATCAGATTGATATTGGGCACATTATGTATGAGGAGTACGAGCGCCACTGGGAAAAGAAGAGGAAGCCTTTCATCTTCCCGAGCTTCATCACAGCCTACTGCATATATCATGGGGTCGATGATATTGAGGAGGGGGATTGCGAGGTCGCTGCCCTTTCACCCTCGACCATTGAGGTACAGCTCAACAGGTATCAGTTGAGGAACCCCACAGCAGCCACTGCTGATGTAGGAGCACCATTCCAGCCAAATGATTCCGATCATGAGGATGCTATGGAGGCCGATGTTGGCGAAGCCCCTATTCCAGATATTCCTTTTGTCCATCATGCACCGCATGCACCAGCTGGAGCACCACAGGGGTCTGGAGGATTTGACTTCTCCGAATTCCGTACCTACCTCGACAGCCGTTTCGACAGAATTGATGCCAACAACGCGGCCATGCGACAGAACATCGACATGCACATTGTCCAGCACAACCGCGATTGGGAGATATTCGAGGAGCATCGCCGAGAGGATAGGCAGCACATGTGGGAGCAGCAACAGCTCATCCAGCAACAGCAGGAAGCTCTACGACAGTCCACTGAGCTCATGAATGACATGTGGAGTGACTTTTATGGGGACTACCATCCCGATGATTAGTCCTTCCACATGTCCACTCTCAGCCGACCGAGGCCAAACCCTTCGGTAACATCTAGTATCACTTCTTATTACTCATTCTCTTTTGCTAGGGGCTAGCTTAAGAATCGTAAGGGGGATGGGATGTGAACAATGATGTTAAGTATTGTTTGGCTTTGTGTCGATTAGTATCTTGTCCTTTGTTTGCATTTGCACGTTTACCGCTTTCTTAGATTTTTTAGGTTGCATTCACTACATTCATCCTAGGATAGTCTTGCATGTTTTATATGGAGTTTATTGCCGAATTTTTTGAACTTTTTTATTGGGTAGATCAACTACCTATGCCATTAATCGTATGCTTCATCTCTATGAATTTGTTTGAGGTTTTTTCTCGCTTGGCTTGTCACATTTATGTATTGCACTTAGTTGAGCTAGGTAGTCTCGACATCACTTAGTGGTGTTTTCTCTACTGCGGTTCACGAAGGCCTTTATAATAGGATGATGCATGTTAGGGTCTTATGGTTGTTTTCCCGAGTAATTATGTACCTAAGAGGCAACAAGTCTTCACCATGCTTTGAGATTGCTAAATGCCTAGGAAGGAGGTTGTGTGATCCTTTGTTTATAACCTATTCTTCCGAATAGGTTTGGGGAGGGGGTTACACCATCATTAGACTTGTTTCTGTTTTCCATTTTCATATCGTGAGATCATTTTTCCTTTTCGTAAATTTTGTACTCCAACCTATTCTTTCGAATAGGTTTGGGGAAGTCGTGTGAGTCTTTTTGTTTCTCTCTTTGTTATGCTACTGCTGGCTAAAAAAAAAAATTCGAAAAAAAGAAAAAGAAAAATTCCAGAAAAAAAAGATAAAAGAAAAAAAGAATCTGGAAGAAAAAAAAAGAAGAAAAAAAGACCCAAAAAAGCAAAGAAGGGTCCAAAAAGAAAGCCAAATAGCAGTTTAGCAAAGTTTGAGTCTTTTTCATTTTTGTAATGTTCGTAATCGTGTTTTTCTATTTTTTATCTTTTTTGTCTTGAGTGTCATTTGTTCTAGACCACCCTCGTCCTGCCATTCAGGAAGTGGTGAATAGCTTAAGACTTTACTTAAGAGATGGGTAGAATAGGGGAGTGTTATCTTTTATAGGGAACCCTCCTTCGTTTGATGAGAGCCAGTACTGGTTCGACCTCTTTTGAGGAAAAGTCTTAACATGGTGGAATAGCAGTAAGACCTCAGTTTCATAAGCACGGGGCAACCATTCGTATCTTAGCATGCTTCATTACGTCGTCACTGACTAGGTCCAGGTAGAGAATGTTATGAGAGACTATCTTGTCTTGACATAAGTGCTTATGTGGATGTGTATAAGTCAATCGAGGTATTCTTCAACCTATATTCATGCTTTGATTCATATGGTTTTTGTTCATATGTTATTTGGTAGATTCAGTAGATTAGTTCATTTTATTTGGCATGAAACTCCATTTTGTGTCTTGCATGTTTTTTGTATTAGAGTCTAGCTTAGTTGCTTGAGGACAAGCAAAGGTTCGGTTTGGGGAGTTTGATGAATGTGTATTTTACACTTTCATTCGAGTCTTTTTCACCTATTTTAGCTATCCTCTTTGTTAATTTAGCTATATTTTAGTACATTTTATTAGAATAGTGTCACGTTTCCCTTTAGATTTTATTTTATAGGTTTTGGTTGAAATTCGGGGATTTCTGGGCAAATATATTGAAGCTGACAAGGAATTGGTGTTCCAGAAGACTATTTGGAGTATCTGAAGGTTTCCGGATAGGATTTGGAGTCTAGGGGTCGAATCTGGAGGTTAGAAGGCCATTAGAAGTCTGAAACCGAGTCCGAAAAGGTGAAGAAATCCAAATCCGCGTCGAAAAACACGGAATTCCGCGAAAAAGCCGGTGGGCGAACCACCCCAGCCTCGGGCGAACCGCCCCACAGTTAATTCGGGGCCTATATATAGAGCTCAGTTTTTCTCCGAAAATCATATCTTTCCAAGCCTACTTTCTCACCTCTCTCTATAGTTTTAGGTAGGAACTTCCCGGGGCCTGTCTTGGGAGTTCCGTAGCTTAGGGGATACTTTTTCATAGCAGTTTGGAGATCGTAGGACCGCAATCATCCGGAGATTGACAACCTTCGGTAACTTTGTATCTTACAAGTTTTGTTCTACTTATTTTATATTCTTTCAACATGTTTTCTTCTATGATATCTGTTGATTGCATGCCTATTATGACTAGCTAAACTTATAATTGGTGGTAGTATGTGAATTCTTAGCGAGGGAAGATAATCATGCTAATGGCTATATCGCGCATTATACTCCGTGTCATTGCTTTATTTCGTTGATCAGTTGTAACCAAAATTCTCGTATGTTGTATTGATCATTATGCACAATTGGACACTAGTCGACCATCAGACCAATTATCTTCGTAGTGTTGAATAATTACGGAACACATTAGGACAATCGTGATTGACTAGTCAGACCAGGTTATCTTCATAGTGCTTAATAATTGCAACAGGACACTAGATTGATTCAAAGATCTCTATGCAAGACCGAGGAATTTATGCATGATTATCGACCCATTATGCTAAGAAGGACCATACTATCACCAATCTCCATTATCTGCTAGAAACCCCCTATTGCTATCTGTCTGCTGTTTTATATTCTCTTGTTAAATAGATAAAGCAAGTTATAGTCCTGAGAGAACGACACTCGAGTCATTCTGCTACTACACTACGGTTTTCGTTGTAGTTGTGGATTGCCTTTGGCTAATTACAAATTTATTTGATTGACCTTGACAACGTTTCATCATCATCCACATAGGCTACTACTTGTTTCATATGCTCAGTATGCTATTGTTTGACAATGCATGTTTAAATACCAAGTATTTTACTTTCCGTTCGACCGCTATGCATGCGAGGGTAGGCGGCACCCTCTTATATGTCGGACCGCATATTTTATGTATGGGTAGGCGGCACCCATTATGTGCGTGACCGCGTTTAGAACTAGAATGGATAGGCGGCATCCATTACGTGTAGACCGTTCATGCATGATGGGTAGGTGGCGCCCTTATTTGTTTGTAGATGACTGATAACAACCCTCAAGCTACAAGCCCCAACCAATATAAGTACAGAAATATATATATGTATGTATTTCTGAGATGCTTTCCATAGGGTGCTTTAATTCCGAACTTTAATTGCGTTTTCTTGTATTGGCGACCTCTTCTTACGAGACTCGCAGTAATCGTCAGATTAGAGTAAGCCTATGGTTATGACTTACTACATATTGTATCTAGCGACCTCGATAGGTACAATATGTAGGGCATCGGGTTAAATTAGATTTAACAACCAAGAGTTGCGTGACGCAATTGGATAGTCTAACTAGTCCTACCGGTCATATTATGCTATGCGACCAGCCCCCGTTGGAGTATAGCATAGTGTGGATTTGGATCTTGGCCACTACGGTAACTTGTTGGACATTACCCGTATGTTTGTTGTGGGGGCAAGCATATGTGAAAATAGTGGGAGCTAAACAGCTAAAGGACCTTGTTGTTTAGTTATGTTGACTTTGTATTTAGAAATAATATTTCAATAGTTGATTTATTATTTTCGTTCTATATTATTTCTCCTGGAAACCGAAATGGCGAGAATCTCGCTCCGTGCTGTCTTAGAGAAGCAAATTTTGACCGGACCAAACTTCCTAGATTGTATCAGGAATATATGTTTGGTGCTGAGGTACGAAAGGATTGAGTACGTCTTGGACGAGGCTAATCCCGTGTGTCCCGAGAATCAGACTGCCGATCAAGTTGCTAATTTGGAATCAAGCCAACAAGGCAAGGTCTGATAAGCATCATGAGGATGCTAGATCCGCGCAGTGTATTATGCTGGCGGAAATGAGCAATGAGCTGCAGAGGCAACATGAAAGCATGTTGCCGCATGAGATGCTGAAGCATCTTGAGTCGGTCTTTAAGACGACAGCTAGAAGTGTTGAATTTGATTTGATCAAAGAGATACACAGATGCAAGCTCAACGAAGGAGGGAACATGTCTGAACATGTTCTCAAGATGAGAATAAGATCATGGTGATCTTTGTCCTTCAATCATTGCCGAGTTCGTATTCGCAGTTCATCGTTAACCACCATGAATGCGAAGGACGTAATACTGCCCGAACTCCATAATCTGCTGATGACATATGATCAAACTCTTCCTAAGAAGGAAAAGTCGATCACGTATGTTGGGCAACCGTCTGACCTAAACCCGAGAAACAAAGGTGCTAAGGGTAAGGGAAAGTCGGGAGCCAAGGCTAACACTTCGAGTGATAAGCCTAAGCGTCTGAACGAGAAAAGGAAGTTCAAGAGAAGCGGAACGGTAAACACAGATGAATGTCTTTTCTGTAAGCAGAAAGGGCATTGGAAGAATGATTGTCCTAAACTAAGGGCAGATCAAGCTAAGAAGCCGCCGGCTTCTAGCTCAGGTATGTTTGTTATTGAAATGAACATGACTACTTTTGACTCCAATGGTTGGGTATTAGATACAGCCTGCGGCTCGCACATTTATAATAATGTGCAAGGGGCCATTGAACACAGGCTAGTCATGTAAGGTGAAATCAACTTGCATGTTGGGAACAACAATCCAGTTGAAGCCAAACGCGTTGGACGCTGCAAGATAGATTTACCATCAGGACAATGTTTGGAACTTGATAACGTTTATTTTGTTCCATCCATTGTCAGAAATATTATTTCCATTCCATTGTTGGACAATTTGGGTTTTTCCTAATACTTGTTATTTTTCATTAAATGACAAGTATTATGGAAAGGCTCGCTTAGTGAATGGTTTATATATTTTGCAAAGTAGTCTACCTTTATTTCAAATACATAACAAACAACCGTCTTCAAGTAGGAAGAATAATCCATCTTATCTATGGCATTGTAGGCTAGGCCATATCAATGAAACACGGATTCAAAGACTAAGGAAGTTGGACTACTTAGAACCATTTGATTTTGAATCATATGGTACATGTGAATCATGTGTTAAGGGTAAGATGACGAATAAACCTTTTGTTAGACAAGGTGTTCGTGCCACTCGCTGCTTAGAGCTCATACATATCGATGTATGTGGACCTTTTAAAGTCCATGCGCGTGGGGGTTATCCTTGCTTCATTACCTTTACTGACGATTTCTCAAGGTATGGATATATTTATCTTATGAAGAATAAATCCTAGACCTTTGAGAAATTCAAGGAGTTTAGGAATGAGGTCGAGAATGAATTGAACCTAAGGATAGTCACTCTTCGATTAGATTGAGGAGGTGAATACCTTAGTGAAGAATTTATCGACTACTTGAAGGAAAATGGAATTCAATCGCAATGGAACACCACAGTTAAATGGTGCGTCTGAGAGAAGGAATCAAACCCTGTTAGACATTGTGAGATCAATGATTGGATTCTCGACTCTTCCAAAACATCTATGGGGATATGCACTACAAACTGCAATCTACATTCTAAACCGTGTACCATCTAAATCAGTGGAGAAAACTCCTTATGAGTTATGGAAGGGAAAGAAGCCCACACTGGGCTATCTTAGACCTTGGGGCTGTCTTGCGATAGTCAAACTGATGCTCACTGATAAGATAGATGCCAAGGGTGTAAAAGTATATTTCATAGGCTATCCTCGTTAGACGAGAGGCTATGAATTCTATCATGTTGAAGATCACTAGGTGATAGTATCTAGAAACGTTAAGTTTTTAGAAGCAGAATACCTCGAAGAAGAGAGGTTAGATGACATGATAGAACTTGAAGAAATTCAAGACTTTGACACGCGCGAACATGAGTTCTCTAAATCTTCTAATTTGGACTCAAGTTCAGTGGGAGCTTTCGAAGCAGACAAGGGTAATGATATGACACTTGCTAGGCATGTCATAGTCAGTGGGAGTCCTGTGATTAGATCAACAGTTGAAACCACACCAATAGAACCCGTTGTCAATCAAACTGTGGAACAAGTTGCACAAGAGCAGCCTCCCGCTAGGGAACAGGGTCGTGTGGCGCGACTAGCTGCATCAGTGCCCACTAATAATGTTCGTGTTACATGAAGCCAGAAAAGAAAAGCACCAGAACCAGTCGAGCTCCGTAGGTCGAAGAGGATCCTAAAAGGACCTCAGAAGCAAAGCCTTATGATAGAAGACATCAGTGAATTTGATGTCGGCTTATCAGATCGAGAAGATCCCGAGACCTACAAAGAGGCAATAATTGATATTGACTCAAACAAATGGCAAGAGGCCATGGAATTGGAGATGGACTCCATGTACCTGAACCAAGTTTGGAACTTGGTAGACTTGCCCCAATGGGTTAGACCTATTGGGTGCAAATGGGTCTTTAAACAAAAGACAGATGCCGATGGCAAGGTACAAACGCACAAAGCTAGGCTTGTGGCGAAAGGCTACACGCAAAGGTATGGCATCGATTACGATGAAACTTTTGGCACCGGTAGCTAAATTGAAGTCCATTCGAATTCTACTTGCGATAGCTGCCTACAATGATTATGAGATCGGGAAAATGGATGTAAAGACTGCCTTCCTCAATGGCAACCTTGAGGAAGAGGTCTATATGGTACAGCCGGAAGGTTTTATTAGTAAAACCAGGCCAACTGCTGTATGCAAATTACAAAGATCCATCCATGGGCTAAAGCAAGCGTCAAGGAGCTGGAATATCCGCTTTGATGAAGCTGTCAAATGGTTTGACTTCATCAGAAGCAAGGAAGATCCCTGTGTCTACACTAGGCACAGCGACAAGGGAGTCGTTTTCATGATCATCTATGTTGATGACATTTTGATCATGGGAAACAATGTCTCTATGCTAGAAGAGACTAAAGTTTGGTTATCAAGTACCTTCTCAATGAAGGACTTGGGTGAACATCCTAGGGATCAAGATCTATAGAGATAGATCCAAGAGGATGTTAGGATTGACACAGTCCACCTACATCGACAAAATACTGAAGCGTTATAAGATGGACGACTCAAAGAGAGGCTTTCTCCCAGCTAGGCATGGGATTGTCTTATCAGTTAAGGATAGTCCTAAAACTGATGAAGAAAGAAAAGCAATGAGTCGTGTGCCCTATGCTTCGGCAGTAGGGTCTATAATATATGTAATGAATTGCACAAGGCCCGATGTGGCATATACGCTTAGTGTCACTTGTCGACACCAACAGAATCCAGGAGTACCTCACTAGACTGCTGTAAAGAACATTCTTAAGTACCTTCGACAGACTAAGGAAATGTTCTTGGTGTTTGGTGGAGAACCAGAATTAAAGATGTCTGGTTATGCCGACGCTGGATTTGAATCAGATCCTGATGACTTTGAGTCACAGAAAGGATACGTATTCAAATTGAACGGAGGAGCTATCTGTTGGAAGAGTTCTAATCAAGCCACGATTGCTGAATCATCCACAGAAGCCGAGTACATTGCTGGATCAGAAGCTTCGAAAGAACATGTCTGGATTTCAGAGTTCTTGAAGGAATTGAGGGTTGTTCCTGCTCCTAGTCCAATAACGATTTATTGGGACAATACGGGCGCCGTCTCTCAAGCTAAGGAGCTTAGATATACAAACAAGAACGTACATGTACTTACAAAGTATCACGTTATACGTGAGATTATTGATAGAGGAGAAGTTAGTATAGAACGTATCTCTACCACGGACAGCGTGGCAGATCCTTTCACTAAGGTCTTATCAGTGGAAGTCCACTTAAGACATTATGCTAATCTGGGCATTAGGCATAAAGGTGACTGGCTCTAGTCCAAGTGGGAGATTGATAGTGTATATGTCCTAGAGACAGTCCTTACTAAGGGCATGGTGCTCTTATAGAGGACATATATGTACTATTACACAGGTCAACGTAATATAATATATGTTTGTTGCATTTTACTATTGAGTATCGCTTTCATATTTATATTACACCAGGCTGCAGCATGTCATATCTTTATTACTGTCTGTATTGATATTAAACATGTCCCCTCGGATAGATGACCGATCACACAGTTAGTGGGAGCTATGTGAGTTATCATCTATCCCAAACTCTCCCTAGTCGTGGTTCATCTTGGATGTGGGGGTCTGAATGAACCTGACAAGACTAGTCTGCGTGGAGGTTATACTTGTTGGAGCAAGTGTGAGCCGATCCCACGGCCACGGAACGGATTGTTGGACAATCAAGGAACGTTCCCATAACTGCGCATAGTTGTTCGAAGAAGCTTTATCGAACAATGGAAGTACCCACCGGACACTCCCATCGATGTATACTCTACACCGACGTGTCTATGGAAACCGGTGAGTTGTCGAAGTGATGCCATTCGTCCTTTGTACTTACAGGACTTTATCATCATATTTGTTGCCCCATATCCTTGGTGGACCCGTCGATGTCAGCTCTGAATAAGCAGCTGACCTAAGACACGATCCAGGATTATGGCTACATACAAATGGGGGTGATAAGTGATTCTGTGAAGGATTCATCTCTCAAGTGTAGCACAGGAGAGCACTGCTCAAAGTCGTTCATAGTTGTGATGGTAAAATCGCTGGCCAGCGTATCAATATTATTATGATGGTCATAATAGATATTGGATTCACCATGCAACTCACTGAAGACGCTCGTGGATGTATTATTGGGATAGACACTTCATCGATCCTAGATACATTCGAGCAAGTCAGATGAAGGGACGTTACCATCGCCGCGTTGAGCGCAACAGGCTTCGCAACGAAAGGGTTAGCTTTGAGAAACCTCTCAAACGTCCTCACGTATTAATATTGCAATCGGAACCGTCTAGGAATTCCATGTTGCCTAGTCTAGGACTTGCTTAATACGATGAGGCCCTATGGGTCACACTATGTGGTGATTCAGTCTATCAGAATATCCTTGAAGATGGAATCGCAATGCATTTGGAATTAATTGTGATTGATGGATTATAATTGATTTGGAATTAATTATAATATTTGGTGGCTCAATTAATGATTTGGAATTATTAATTGAATTGGCTAATTAATTGTATTTTATGTAAATACAATTAAAGATTATATTTTGGAAATATAATGGAGGTTTGATTAAAAAGGATAGGTTAATTTAGAATTAACATATGCACATGGAAAAATCTACTTGGAGTTTGAATTGCCTTAGAACTATAAGTGGGTCCCAAAATCGGGACCCACCTACTGTCCCTGGAAGAGCGCGCGCGCGCGCAGTGATGGATGAGGGGAAGGAATTCGACTCCTTCCTCTATTAGAAGTCCAAGGGATAAGTTAGATTTTCCTGATTGAGTTTTAATTTGATTGGGAATGAATCTAGACTTGATATTGGTTTCCTAGTGCGATAAGAATTAGATTCTTATTCCTTTACGAAGTCTAATTGCTTATGCTTTAGGCTTCTATTGACTACTATATATAGTAGACTATTAGAGAGTTTTTGACATAGACTTTGACAGTCATTCTACCCAGTTTTCTTAGAGAAAATAAAAACTCTCCCCTCCTCTTAGCCACCCACGCGCGCGCCACCTGCCGGAGGAATCGCCGCCCCATCTTCTTGGTCACACAAAGAATATCCTAGCATTCTTTCCGATAGGCTGTTCATCCGTGGATACCAAGGTTGAGGTTCTAGGAACTGGAAGCTAACTTTTATTGTCTTGCAGATAATCAAAGTATTGTAGATATCTTCGACTTCGACGAAGGAGAAGATACACCGGATTATTACGAAGACTTGGAAGCTGCTTTGGAAGTAAGGTTAGTCTTCTAATTGAAGTGTTTAAATATATACGGCATATACATAATCAATTAACCTGTATGTTAAGAAAATTTTTGAAATTCCGCTGCATACCCTAGGGGTAACTCTGACCGTATTTTCTTACAGCTTTCTCAAGCTTTAAGTCTTGGAACGGATCAATGGCAGTAAGAGTATTGAAGAGTATGTGAGTTTAAGCACAAGTGAGAGTATGATCACGTTGTTGACACACTTCAACTCTTTGCCGGATGATCTCTATTTATAGTGAAATAAGGAGCCATTTGAATTTCAAACTCTAAGGCTTTTGTTCCTTAAAATGTCACGATCTTGCTTTACTTTACAGTAATGAGTTTGCTGATACTCAACTTTCTCAGCAAGAGGTCACAAATGTTCCATCAGCAAGTGGTCAGTCTCAGTTTCAGCAAGCACAACCTACTCTGTCGTATAGATTTTCGCTTATGCAATGTTGTTGCTGAAGTTTCCACTTTCTGAGCAACATGTGCCTTTGTAGATACCAGTCTTCAGAAATCTTCTAGTCTTCAGTCTTCGAAATCTTCAAGATTCTGAGCGGTTCTAAATGCTTCAATAGTTTGTTTGTAAAAACAAAGTACATCATCAGCAAATGCTTCAATAGGTTGTATTTCTTTACAGAAAACAAGATACATCATAAGCGGTAAAACCAACCTATCTAGCACCTACTCTAAGTCTTCAGCAAACGTTCCTCTTTTACAATGTCCTTAAAATTCTAAATTCCTATGGACCTTAAGAGTACTAGTTACTGGACTTTCCTTAATTTAGCATGGTTAATTGCTCATCCAAATTACAAGCTTCCTAACAGTATTAGGCATAAAGGTGACTGGCTCTAGTCAAAGTGGGAGATTGATAGTGTATATGTCCTAGAGACAGTCCTTATTAAGGGCATTGAGCCCTTATAGAGGGCATATATGTACTATTACACAGGTCAACGTAATATAATATATGTTTGTTGTTTTACTATTGAGTATCGCTTTCATAGTTATATTACACCAAGCATGCATCATGTCATATCTCTATTTCTGTCTGTATTGATATTAAACATGTCCCCTCGGATAGATGACCGATCACACAGATAGTGGGAGCTATGTGAGTTATCATCTATCCCAAACTCTCCCTAGTCGAGGTTCATCTCGGATGCAGGGGTCTGAATGAACCAGCTGAGACTAGTATGCGTGGAGGTTATACTTGTTGGAGCAAGTGTGAGCCGATCCCACGGCCACGGAACGGATTGTTGGACAATCGAGAAACGTTCAAATAACTGCGCATAGTTGTTCGAAGAATGATTATCGAACAATGGAAGTACCCACCGGACACTCCCATCGATGTATACTCTACACCGAAGTGTCTATGGGAACCGGTAAGTTGTCGAAGTGATGCCAGTGGTCCTTTGGACTTACAGGACTTTATCATCACATTTGTTGCCCCATATCCTTGGTGGACCCGTCGATGTCAGCTCTGAATAAGCAGTTGACCTAAGACACGATCCAGGATTATGGCTACATACAAAATGGGGATGATAAGTGTTTTTGTGAAGGATTCATCTCTCATGTGTAGCACATGAGAGTACTGCTCATAGTCTTCATAGTTGTGTTGGAAAAGTCACTGGCCAGTGCATCGATATATTATGATGGTCATAAGTATATCTTAGTAACCAAGCAACTCCTTGAGACGCCCGTGGATGTATTATTGGGATAGACACATCATCGATCCTAGATGCATTCGAGTCAGTCAGATGAAGGGACGTTACCATCGCCGCGTTGAGCGCAACAGACTTCGCAACGAAAGGGTTTGCTTTGAGAAACCTCTCAAACGTCCTCATGTATTAATATTGCAAATGGAACCGTCTAGGAATTCCATTTTGCCTAGTCTAGGACTTGCTTAATACAATGAGGCCCTATGGGCCACACTATGTGGTGATTCAGCTTATCAGAATATCCTTGAAGATGGAATCGCAATTAATTTGGAATTAATTGTGATTGATGGATTATAATTGATTTGGAATTAATTATAATATTTAGTGGCTCAATTAATGATTTGGAATTATTAATTGAACTGGCTAATTAATTGTATTTGAAATTCAAGCGACTCCTTACTTGCACTATAAATAGAGGTCATCCGGCAAAGAGTTGAAGTGTGTCAACAACGTGATCAAACTCTCACTTGTGCTTAAAAACTCACAAACCTTCAAACACTCTTACTGCCATTGATCCGTTCCAAGACTTAAAGCTTGAAAAAGCTACTTGTGAAGAAGTAGAACAAACTCAGCTAAGAAATTAGTTAAGTGTTCTTTCTTTCGAACAAGAACGAGTCTTGACACTAGAAACAATCAAACTTGTTTACTGCAAAGTATTCCAAGTTGTGTTTCTTAGATTACTTGTTGTAACTGAATAAGTTATAATTAAGTCATCTCACCCCAAAACTCTCTAACTGAAAATACACCCTTTCAGGCGTGATATTCAGGGGGAACTTAATCGAGCATAGTTTTGCTGATTAAAAGTACCAAGTTGGTGGAGAACAAGGTTGAGTTCTCTAGTTTAGGTTGGAGACAAAGCAAGTGTGATTTGGTTTCTGTTGAATCGCTTTAGATAGGAGATTGTAAGGAACCTCAATCATATCTTAGTGGATTCAGTCCTAGAAAGGACGAAGTGGATTAGTTGACAGATTACGCCACTCTCAGATACCACTATAAAAGTGTTTGTGTGATTTACTTACAGTATTTAGCTTTCAGCAAATTATATCTGTCTGTACACAGTCACTCACCTCACTTGCTGAAACCTTTACTTGCTGAAAAAGTACTTATTGTTTCAAAGACTTCCGCTCTCTGATTTTAAGTATCATCAAACCAAGCTACTGTAAAGTAACTTACGCTTGCTGAGAAAGTTAAGTATCAGCAAACTCATTACTGAAAAGTAATAAGTACTTGCTGAGAAAGTTTTTAAACGACGAAAGTTTGAAAAGACTATTCACCCCCCCCCCCCCCTCTAGTCTTTTCTTGTTGTTTAAAGGGACCAACAGAATTAGATTCTTATTCCTTTATGAAGTCTAATTGCTTATGCTTTAGACTTCTATTGACTACTATATAAGTAAGTCATTAGAGAGCTTTTTCAGTATTCTGAACAATCAAATTCTTAGAGAATTATCCTACCCAGTTTTCTTAGAGAAAATAAAAGCTATCCCCCTCCTCTTTAAGCCACACGCGCGCCACCCTCTTGCCGGAGGAAAACCGCCGTCCCGTCTTCTTGGTCACACAAAGAATATCCTAGAATTCTTCCGATAGGCTGTTCATCCGTGGATACCAAGATTGAGGTTCTAGGAGCTGGAAACTAACTTGCAGATAATCAGAGTATTGCAGATATCTTCGACTTCGACGAAGGAGAAGATTCACAGGATTATTATGAAGACTTGAAAGCTTCTTTGGAAGTAAGGTTAGTCTTCTAATTGACGTGTTTACATATATACGACATATGCATAATCAATTAACCTGTATGTTAAGAAAATTTTTGAAATTCCGCTGCGTACCCTAGGGGTAACTCTGACCGTATTTTCTTACAGTGATATCAGAGCCAGGTTAATTGATTACGTATATACGTATATATGTTGTATGCTTTTGTAGTTATGTGGATGCAATTGATTCTATGATTAATTCGATTTTCAAAAGTTTTGTTTTTATATAAATTTAGAATTTATATTTTTCGAAAAAAAAATAAAAAAATAAAAAAAAAAAAAAAAAAAAAAATATATATATATATATATATATAAAATCGACCCGGGTGCCTGCGTGCCGCAGGCGCAGGCACGGTAGGGGACGGGACTAGGTCCCGTCCCATATTTTAATATATATATATTTTTCCGGGTTGGACCCAAAACCGAATTTTGAAAATTTTGAGGATTGAATTTTATATTTGGAATATAAATATGATTTAATTGTAATTGTTTTTAACTAGAGGGGTTAAATTTAATTAGTATAAAGTTAAACGCTTATTTGTAGTTTATCAATTTATTGTTTATTGCAAATCAGTAAGGAACTTGAAAGGCGAAAAGCGAAAGAGAAGCTGAAAAAGCATCTTGGTAACAACTACCATAAATACAAGAATGAAGCTAGCTCGCTGAACAAGCAAGCTCAGCAAGCAAATTCTTCTGAAGAACCAGCAGTTGGCAATGATCTCTACTTTTATTGCAAAAAGCCTGGACACTTCAAAGCAAATTGTCCTTTGCTAAAAGGCAAATCTGCTGAAAAGAATAAGAAGTTCAAAAGGGCTTTGATTGCTGTAGAAAAGAAAAAGCTTCAAGCAAAAATCAATGCGCTTTGCATTGATACTAGTTTTGAAGACAGTGAGGTAGAGAGCTCAGACACTGAAGAAGAAGAAGAAGCCACTCTTGATGTAGAGATTGGCAAGGAAGTTTGTGGAATAGCTATGGAAGCTTATCCAGATGTGTCAAACTACGAATTCTGCCTCATGGCCGGTCAGGTAAATTGTCCTACCTGTGACTCTGACTCAGAAAGTGAAGATGATATTGACCTTGATAGAATTCAAGGAGAAATCAAAAGATTTGAGAAAACTGTGAGCAAACAGCAAGAGAAACTACTGAATGCTGAAACTCTAACTAAGCGAATTACTGAAAAGTATGCATTGCTGAAAGAAGAGTCAGAAAAGAAAGATGCTGAAATATTGCATCGTAAAAAGATAATTGCTGAAGCTACAGAGAAGAATTCTCAAATGGCAATAGAATTGGAAGAGTATCAGTCCTCAATTCTAAAGTTACTTGCTGAAATACAAGAAATGAAAAGGATGAAAATCAATTTCAAATCTTATGCTGATGCGAATAACACGCTGACTGAACTAAACTCTTATCTGAGAGACCCATCTCAGAAAGAAGGTTTAGGTGCAACGTATGAAGGTGATGATGTAATAATATTGAGTAAAGACAAATCACCTATTACCTTTGTTCGTGCAGCTGATAGTGGTCAAACAGAACTTTATCAGATTGGTCAATCTAAGGTTGTTGAAATATGCAATCAAGTTCCTACGACCGTAAAGCCCGCTGTTGCTACTCAAAGTAACAAGACTTTAAAAGGTAAACAGGTTGCTGAAAAGAAAACTGTTAAGAAAAAGGATGTTGTAAAGCATTCCGCCAAACAAGTTGCTGAAAAGCAATTTGTTAAGTCAAAAGGCAAGATTACTAAAAGTAATCAGAAGACCTTTGCTGACAAACCTGAATCAAGTAAGGTTGCTGAGACAAAAGATCAGTATTCTCCGAAAAGTGGACTCGCTTTCAAAACCAAGCAAAGTCAAGTTTTTCATGAGTATAAGCAAAGTCAGCAAAGATACTTCAAAGAGATGAACAAAACCAAGCCTAAGAGTTCTGACAAAACTCAAAACGCTAGGACTAGAAGGAACCTTGCCAGAAAAGAACTTACTGAAAAGTATGTTCAGCAAAAAGGTCAACCAAGCAAGACACCACATCAGAAAGTGGACTTGATTAGCAATGATCAAAAGTCTTTCGGCTCAATACCTTCTAGTTCCTCAGCAAGTAGAAAACAAGTCAAAGTTGAAAAACTCAAGACTTGGGTTTCCAGTGGACGCTTTCTTGAACATGTTAATGGACATCCAATATTGGATAATTAACTTGTTTGCTCTTGACTGTGCAGACTTCAGCCACGGAGACAAATAATGCAATTTGGCACTTTGACAGTGGTTGTGTGATGAACCGAAGTTTGTCAGACTCAATTAATCAAATAAATTTGTTGTTAGCCAAAGGCAATTCACAACTACAACGAAAACCGCACTGTAGCAGTAAAATAACCTCGAGTGTCGATCTTTAAGGACTATAACTAGATTTATCTAATTTAACTTAAACTATAAACTCAACAAACGACTTAGCACAGATTTTCTTATCAATAATAATGGAAGTTAGTGATAGTATGATCATTCAAAGCATCAGGTTAATAATCATGCATGAAGTACTCGATCGTTTCGCATAGAAATCTAAGATCATGAATTGTCCAATGTGTTCCGTTCAATTCAACACTACGAAGATAGAGGGCTTAGATAGATCAAAGAATTAAAGCAATAACTCAAGTCTGATTCGTGTTACAACCATCATGCATAATTAAGAACCCTAGCTAAGAAATCACATACTATCACTAACGATAGATTTAGCTACTAATAGATGACATGCAATCAACAGAAATCAAAGCAAGATTGAATGAAAACATGTTGAAAGATATAAATAAAAGTAGAAAAATCGTGAGATACAATGTTACCGACGAAGGTTGTCAATCTCCGAAGAATTGCGAACTCACAAGCAAAAATTGATGAACAACGAGGTCCAATTGCTATGCTTAATCCTCTAAATTTATAAGAAAAATAGTCTCCTATGCTTAGAATTCCCAGAACAGGCTCTGGAGAATTCCTATCTAAAACTAATGTGAAAAGTATGAAAAAAGGTCTAAAAAGGTCTGAAAAACGTAGAAACATGTGCAACTATATATAGGAGTTCGGAGGGCGTGGGGCGAATCGCCCCAGGCGCCGGGCGAACCGCCCCACATCCCGGGCGAATTGCCCGGGAGCTCCAGTCGGTGGAGACGTGTTTTTGACGCATTTTTTGTCTTCTTTTCCTTTTCGGACTCGGATTTTGTCTTCTAGTGACCTTTAAGCCTTGAAACTCGTCCTCTAGGCCTCAAATATCATCCGGAACCTTCTAGATACTCCACGAATGTCCTCGGAACACCGAATCTTCGTTCTCTTCAATATAATTGCCCGGAAAATCACGTTTTTCACCTAAAACCTGAAAAATGCAAACTAAAGGGAAAGGTGACACTATTCTAATAAAATGCACTATAATATAGCTAAATTATCATAGATGATAGCTAAATAGGTGAAAAAAGACTCGAATGAAGGTGTAAAATACACGTTCATCAAACTCCCCAAACCGAACCTTTGCTTGTCCTCAAGAAACTAAGCTAGACTCTAATGCCAAAAACAATGCAACACACAAAATGGAGTCTCATCCCAAATGAAATTAACTAATCTATTGAATCTATCAAAAACTTATGAACAAAGACCATACAAATCATAACATGGATATTGGTTGAAGAATGCCTCGATTGACTCATACACATTCATATATACACTATGTTAAACAAGATAGTCTCTCGTAACATTCTCTACCTGGACCTAGTCAGTGACGACGTAATGAAACATGTTAAAATACGAATGGTTGTCCTGTGCCTATGAAACTGAGGGCTTACTGCTGTTCACCAAGTTAAGACTTTCCCTCAAAGAGGTCGAAACAATACTGGCTCTCATCAAACGAAGGAGGGTTCCCTAAAAGTTCACACTCCCCTATTCTACCCATCTCTCAAGCAAAGCCTTAAACTATTCACCACTTCCTGAATGGCAGGACGAGGGTGGTCTAGAACAAATGACACTCAAACAAATAAAAGACAAAAAATTACAACTCGATTACGAACATTACATGAATTGAAAAACAAGACAAACACTTTGCTAAACTGCTTTTTGGCTTTTTTTGGACCCACCCTTGGTTTTTTGGGGTCTTTTCCATTTTTTCATTTTTTTTCTTTTCCAGATTATTTCTTTTTCCTGGAATTTTTCCTTCTTCTTTTTTTTTTTTTTTGATTTTTTTTTCTTTTTTTATAGCCAGCAGTAGCACAACGAAAAAGAAATTACAATGGCACACAAACGACCTCCCCAAACCTATTCGATAGAATAGGTTGAAGAACAAACTTTACGAAAAAGGAAAACAAACTCACAACACATACTTAATTCGAAAAACAACTCTAATGATAGCGTAACCCCCTCCCCAAACCTATTCGAGAGAATAGGTTGCAAACAAAGGATCACACAATCTCACCTCACCCTACCTCCTTCCTAGGCATTTAGCAATCTCAAAGCAAGGTGAAGACTTGTTGCCTCTTAGGTACATAATTACTCGGGAAAACAACCACGACACTCTAACATGCATCATCCTATTATAAAGGCCTTCGTGAACCGCAGTAGAGAAAACACCACTAAGTGATGTAGAGACTACCAAGCTTAACTAAGTGCATACATAAATGTGACAAGCCAAGCGAGAAAAACCTCAAACAAATTCATACAGATGAAGCATATGATTAAGGTCATAATTATAGTTAATCTACCCAATAAAAAAGTTCAAAAAATTTGGCAATAAACTCCTCACAAAAACATGCAAAACTATACTAGGATGAATGTAGTGTATGTAGTGTATGCAACTAAATTACTAGGAAAGGATAAACGTGCACAATGCTAATGCAAACGAATTTCAACAAAATGCAAGGTACTATACTCAACTACCAATGCCAAGCTCCAAACTAACAACAATAGTTTACTTAAATCCCATCCCCCCTCATGAAACTAAAGCTAGTACCTAGCAATAAGAGAATGAGGAAATAAGAAGTGATACTAGATGTTACCGCGTGGTTTGGCCTCGGTCGGCTGACTACACAAGATGTAAGGTATTGAGATTGCTCGAGAGCCTTTGTTGGTGATCATCGGAGCCCGTGGTGGTGGTGGTGGTTCTACTAATAGATAGAATAGGGCCAACTCCTCCATCAGTAGTCATGACATCCTTATTGTCCCTATTGTCTTCATTGTCACCATCATCATCATTAAAAGAATTACGTTGTCGAAGAGAAGCCTCAAGATTAGCCGCTGCAACTATGGGGTTTTCCGTCCGGTATCAATCTAATAGCCCGTGAATTGTTGAAGGGGAAAGAGCTGTGCTCTTAGAGTCTCCCTTACCAATGTCTTCTACCCCATGGAACTTACAGTAAGCTGCGATGAAACTCGGAAACGCAGAGGTTTTCTTCTTTTTTGCCCAATGTCGCCCACATTCTCTACGATTGATGCTCCCGATGTCCATATGGTGCTCTCTCAATAAGCAGTCGAGGGGCACCCCAAAGAGGGGTTGGGTGTCCATGTCATTATGTCTTGGAATCAAGTTAGCGATACAGAACTTCATCACCAATGTCGTCTCAAGACTAAATCTGTTGTGATGAGGCCGCCCCGGTTTCTTCCTAGTTTCTCGGACCTTGCAGTCCTTGTGGCAGATTTCTGCCGTAATATTGGTTTCAATCCCTTTAGTGGTACGTGAATAGACATAAGAGTGCTCACTCTCGGTGAAGTCTCTTTCAACCTTATGGATAAACCGCGAAGTTGTTGCAACAGTCTATGGCTCGAACACAACTCTAACGAGATCACTCTCCTTCTCTTGAAGAGTAATATACCCAACATAGAACTCATGGAGAACGTCCTTGTAAAACCCTTTGACATGGTTGAAATCGAACCACCTCCAATACTTCATTGTAGCCAAACGAAAGTGCTCCTCTCCCTTTGTGGCATGGTTCCTACAAACATCCATTAGTACCTCGTACAACAAAAAGCTTCATGCATATGCAAATGCAAGAGTGAAACAAACGAGTAACTTCATTATCACGCCTAATCTTCAAAACACCAAGTCTAATCTAGCTACCACAATGCAACGTATCAACATATCATAATATGTAACATATCTCAACATGCTTATGCTAGATAACTAGTAACCTCAAATCACAAGATTCATTCAAACCATAGTACTCAAAACATTTCACCAAAAAGTGTCAAACCCCATCAATCAAGTGTTCTACCATGATGTCTACCTTAATCATACCAATAACCTCATCATATAACATGGAATGAAGAAAAATGAGCAATGCAAAACGAGACATAGATATCAAGTAAGAAAAAATTCCCAATCTATCAAACCAAGCAAAATTGAGCAAGCAATTGGTAATGAAAATCGCTTCTAATCACATAAACAATCAACCCATACATTATATAAGCTTAATTTGTAGCATATATCTTGAAACCCCCAAATTTGAAAAATTAGGGTTCATGTGATGTTACCTCAAATCTGAAAGACAAATGCACTAGGATGAAAGTTGTTCGGATAGAATTAAAGAGCACGTAATGGGCTTCGATTGAAGCTAAAGAACACAAAATTTTATGGAGAATTGAAGAAATTATGGAAGAAAGAAGATTTTTTGAGTTTTTGGGTGTTTTGGAGTAAGAGGGGTGAAGAAGATGAAAGAATGAGGATCTGGGGGAAGAATCTCGCTTTTCACCTTGCCTGAGGACGGGGGGCGATTCGCCCCGTGTGTGGGGCGATTCGCCCCCCACTGCCAGAGAGTCTAAAACTCTCTGGCTCTGTGGGGCGATTCACCCCCCACCTCCAGAGGTGGGGAGGCGAAATTTTTCGAAAAAAGTTCAGTTTTTATCCCCGAAAACCATTCTCCTCATAAAAAACACTCGAAAAAGTTCACTCGAACATAAACATAAGCACAAAACAACACATAAACGAATAAATTCACATAAAGAAAGGCAAATTGTTCAATGTATGAATGCATGCAATGCAATAAAGCGATAAAAACTCCGGGTTGCCTCCCGGATAGCGCCATTGTTTATAGTCTTTGACTCGACTTCTTCTTGCTTTTAGTTCTTCTTTTGAGGGTACTAGACTTCCCCTTCATGGATCTTTTCCTCATGCCACGAACCTGTGAATGAGAATGAACATAGACAGCAAGACCAAAGTAGTTAATTGTGTGAGAAGCATTGAAGTGAATATTTGGATCAGATATGGCTCGCAACACATGTTGCTTTCCATCCACCTCAATGGTGCAAGTTCTTCGGTAGATGTCTATCACGGAGCGTAGCTTAGTCAAGAATGTTCGTCCCAAGAGAACAACATCCCCCATCCCAGGTCTAGACGCCGGCATAACTACAAAGTTGGTGTACACAGAAGCTCCACCAATCTTAACCAATACGTTCTTCACAACGCCTTCGGGTCTCACAAAGGATCCATCCGCCAATTGCACAATAGCCTTATGCTCAGATAGTTTTCCAAGGCTACTCTTCTCAAACACATTCATTGGGAGCACATTAGAGTAAGATCCCGTACCTAGTGTAGCACGAACATCTTCAAGTTCTCCAATCCGGACCTTAACATCGAAACTCTCAGGGATTGGCTCGGGATCCTCTTGCTCCTCTTCACTCTCATCAGAACCAAGATCCTTCTCTTCTTCCTTGGCTAGTGGAGGTTCTCCATCTTTGCAACACTCACATTTAGCAACCTTCTTGATGGTGATTTCAACAGGAAGATCACCCACCAAGGTAATAGACATCGACTTCTCAGTGTTGCTAGGCAACTTCCCCTGCTCCCTACTTGCTCCACGGTCAATCAACTCTTGCATCTTTTGATGGGCAAGCCTAGTGCTCTCTTCCAAACGATCCAGCCTCGCCCTAGTCTTCTCAGAATCTTCTTCATAACGCTTAAGAAAACTTTGGGTGTGATCAACCATTTTCTGCAAGTTTTCCATTAGTAGAGCTGTCTTCGACTTCGGTTGCTCTTTGGGAGCGGGATTTTCGCAGTGATCATTACCATAGCTAAGCTTACTAGGGTCTTGGTTAGGACCATAAGTTTGGCTATCCGGTGCATATCCTTGATTGTTTCGGGACCCTCTTCTCCAAAATCCACCTCGAGGATTCCTACCTTCTTGTCCATAGCTAGCTTCTTGAGTACCAAATTCCGCAGCAAAAGCTTCCTCTTCGCTTCCTTGAACCCAATTGCCATCATCATATGCAAGCTCCGATCTACACATATGAGCTCCATGCCCATAGTTCTTGCATATTCGGCAAACTTCATTCGACATAGATGTTCCTGCGGAGTTCTTGAGGACTTGTTTCAACTCATTGGTAAAGCACTCGAATCGATCACCATTCCCCCCATACATAGGGGCCTCCTGAGTAGGTGGAGCTTCAGGTCCACGACTCCTAACCATTGCTCTTGGATCCTTGAATTTCGAACCCTTAGCAAGCCTTTCGAAAACCACTCAAACGACTTCCGCGGTTTCCTCCCAAATATTGCCGCGGCATTGGAAATCCACCACTTGTTGATTCTCAAAGGTCAGTCCATTGTAGAAGTGTTGGACAATATCCGCAAGCTCAAAACCATGGTGAGGGCACTTGTTCATGAGGTCTTGGAACCTCTCAAACGCGGTGTAGATGGTCTCATCATAGTCTTGTTTGAATCCAGTGATTTGCGCCTTCAGCGCGGTAGTCAAGGTGTGAGGAAAGTATTTCTCCATGAATGTTGAAAAAACCTTTGCCCAAGTGTCAAGCGAACCCGCCGGTAGAGAACTCAACCATGACTTGGCCCTGTCGCCAAGCCCCATAGCAAAAACCTTCATTCTCAACTCATCCGCTGTTATTTCAGCTCCGAGTCGTGGGAGTTGGTTGACGAAGTCATCGATATCGTGCAAGTACCCCATCACATCTTCCCTTGCCAAGCCATAGAACCTCGGAAGTTGCTGGAACACGTGGTTTTTTATTTCCAGATCTCAAGTTGCAGGCGAAAGAACAATCGCCGGTCCCCTCATACGATCCTTGGTGGGTTGAACCCATGATTTCAGTGGTTTAGCTTCTGCCATTACGACGATTTCCTTAAAAAGATTGTGTAGAGATTCAGAGAAATCAGTATCCTCTATTTCCTCTAGTTCACGTCGTTGAAGTAGTCGCCTTCTTTGGTGGTAGACTCTGTCGATTTCAGCGATTGGTTCAGCAAGCGGTGTTCCTCTAGATCGTGTAATTCGCATACACTATCTGTAACAAGCTAAGAAAAGAGTATCAGAGAGATCAAATAAAATAAAACTACTAAAACTAGGAATTGAATGCTGAAAAATATAAATAAGCTAAACAGAAAAAAGGAGTATAGTCCCCGGCAACGTCGCCAATTTGATGAACCGAAGTTTGTCAGACTCAATTAATGAAACAAATTTGTTTTTAGCCAAAGGCAATTCACAACTACAACGAAAACCGCAGTGTAGCAGTAAAATAACCTCGAGTGTCGATCTCTAAGGACTATAACTAGCTTTATCTAATTTAACTTAAACTATAAACTCAACAAACGACTTAGCACAAATTTTCTTATCAATAATAATTGAAGTTAGTTATAGTATGATCATTCAAAGCATCAGGTTGATAATCATGCATGAAGTACTCAATCGTTTTGCAAAGAAATCTAAGATCATTTATTGTCTAATGTGTTCCGTTCAATTCAACACTACGAAGATAGAGGGCTTAGATAGATCAAAGAAATAAAGCAATAACTCAAGTCTGATTCGCGTTACAGCCATCATTCATAATTAAGAACCCTAGATAAGAAATCACATTCTATCACCAACGATAGATTTAGCTACTCATAGATGACATGCAATCAACAGAAATCAAAGCAAGATTGAATGAAAACATGTTGAAAGATATAAATAAAAGTAGAAAAATCGTGAGATACAATGTTACCGACGAAGGTTGTCAATCTCTGAAGAATTGGGAACTCACAAGCAAGAATTGATGAACAACGAGGTCCAATTGCTATGCTTAATCCTCCAAATTGATAAGAAAAATAGTCTCCTATGCTAAGAATCCCAGAACAAGCTCTGGAGAATTCCTATCTAAAACTAATGTGAAAAGTATGAAAAAGGTCTAAAAAGGTCTGAAAAATGTAGAAACATGTGCAACTATATATAGGAGTTTGGAGGGCGTGGGACGAACCGCCCCACATCCCGGGCGAATCGCCTGGGAGCTCCAGTCGGTGGAGACGCGGTTTTGACGCATTTTTTGTCTTATTTTCCTTTTCGGACTCGGATTTTGCCTTCTAGTGACCTTTAAACCTTGAAACTCGTCCCCTAGGCCTCAAATATCATCCGGAACCTTCTAGATACTCCACGAATGTCCTCGGAACACCAAATCTTCGTTCTCTTCAATATAATTGCCCAGAAAATCACGTTTTTCACCTAAAACCTGAAAAATGCAAACTAAAGGGAAACGTGACACTATTCTAATAAAATGCACTATAATATAGTTAAATTATCATAGAGGATAGCTAAATAGGTGAAAAAAGACTCGAATGAAGGTGTAAAATACACGTTCATCAAACTCCCCAAACCGAACCTTTGCTTGTCCTCAAGCAACTAAGCTAGACTCTAATGCAAAAAATAATGCAACACACAAAATGGAGTCTCATGCCAAATGAAATGAACTAATCTATTGAATCTATCAAAAACTTATGAACAAAGACCATACAAATCATAACATGGATATTGGTTGAAGAATGCCTCGATTGACTCATACACATTCATATATGCACTATGTTAAACAAGATAGTCTCTCGTAACATTCTCTACCTGGACCTAGTCAGTGACGACGTAATGAAACATGTTAAAATACGAATGGTTGTCCCGTGCCTATGAAACTGAGGGCTTACTGCTGTTCACCAAGTTAAGACTTTCCCTCAAAGAGGTCGAACGAATACTGGCTCTCATCAAACGAAGGAGGGTTCCCTAAAAGTTCACACTCCCCTATTCTACCCATCTCTCAAGCAAAGCCTTAAACTATTCACCACTTCCTAAATGGCAGGACGAGGGTGGTCTAGAACAGATGACACTCAAACAAATAAAAGACAAAAAATTAATTAAAACTCGATTACGAACATTACATGAATGGAAAAACAAGACAAACACTTTGCTAAACTGCTTTTTGGCTTTTTTTGGACCTTTCCTTTCTTTTTTGGGGTCTTTTCCTTTTTTTATTTTTTTTTCTTTCCAGATTTTTTCTTTTTCCTGGAATTTTTCTTTCTTTTTTTTTTTTTTTTTTTGATTTTTTTCTCTTTTTTTTATAGCGAGCAGTAGCACAACAAAAAAGAAATTACAATGTGTTAGGAAACTTGTAATTTTGATGAGCAATTAACCATGCTAAATTAAGAACAGTCCAGTAACTAGTACTCTTAAGGTCCATAGGAATTTAGAATTTTAAAGACATTGTAAAAGAGGAACGTTTGCTGATGACTTAGATAGGTGTTAGATAAGTTATTTCTTTTGTGGATGACGTACTTTAATTTCTATGAAGAAATTAATCTATTGACACATTTGCGTATGATATATTTTATTTTCTGAAAAGAAAATATCTTATTGATGCTTAGCTTTGATGTAACTTATTTTCTGAAAAGAAAATGACCTATTGAAGCATTTGCTGAAGATGTATTTTGTTTATTACAAACAAATTATTGAAGCAAATAAGAAACCGGTCAGAATCTTGAAGACTTTTTGAAGATCTGAAGACTTGAAGACTTGAAGACTTGAAGATTGCTGAAGACTGGTAAGGCACGTGTTGCTCAGAAAGTGAAATTTTCAGCAACAGCATTGCATAAGTGAAAATCTGAAAGACAGAGTAGGTTGTGCTTGCTGAAACTGAGAATGAACACTTGCTGATGAACATATGTGACCTCTTGCTGAATGTACGTGATTTTGCGCTCCATTGTTACTGTTTGAATTCTATTCAAAGGTGCATTTAATGCAAAGCTTACACAAAAAGGACATGAAGACTAGAAGACAAACAAAGGTTGCTGTTGAAAGTACAAAAGCAAGATAGTGACATGTTAAGGAACAAAAGCCTTAGGATTTGAAATTCAAACGGCTCCTTACTTGCACTATAAATAGAGGTCATCCGGCAAAGAGTTGAAGTGTGTCAACAACGTGATCAAACTCTCACTTGTGCTTAAAACTCACAAACCTTCAAACACTCTTACTGCCATTGATCCGTTCCAAGACTTAAAGCTTGAAAAAGCTACTTGTGAAGAAGTAGAACAAACTCGGCTAAGAAATTAGTTAAGTGTTCTTTCTTTCGAACAAGAAAAAGTCTTGACACCAGAAACAATCAAACTTGTTTACTGCAAAGTATTCCAAGTTGTGTTTCTTAGATTACTTGTTGTAACTGAATAAGTTATAATTAAGTTATCTCACCCCAAAACTCTCTAACTGAAAATACACCCTTTCAGGCGTGATATTCAGGGGGAACTTAATCGAGCATAGTTTTGCTGATTAAAAGTACCAAGTTTGGTGGAGAACAAGGTTGAGTTCTCTAGTTTAGGTTGGAGACAAAGCAAGTGTGCTTTGGTTTCTGTCGAATCGCTTTAGATAGGAGATTGTAAGGAACCTCAATCATATCTTAGTGGATTCAGTCCTAGAAAGGACAAAGTGGATTAGTTGGGAGATTACGCCACTCTCAGATACCACTCTAAAAGCGTTTGTGTGATTTACTTACTGCATTTAGCTTTCAGCAAATTATATCTGTTTGTACACAGTCACTCACATCACTTGCTGAAACACTTTATTTGCTGAATAAGCACTTATTGTTTCAAAGACTTCCGCTCTCTGATTTTAAGTATCAGCAAACCAAGCTACTGTAAAGTAACTTACGCTTGCTGAGAAAGTTAAGTATCAGCAACCTGATTACTGAAAAGTAATAAGTACTTGCTGAGAAAGTTTTAAACGACAAAAGTTTGAAAAGACTATTCACCCCCCCCCCTCTAGTCTTTTCTTGTTGTTTAAAGGGACCAACAAATGGTATCAGAGCAGGAGGTTCTTTAGCCTTCTGCACTGAACCTAGATCCCCTTAAGTGCTTTCCGTAAATCTCTTTCACTTGATCAGTTTGGTAGTGCTTTGCTGACAGGATGTCTTTAGGAGATGCTCCCTTGCTGAAGCTGGAAAATTACGAGAAATGGCGAAACAACATGATGTTACATCTTGGGGCCATTAGTGATGAGATGGTCACCGTCATTAATGATGGACCTATCAAGATCACTAAGATTGAAAGGAGTTACCCTTACAAGACCACTGAAGCTGGGAAGGAAACCATCCTTGGCGAACCTTGAGATACTGTTGTGCCAAAACCAAGAGAGGAATGGACTTCTGACGAAGCTAAGAGATTCCGTCTTGATGGCCAGGCGAGAAATATCATCATCAGATCAACTCCGGATACCATACAGTGCAAACTGTGGGGTGCTAAGACTGCTAAGGAGGCTTGGAAAATGGTTCAAGATCTTTGTGCTGGATCTGACAAGACCAAGGAAAACAAACTTGAAGTACTTAAGCTGAAGTTTCAAAACTTTAAGCAAGGTGCTAACGAGTCACTGGAAGACTTGGACTTCAGATTCACAACTCTTGTTAGTGAAATGGCAGCGCTGGGTGTTGGAAATCTTTATTCAGATTCTGAGAAAGTGAAAACTATCTTCAGAAGTTTGAATCAAGAATGGATCCATACTCAGAATTTCTATTATAATCAAGGAATGCCTGACATTACACCAACTGAGTTGTTCTCTCATCTTGCTACTGTCAATTATGAGACAAAGCAAAGAGAAAATGTGTTTGCTGAAAAATCGCAAAACATTGCTCTTGCTGCAAAGCCGTCATCTTCTGAAAAGAAGAATGATAAAGAGCCTGCTGATGAAAATGCTTTAGTTGTTAAAAACATGAAGAAATTCATCAGTAAGGAACTTGAAAGGCGAAAAGCAAAAGAGAAGCTGAAAAAGCATCTTGGTAATAACTACCATAAGTACAAGAATGATACTAGCTCGCTGAACAAGCAAGCTCAGCAAGCTACATCATCAGAAGAACCAGCAGTTGGAAATGATCTATGTTTTTACTGCAAAAAGCCTGGACACTTCAAAGCTAATTGCCCTTTGCTGAAAGGCAAATCTGCTGAAAAGAAGAAGAAGTTCAAAAGAGCTTTCATTGCTGAAGAAAAGAAGAAGCTTCAAGTAAAAATCGATGCATTGTGCATTGAGACAAGCTCCGAAGATAGTGAGGATGAAAGTTTAGACACCGACGATGAGGAAGCCACTCTAGACGTGGAGATTGGCAAAGAAGTGTGTGGGATAGCTATGGAAGCTTATCCAGATGTGTCGAACTACGAATTCTGCCTCATGGCCGGTCAGGTAAATAATTCTACCTCTGACTCTGATTCAGAAAGTGAAGACGAGATTGACCTTGACAAGATTCAAGGAGAAATCGAAAGATTTGAGAAAACTCTCAGCAAACAGCAAGAAAAACTTCAACTTGCTGAAACTCTGACCAAGCAAACTACTGAAAAGTACGTTTTGCTGAAGGAAGAGACAGAAGAAAAGGATGCTGAAATAAGGCGTCTTAAGAAGTTGATTGCTGAGGCTGCAGAGAAAAATTCTCAAATGGCATTAGAATTAGAAGAGTATCAGTCCTCAATTCTAAAGTTACTTGCTGAATCCAAGAAATGAAAAAGATGAAAATCAATTTCAAATCTTATGTGGAAGCAAGTAATACGCTGACTGAACTAAACTCTTATTTGAGAGATCCATCTCAGAAAGAAGGTTTAGGAGCAACGTGTGAAGGTGATAACGTAGAAATCTTGAGAAAAGATAAATCACCTATCTCCTTTGTACGTGCTACTGATAGTAGTCCACCAGTGATCTATCAGTTTGGTCAAACTAAGATTGATGAAACATGCAATCAAGTACCTATGACCATAAAGCCCGCTGTTGCTACTCAAAGTAACAAGACTTTAAAAGGAAAACAGGTTGCTGTAAAGCAAACTGGAAAGAAAAAGAATGCCGTGAAGCATTCCGCCAAACAAGTTGCTGAAAGCAAGTTGTTAAGTCTAAAGGCAAGATTACCAAAAGTAATCAGAAGTCCTTTGCTGACAAACCTGAATCAAGTAAGGTTGCTGATGCTAAAGCTCAACATTCTCCAAAGAGTGGACTCGGTTTCAAAACCAAGCAAAGTCAACTCTTTCATGAGTATAAGCAAAGTCAGCAAAGATACTTCAAAGAGATGAAGAAAACCAAGCCTAAGAGTTTTGAAAAGACTCCCAATGCTAGGACTAGAAGGAACCTTGCTAGAAAAGAACTTACTGAAAAGTATGTTCAGCAAAAAGGTCAACAGAGCAAGACACCACATCAGAAAGTGGATTTGACCAGCACGAGTCAAAAGTCTTTCAGCTCAAAACCTCCTAGTTCCTCAGCAAGTAGAAAACAAGTCAAAGTTGAAAAACTTCAGACTTGGGTTTCCACTGGACGCATTCTTGAACATGTTAATGGACATCCATCATTGGATAATTAACTTGTTTGCTCTTGATTGTGCAGACTGCAGCCACGGAGACAAACGATGCAATCTGGCACTTTGATAGTGGTTGTGGAAAGCACATGACGGGCAACAAGAATAACCTTATAAACTATAGACGGTGGTCTAAAGGTCCAACAATAAGGTTTGCTGGTGGAGGCTCCGGATCTACAAAAGGCTATGGTGATGTGAAGTTGGGATGCATAACCATTACTAGAGTTCTTTATGTCAAAAATCTTAAGTTTAACCTTTTCAGCATGAGTCAATTTGCTGACAAAGGATACTTCATCGAAATTAAAAGTGATGAATGTAAACTTGTAGATTTTGATACTAAAAAGGTTATAATGATTGCAAGAAGATCAGGAGGCTTGTACACCGTTGATTGGTCTTCAGCAAACGTTGAAAAATGCCTTGTCTCAGATCATGATTGCCTTGCTGAAAAAGCATGGTTATGGCATAAACGAACAAGTCATCTAAACTTCAAGACGCTGAATAAGCTGTCTAAAAAGGCACTTGTAGTTGGATTACCTAGGGTTACTTTTAAGAAGGATGGTGTTTGCAATGCATGTCAGCAAGGAAAGCAAACCAAATCTTCTTTCAAGAACAAGGCAGTACCGTCAACTACAAAACCTTTACAACTCTTACACATGGACTTGTTTGAATCTTCCTCAACAAGCTATGCTGGTAACAAGTATGGTCTAGTCGTGGTAGATGACTACTCAAGATTCACTTGGGTAGTATTCATCAAGCACAAATCTGAAACCAAGACTGAAATACCTAACTTGCTGAATAAGCTTGAAGTCATGAAAAATGACAAGGTAAGAGTCATAAGGACAGACCATGGTACTGAGTTTGTAAACCAGTACATAACTGAATATTGTACCTCCAAAGGTATTCAACATCAGTTATCCTCAGTAAGGACACCACAGCAAAATGGTGTTGCTGAACGGAAGAATCGTACCCTGAAAGAAGCCGCAAGAACAATGCTTGCTGACGCTGAGATAAGTGAGGCTTACTGAGTTGAAGCGATTAATACCTCCTGCTATACTCAGAACAGATGTTTGATTACTAAGGAATACAACAAAACTCCTTATGAATTGTTTGTTGGAAGACCTCCTAACATCACTCATCTAAGAGTATTTGGTTGCAAGTGTTTCGTTCTTAACAATGGTAGAGAATACCTAAGAACATTTCAACCAAAGGCAGACGAAGCGATATTTCTTGGCTACTCCTTGCATAGTAAAGCTTACAGAGTTTACAACAAAAAGGCACAAAAGATTGAAGAATCTGTGCATGTTGTATTCTACGAAAAGACGCAAGGTGTGCCTGCTGAAGAAGAAATATCAGAATGTATGAAAAAGCTAATCATACATGAGCAAAGAACTGAATCTGATGCTTGGCAAATCAAGTCAATTGAACTAAATGATGATTCTGACAATGATTCTCCTCCCCCGAGTCATGACAAGATAAATTTAGTTCACGACAAGGAATTTCCAGCAAAAGATGCGGTTGCTCCGGAAGTTGCTGAAATTACGCAATCTCCAGTGCCTGCTGATGAAATATCACAACCCAGCAATGCTGAGCAAGCAGTTGCTGACGATCAAATCTCAGCAGAGACACAAATTTCCAGTAGTACTGAACAAGTACATACTGAAGAGTCACATGCTGATAAGCAAACATATCCTGATCCAACAAACAGGAAACCTATTAATAAATGGATTAGAGATCATCCCTCTACGGATATGATTGGCGATATTAATAAACGCCAAGTGACTAGATCCAAAGCTACTCAAGGACTTGCTGAAGAAGCAATTGTCGTAGAAGTAGAATCTTTATTCTCTTGCTTTGTTTCAGAAATTGAACCTAAAACCATAGAAGAAGCTTTGAAGCATTCTGAATGGATAAAGGCAATGCAAGAAGAATTGGATCAATTTGAAAGAAACAAAGTCTGAAAACTTGTGCCACTTGCTGAAAATAAGAAAGCTATTGGTACAAAGTGGGTGTTCAGAAACAAGCTGAGCGAGTCTGGTGAAGTAACAAGAAACAAAGCACGCTTAGTTGCTCAAGGTTACTGTCAGACTGAAGGATTGGACTATGATGAGTCTTACGCTCCAGTTGCAAGATTGGATGCAATTAGGCTTTTCTTGGCCTTTGCTGCTCACAATGACTTCATTGTTTACCAAATGGATGTTAAGAGTGCATTCTTAAATGGTGAACTTGCTGAAGAAGTCTACCTAGAACAACCCCCTGGCTTTGAACTTCCCTCAGAAACCAAGATGGTATATAAGCTTCAGAAAGCTGTATATGGTCTAAAGCAAGCACCAAGAGCATGGTATGATACCTTAGCTAAGTTCTTGCTGGAAAATGGTTTCAAGAAAGGTGAAGTTGACAAAACTCTTTTTACCATGAACCATGATGGTAAATTAATCTTAGTTCAAATTTATGTGGATGACATAATTTTTGGATCTAAGGACAAGCAACTTTGTGATGATTTTGCCAAACTCATGACAAATAAGTTTGAAATGAGTATGATGGGAAAATTGAATTATTTCCTAGGGTTGCAAGTCAAACAACTCAAAGATGGAATATTCATAAATCAAGCAAAGTATGCGAAAGAAATGCTCATAAAGTTTAGGATCAAAGAGGCTGAAAAACCTGAAAAGATCCCTATGAGTGTTGGTACCAAATTGGGCTATACTAAAGAGGACAAAAGTGTTGAAGAACACAAGTATAGGAAGCTCATTGGTTCCTTGTTGTATTTAACAGCAAGTAGACCTGACATTCAGTATGCTGTTTGTGTGTGTGCAAGATTCCAATCGGATCCAAGAGAATCACACTACAAAAAGGCAATTAAAATACTGAAATATGTTAAAGGTACAGTCAATGTTGGATTATGGTATCCAAAAGATTCTGGACTTGAATTGGTTGGCTATTCTGATGCTGATCATGGTGGATCAACTCTTGATAGAAAAAGTACCTCTGGAACTTGTCAGTTTTTGGGTACTAGATTAATATTATGGTTCAGCAAGAAGCAAACGTGTGTCGCCAATTCATCTACAAAATCTGAATACATTGCAGCTGGTTGTTGCACAGCTCAAATCCTATGGATTCAGCAACAATTAAGAGATTATGGTATTTCTGCAAAGAAAACACCAATCTTTTGTGATAATACAAGTGCTATTGCAATTACGCAAAATCCTAAGTTTCACTCTAGGACCAAGCACATTGATATTAGACATCATTTCATTAGAGATCATGTGGAAAAAGGTGATATTGAGGTTGTGAAAGTAGGTACTGAAGATCAGCTTGCTGACATCTTTACCAAGCCCCTACCGGATAATAGGTTCGCAATGTTAAGGTATAACCTTGGATTGATTGAACTACCTCAATAAAGGATACACTTGGCAGAATGCTGAAACAGGTATTCAGCAAGCCAAAGTATTCCTGTCCAAAAGACCAAGTCACTAATTTCTTCTAAGAAATGATAAGTCACAACATGATTGCTGAAACAGGCATTCGGCAAGTAATTCCTTCAAAACAAGTATTTGTTAGGAAACTTGATCACTTGCTGAGATAGGAACTCAGTAAGTGAAAGAGCTTAAGGATTGCTGAGACGGGTACTTAGACAATCAAAAGATACTGAAACAGGTATTCAAGTATCAAAGAAATTTTCTGAAATGGGAATTCAGAAAAAGAGCAAAATCTCATCTCTCAGATTTTACTAAAGGATGTCTCAAATTGTAAAAAGAATTTACTGATACGGGAAATCAGAAATATCTTTTAGACTTAGAAAAAATTAGATATCTAAGTAAGGGGGAACTTTCAGCAAGTAGCTAGTTTGTTAATTCAAACTCGCTGAAAAGATTCTTGTCTATTTCAGCAAGCAATCTATCCCTTATTACTTGGTAAAATCAATTTGTGACGTTAAGTTGGCACAGATAAACTCGCAATAAATCATGACATGAAATTCAAATCGATTGATTTACTTACTCTAGTCATTTCTTGTTGTTTAAAAGGACCAACACAATGACACACAAACGACCTCCCCAAACCTATTCGAAAGAATAGGTTGAAGAACAAACTTTACGAAAAAGGAAAACAAACTCACAACACATACTTAATTCGAAAAACAAGTCTAATGATAGCGTAACCTCCTCCCAAAACCTATTCGAGAGAATAGGTTGCAAACAAAGGATCACACAATCTCACACTACCTCCTTCCTAGGCATTTAGCAATCTCAAAGCAAGGTGAAGAATTGTTGCGTCTTAGGTAGATAATTACTCCGGAAAACAACCACAAGACTCTAACATGCATCATCCCTATTATAAAGGTCTTCGTGAACCGCAGTAGAGAAACACCACTAAGTGATGTAGAGACTACCATGCTTAACTAAGTGCATACATAAATGTGACAGGCCAAGCGAGAAAAACGTCAAACAAATTCACAGAGATGAAGCATATGATTAAGGTCATAATTATATTTAATCTACCCAATAAAAAAGTTCAAAAAATTTGGCAATAAATTCCTCACAAAAACATGCAAAACTATACTAGGATGAATGTAGTGTATGCAACTAAATTACTAGGAAAGCGATAAACGTGCACAATGCTAATGCAAACGAATTTCAACAAAATGCAAGGTACTATACTCAAACTACCAATGCCAAGCTCCAAACTACCAACAATAGTTCACTTAAATCCCACCCCCCCCCCCTCATGAAACTAAAGCTAGTCCCTAGCAATAAGAGAATGAGGAAATAAGAAGTGATACTAGATGTTACCGCGTGGTTTGGCCTCGGTCGGCTGAGTACACAAGATATAAGGTATTGAGATTGCTCGAGGGCCTTTGTTGGTGATCATCGGAGCCCGTGGTGGTGGTGGTGGTTCTACTAATAGATAGAATAGGGCCAACTCCTCCATCAGTAGTCATGGCATCCTTATTGTCCATATTGTCTTCATTGTCATCATCATCATCATTAGAAGAATTGCGTTGTCGAAGAGAAGCCTCAAGATTAGCCGCTGCAACTATAGGGTTTTCCGTTCGGTATCTCTCTAATAGCCCGTGAATTGTTGAAGGGGAAAGAGCTGTGCTCTTAGGGTCTACCTTACCAATGTCTTCTACCCCATGGAACTTACAGTAAGCTGCGATGAAACTCGGAAACGCAGAGGTTTTTTTCTTCTTTGGCCAATGTCGCCCACATTCTCTACGGTTGATGCTCCCGATGTCTATATGGTGCTCCCTCAATAAGCAGTCGAGGGGAACCCCAAAGAGGGGCTGGGTGTCCATGTCATTATGTTTTGGAATCAAGTTAGCGATACGGAACTTCATCACCACTGTCGACTCAAGACTAAATCTGTTGTGATGAGGCCGCCCCGGTGGCTTCCTAGTTTCTCGGACCTTGCAGTCCTTGTGGCAGATTTCTGAAGTAATATTCGTTTCAATCCCTTTAGTGGTACGTGAATAGACATAAGAGTGCTCATTCCCGGTGAAGTCTCGTTCCACCTTATGGATAAACCGCGAAGTTGTTGCAACAGTCCATGGCTCGAACACACCTCTAACGAGATCACTCTCCTTCTCTGGAAGAGTAATATACCCAACATAGAACTCATGGAGAATGTGCTTGTCAAACCCTTTGACATGGTTGAAATCGAACCACCTCCAGTACTTCATTGTAGCCAAACGAAAGTGCTCCTCTCCCTTTGTGGCATGGTTCCTACAAACATCCATTAGTACCTCGTACAACAAAAAGCTTCATGCATATGCAAATGCAAGAGTGAAACAAACGAGTAACTTCATTATCACGCCTAATCTTCAAAACACCAAGTCTAATCTAGCTACCAGAATGCAACGTATCAACATATCATAATATGTAACATATCTCAACATGCTTATGCTAGATAACTAGTAACCTCAAATCACAAGATTCATTCAAACTGTAGTACTCAAAAAATTTCACCAAAAAGTCTCAAACCCCATCAATCAAGTGTTCTACCATGATATCTACCTTAATCATACCAATAACCTCATCATATAACATGGAATGAAGAGAAAGGAGCAATGCAAAACGAGACATAGATATCAAGTAAGCAAAAATTCCCAATCTATCAAACCAAGCAAAATTGAGCAAGCAATTGGTAATGAAAATCGATTCTAATCACATAAACAATCAACCCATACATTATATAAGCTTAATTGAAGCATAGATCTTGAAACCCCCAAATTTGAAAAATTAGGGTGCATGTGAAGTTACCTCAGATCTGAAAGACAAATGCACTAGGATGAAAGTTGTTCGGATAGAATTAAAGAGCACGTAATGGGCTTCGATTGAAGCTAAAGAACACAAAATTTGATGCAGAATTGAAGAAATTATGGAAGAAAGAATATTTTTTGAGTTTTTGGGTGTTTTGGAGTAAGAGGGGTGAAGAAGATGAGAGAATGAGGATCTGGGGGAAGAATCTCGCTTTTCACCTTGCCTTGAGGACGGGGGGCGATTCGCCCCGTGTGTGGGGCGATTCGCCCCCCACTTCCAGAGAGTCTAAAACTCTCTGGCTCTGTGGGGCGATTCGCCCCCCACCTCCAGAGGTGGGGAAACGAATTTTTTCGAAAAAAAGTTCAGTTTTTATCCCCGAAAACCATTCTCCTCATAAAAAACACTCGAAAAAGTTCACTCAAACATAAACATAAGCACAGAACAACACATAAGCGAACAAATTCACATAAAGAAAGGCAAATTGTTCAATGTATGAATGCATGCAATGCAATAAAGCGATAAAAACTCCGGGTTGCCTCCCAGATAGCGCCATTGTTTATAGTCTTTGACTCGACTTCTTCTTACTTTTAGTTCTTCTTTTTTAGGGTACTAGACTTCCCCTTCATGGATATTTTCCTCATGCCATGAACCTGTGAATGAGAATGAACATAGACAGCAAGACCAAAGTAGTTAATTGTGTGAGAAGCATTGAAGTGAATATTTAGATCAGATATGGCTCGCAACACATGTTGCTTGCCATCCACCTCAATGGTGCAAGTTCTTCGGTAGATGTCTATCACGGAGCGTAGCTTAGTCAAGAATGTTCGCCCCAAGAGAACAACATCCCCCATCCCAGGTGTAGACGCAGGCATAACTACAAAGTTGGTGTACACAGAAGCTCCACCAATCTTAACCAATACGTTCTTCACAACTCCTTCGGGTCTCACAAAGGATCCATCCGCCAATTGCACAATAGCCTTATGCTCAGATAGTTTTCCAAGGCTACTCTTCTCAAACACATTCATTGGGAGCACATTAGAGTAAGATCCCGTATCTAGTGTAGCACGAACATCTTCAAGTTCTCCAATCCCGACCTTAACATCGAAACTCTCAGGGATTGGCTCGGGATCCTCTTGCTCCTCTTCACTCTCATCAGAACCAAGATCCTTCTCTTCTTCCTTGGCTAGTGGAGGTTCTCCATCTTTGCAAAACTCACATTTAGCAACCTTCTTGATGGTGATTTCAACAGGAAGATCACCCACCAAGGTAATAGACATCGACTTCTCAGTGTTGCTAGGCAACTTCCCCTGCTCCCTACTTGCTCCATGGTCAATCAACTCTTGCATCTTTTGATGGGCAAGCCTAGTGCTCTCTTCCAAACGATCCAGCCTCGCCCTAGTCTTCTCAGAATCTTCTTCATAACGCTTAAGAAAACTTTGGGTGTGATCAACCATTTTCTGCAAGTTTTCCATTAGTAGAGCTGTCTTCGACTTCGGTTGCTCTTTGGGAGCGGGATTTTCGCAGTGATCATTACCATAGCTAAGCTTACTAGGGTCTTGGTTAGGGCCATAAGTTTGGCTAGCTCGTGCATATCCTTGATTATTTTGGAACCCTCTTCTCCAAAATCCACCTCGAGGATTCCTACCTTCTTGTCCATAGCTAGCTTCTTGAGTACCAAATTCCGCAGAAAAAGCTTCCTCTTCGCTTCCTTGAACCCAATTGCCATCATCATATGCAAGCTCCGATCTACACATATGAGCTCCATGCCCATAGTTCTTGCATATTTGGAAAACTTCATTCGACATAGATGTTCCTACGGAGTTCTTGAGGACTTGTTTCAACTCATTGGTAAACCACTCGAATCGATCACCATTCCCCCCATACATAGGGGCCTCCTGAGTAGGTGGAGCTTCAGGTCCACGACTCCTAACCATTGCTCTTGGATCCTTGAATTGCGAACCCTTAGCAAGCCTTTCGAAAACCGCCCAAACGGCTTCCGCGGTTTCCTCCCAAATATTGTCGCGGCATTGGAAATCCACCACTTGTTGATTATCAAAGGTCAGTCCATTGTAGAAGTGTTGGACAAGATCCGCATGCTCAAAAACATGGTCAGGGCACTTGTTCATGAGGTCTTGGAACCTCTCAAACGCGGTGTAGATGGTCTCATCATAGTCTTGTTTGAATCCAGTGATTTGCGCCTTAAGCGCGGTAGTCAAGGTGTGAGGAAAGTATTTCTCCATGAATGCTGAAAAAACCTTTGCCCAAGTGTCAAGCGAACCCGCCGGTATAGAACTCAACCATGACTTGGCCCTGTCGCCAAGCCCTATAGAAAAAACCTTCATTCTCAACTCATCCGCTGTTATTTCAGCTCCGGGTCGTGGGAGTTGGTTGACGAAGTCATCAATATCGTGCAAGTACCCCATCACATCTTCCCTTGCCAAGCCATAGAACCTCGGAAGTTGCTGGAACACGTGGTTTTTTATTTCCAGATCTCTAGTTGCAGGCGAAAGAACAATCGCCGGTCCCCTCATACGATCCTTGGTGGGTTGAACCCATGATTTCAGTGGTCTAGCTTATGCCATTACGACGATTTCCTTAAAAACACTGTGTAGAGATTCAGAGAAATCAGTATCCTCTATTTCCTCTAGTTCACGTCGTTCAAGTAGTCGCCTTCTTTGGTGGTAGACTCTGTCGATTTCAGCGATTTCAGCGGTGTTCCTCTAGATCCTGTAATTCGCATACACTATCTGTAACAAGCTATGAAAAGAGTATCAGAGATATCAAATAAAATAAAACTACTAAAACTAGGAATTGAATGCTGAAAAATATAAATAAGCTAAACAGAAAAAAGGAGTATAGTCCCCGGCAACGTCGCCAAGTTTGTCTAGCTTATGCATGAAGTACTCGATCGTTTTGCATAGAAATCTAAGATCATGAATTGTCCAATGTGTTCCGTTCAGTTCAACACTACGAAGATAGAGGGCTTTGATAGATCAAAGAAATAAAGCAATAACTCAATTCTGATTCGCGTTACAGCCATCATGCATAATTAAGAACCCTAGCTAAGAAATTACATACTATCACCAACGATAGATTTAGCTACTCATAGATGACATGCAATCAACAGAAATCAGAGCAAGATAGAATGAAAACATGTTGAAATATATAAATAAAAGTAGAAAAATCGTGAGATACAATGTTACCGACGAAGGTTGTCAATATCTGAAGAATTGCGAACTCACACGCAAGAATTGATGAACAACGAGGTCCAATTGCTATGCTTAATCCTCCAAATTGATAAGAAAAATAGTCTCCTGTGCTAAGAATTACCAGAACAGGCTCTGGAGAATTCCTATCTAAAACTAATGTGAAAAGTATGAAAAAAGGTCTAAAAAGGTCTGAAAAACGTAGAAACATGTGCAACTATATATAGGAGTTCGGAGGGCGTGGGGCGAACCGCCCCACATCCCGGGCGAATCGCCTGGGAGCTCCAGTCGGTGGAGACGCGTTTTTGACGCATTTTTTGTCTTCTTTTCCTTTTCGGACTCGGATTTTGCCTTCTAGTGACCTTTAAGTCTTGAAACTCGTCCCCTAGGCCTCAAATATCATCTGGAACCTTCTAGATACTCCACGAATGTCCTGGGAACACCGAATCTTCGTTCTCTTCAATATAATTGCCCGAAAAATCACGTTTTTCACCTAAAACCTGAAAAATGCAAACTAAAGGGAAACGTGACACTATTCTAATAAAATGCACTATAATATAGCTAAATTATCATAGAGGATAGCTAAATAGGTGAAAAAAAGACTCGAATGAAGGTGTAAAATACACGTTCATCATTGTGGAAAGCACATGACGGACAACAAGAAAAACCTTATAAACTATAGACGGTGGTCTAAAGGTCCAACAATAAGGTTTGCTGGTGGAGGCTTTGGTTCTACTAAAGGTTATGGTGACGTGAAGTTAGGATGCATTACCATTTCGGCAGTTCTTTATGTAAAAAATCTTAAGTTTAACCTCTTCACAATGAGTCAATTCGCTGACAAAGGTTACTTCATCAAAATCAAAAGTGATGAATGTAAACTTATAGACTTTGAGACAAAGAAGGTTATTATGGTTACTAGAAGATCAGGAGGTTTGTATACTGTAGATTGGTCTTCGGCAATCGTTGAAAAATGCCTTGTCTCAGATCATGATTGCCTTGCTGAAAAAGCATGGTTATGGCATAAATGAACAAGTCACCTAAACTTCAAGACGCTGAATAAGCTGTCTAAAAAGACACTTGTAGTTGGATTACCTAAGGTTACTTTTAAGAAGGATGTGTTTGCAATGCATGTCAGCAACGAAAGCAAACCAAATCTTCTTTCAAGAACAAGGCAGTACCGTCAACTACAAAACCTTTACAACTCTTGCACATGGACTTGTTTGAATCTTCTTCAACAAGCTATGCTGGTAAGAAGTATGGTCTGGTGGTGGTAGATGACTATTCAAGATTCAATTGGGTAGTATTTATCAAGCACAAGTCTGAAACAAGGACTGAAATACCTAACTTGCTGAATAAGCTTGAAGTCATGAAAAATGACAAGGTAAAAGTCATAAGAACAGACCATGGTACTGAGTTTGTAAACCAGTACACAACTGAGTATTACACTTCAAAAGGCATACAACATCAGTTATCCTCAGTAAGGACACCTCAACAAAATGGTGTTGCTGAAAGGAAGAATCGTACCCTTAAGGAAGCAGCTAGAACGATGCTTGCTGACACTGAAATAAGTGAAGTTTATTGGGTTGAAGCGATTAATACCGCCTGCTATACTCAAAATAGATGTTTGATAACTGAGGAATACAACAAAACTCCCTATGAGTTATTTGTTGGAAGACCTCCTAACATCAACCATCTAAGAGTATTTGGTTGCAAATGCTTTGTTCTTAACAATGGTATAGAATACTTAAGAACATTTCAACCAAAGGCAGACGAAGCGATATTTCTTGGTTACTCCCTGCATAGTAAAGCTTATAGAGTTTACAATAAAAAGGCACAAAAGATCGAAGAATCAGTGCATGTTGTATTCTATGAAAAGTCACAAGGAGTTCCTGCCGAAGAAGAAATATCAGATTGTATGAAAAAGTTACTCATACACGAGCAAAGAACTGAATCTGATGCTAGAAATTTCAAATCAATTCAAATAAATGATGATTCTGACAATGACTCTCCTCCCCCAAGTCATGACAAGATAAATATAGTTCATGATAAAGAATTTCCAGCAAAAGACGCGGTTGCTCCAGATGTTGCTGAAACTATGCAACTTCCCGTGCCTACTGACGAGTTACCTCAAACCAGCAATGCTGAACAAGCAGTTGCTGATAAAACAATTTGAGCAGAGACACAACAAGATACCAGTAGTACTGAGCAAGTACATACTGAAGAGTCACATGCTGAAACGCAAACTTATCCAGATCCAAAGAGCATAAAACCTGTTAATAAAGGATTAGAGATCATCCCTCTACGGATATGATTGGTGATATTGACAAACGCCAAGTGACTAGATCCAAAGTATCTACTAATCAAGAACTTGCTGAAGAAGCAAACGTCATTGAAGTAGAAGCTTTGTTCTCTTGCTTTGTTTCAGAAATTGAACCCAAGACTATAGAAGAAGCTTTAAAGCATTTTGAATGGATCAAGGCCATGCAAGAAGAACTAGATCAATTTGAAAGGAACAAAGTCTGGAAACTTGTACCCCTTGTTGAAGGAAAGAAAGCAATTAGTACAAAGTGGGTGTTCAGAAACAAGTTGAGTGAGTCTGGAGAAGTAACAAGGAACAAAGCACGTTTAGTTGCTCAGGGTTACTGTCAGACTGAAGGATTGGACTATGATGAGTCTTATGCACCAGTTGCAAGATTGGATGCGATTAGGCTTTTCTTGGCCTTTGTTGCTCACAATGACTTAATTGTTTATCAAATGGATGTTAAAAGTGCATTCCTAAATGGTGAACTTGCTGAAGAAGTCTACTTGGAACAACCCCCTGGCTCTGAACTTCCCTTAGAAACCAAGATGGTATACAAGCTTCAAAAATCTGTATATGGTCTAAAGCAAGCACCAAGAGCTTGGTATGATACCTTAGCTAAGTTCTTGCTGGACAATGGTTTCAAGAAAGGTGAAGTTGACAAAACCTTATTTACCATGAACCATGATGGTAAAATACTCTTAGTCCAGATTTATGTGGATGACATAATATTTGGATCTAAGGACAAGCAACTTTGTGATGATTTTGCCAAACTCATGACAAACAAGTTTGAAATGAGTATGATGGGTAAATTGAATTATTTCCTAGGATTGCAAGTCAAGCAACTCAAAGATGGAATATTCATAAATCAAGCAAAGTATGCAAAGGAAATGCTCATAAAGTTCAGGATCAAAGAGGAACAAAAAGGCACTTAAGATACTGAAATATGTCAAAGGTACAGTCAATGTTGGATTGTGGTATCCAAAAGATTCTAGATTGGAATTTGTTGGTTATTCTGATGCTGATCATGGAGGATCAACTCTTGATAGAAAAAGTACGTCTGGAACTTGTCAGTTTCTAGGTACTAGATTAATATCATGGTTCAGCAAGAAGCAAAACTGTGTTACCAATTCATCCACTGAATCTGAATACATTGCGGCTGGTTGTTGCACAGCTCAAATCCTATGGATTCAGCAACAATTAAGAGATTATGGTATTTCTGCAAAGAAAACACCAATCTTTTGTGATAATACAAGTGCAATTGCTATCACGAAAAATCCTAAGTTCCACTCAAGGACAAAGCACATTGATATTAGACATCATTTCATTAGAGATCATGTGGAAAAAGGAGACATTGAGGTTGTAAAAGTAGGTACTGATGATCAACTTGCTGACATCTTTACCAAGCCCCTACTAGATAATAGGTTCGCAATGCTAAGGTATAACCTTGGATTGATTGAACTACCTCAATAATAAAGGATACATTTGGTGGATTGCTGAGACAGGCATTCAACAAGCTAATGTTTGCTTACATGTATTCTTTATAAAGTTCCTTCCACTGATTTCTCTAAAAAGAAATGATAGTACACTACATGTTTGCTAAAACAGGCATTCAATAAGTAATTCCTTCAAACCAGGTAGTTGTTAGGAAACTTGATCCTTTGATGAGACGGATACTCAGTAAAAGAAAAACGATTGCTGAAACTGGCATTCAGACAATCAAAGATACTGAAACAGGTATTCAAGTATCAAAAGAAAATCTAAGACGGGAACTCAGCAAAGAGCAAGAATACTTCTCAGATTTTACCTAAGGATATCTCAATATAAAAAGAATTTGCTGAGACGGGAACTCAGAAATGTCTTATAACTTAAAGAAATATGAGATATTCGATTAAGGGGGAATTTTCAGCAAATACAAGGCTTGTTACTTGAAAAGGTAAGTGCTAAAGTCAGATTGAATAAAATCGCTGAAAAGATTCTTATTTACTTCAGCAAGCAATTAGCGTTGGAGTAAAAGAGATCAAATCCCGTGAATCAAGCTAAAATCAATTTGTGACGTTAATCATGGCACAAATAAACTCGCTGTTAATCATGACATGAAATACAATCGTGGCCATTGATTTTAAAGCAGTTTTTGATCCAACGGTTGATATTACAAAGAGAAAGTATGCTCTGACGGTTTTTGTTAGTGGTCCACTACGCATTTAATGCAAAGGCTCCACTAACACAAATGAATCTCTGTTTTACCCTTGCTGAGAATGATGGACCGGAATTTGTCAGATTCCAATTAATCAAATAAATTTGTATTTAGCCAAAGGCAATTCACAACTACAACGAAAACCGTAATGTAGCAGTAAAATAACCTCGAGTGTCGATCTCTAAGGACTATAACTAGCTTTATCTAATCTAGCTTAAAATATAAAATCAACAGACGACTTAGCACAGGTTTTTCTTATCAGATAATGGATGTTAGTGATAGTATGATCATTCAAAGCATAGCAGGTTAATAATCATGCATGAAGTACCCGATCGTTTTGCATAGAGATCTTTGATCAATGAATTGTCCAATTGTGTTCCGTTATTATTCAACACTACGAAGATAGAGGGCTTAGATAGATCAAAGAAATAAAGCAATAACTCAAAGTCTGATTCGCTTTACCGCCATCAACATAATTATTAACCCTTCGCTAGGAAATCACATACTATCACCAACGATAAATTTAGCTACTCATAGATGTCATGCAATCAACAGAAATCATAGCAAGATTGAATGAAAACATGTTGAAAGATAAATAAATATAAATAGAAAAACTGTAAGATACAATTTTACTGAAGGTTCTCAATCTCCGAAGAATCGCGATCTCACAAGCTCCAAAACGATAAGAAAAAGTATCTCCTATGCTAAGAATCCCCAGAATAGGCTCTGGAGAATTCCTACCTAAAACTAATGAGAAAGGTGAGAAAAAGGTCTGAGAAAGTATGAAAAAACGGAGAAACTGAGCAACTATATATAGAGGTTCGGACGGTGTGGGGCGAGTCGCCCCACACACCGGGCGAATCGCCTGGTGTGGGGCGAACCGCCCCACATCCCGGGCGAATCGCCCGGGAGGTCCAGTCGGTAGGTGATGCGTTTTCGACGCGTTTTTGGATTTCTTTTCCTTATCGGACTCGGTTTTTGCCTTCTACTGACCTTTTAGCCTTCAGACTCGACCCCTAGACTTCAAATCCTATCCGGAATCTTCTAGATACTCCAAAAATGCCTTCGGAACACCAATTCCTCGTCCACTTCAATATAATTTCCCGGAAAACATCGTTTTTCACCCAAAACCTGTAAAATACAAACTAAAGGGAAACGTGACACTATTCTAATAAAATGCAATAAAATATAGCTAAATTAACATAGAGGATAGCTAAATTGGTGAAAAAAGACTCGAATGAAAGTGTAAAATACACGTTCATCAAACTCCCCAAACCGAACCTTTGCTTGTCTTCAAGCAACTATGCTAGACTCTAATGCAAAAAACAATGCAACGCAAAAAATGGAGTCTCATGCCAAATGAAATGATCTAATCTATTGAATCTATCAAAAAACATAAGAACAAAAACCATACAAATCATAACATGAATATAGGTTGAAGAATGCCTCGATTGACTCATACACATTCACATAAGCACTTATGTCAAGCAAGATAATCTCTCGTAACATTCTCTACCTGGACCTAGTCAGTGACGACGTAATGAAGCATGCTAAACTACGAATGGTTGTCCCGTGCCTATGAAACTGAGGACTTACTACTGTTCACCAAGTTAAGACTTTTCCTCAAAGAGGTCGAACCAATACTGGCTCTCATCAAACGAAGGAGGGTTCCCTAAAAAAGATAACACTCCCCTATTCTACCCATCTCTCAAGTAAAGCCTTAAGCTATTCACCACTTTCTGAATGGCAGGACGAGGGTGGTCTAGAACAGATGACACTCAAAGGACAAAAAATTACAACACGATCACGAACATTACAAAAATTGAAAAATGAGACACAACACTTTTGCTAAACTGCTTTTTGGCTCTTTTTTGGACCCTTCCTTGCTTTTTTGGGGTCTTTTCTTTTTTTTTTTTTCTCTTTTTTTTTCTTTTCCAGTTTTTTTTCTTTTTTTTCTGGAATATTTCTCTTTTTTTTTTCTATTTTTTTTTAGCCAGCAGTAGCAGAACTAAAAAGAAACAAAGATGACACACAAACGACCTCCCCAAACCTATTCGAAAGAATAGGTTGGAGTACAAAATTTACGAAAAAGGAAAATAAACTCCACAACACACACTCAAAAATCGAAAAACAAGTCTAAAGATAGCAAAACCCCCTCCCCAAACCTATTCGAAAGAATAGGTTGCAAACAAAGGATCACACAATCTCACACTACCTCCTTCCTAGGCATTTAACAATCTCAAAGCAAGGTGAAGAATTGTTGCCTCTTAGGTACATAATTACTCGGGAAAACAACCATAAGACCTTAACATGCATCATCCTATTATAAAGGCCTTCGTGAACCGCAGTAGAGAAAACACCACTAAGTGATGTCGAGACTACCAAGCTTAACTAAGTGCAATGCATAAATGTGACAAGCCAAGCGAGAAAAACCTCAAACAAATTCATAGAGATGAAGCATATGATTAATGTCATAATTAGTTAATCTACCCAATAAAAAAGTTCAAAAAACTTTGGCAATAAACTCCACATAAAACATGCAAGACTATCCTTGGATGAATGTAGTGAATGCAACTAAATACTAAGAAAGCTGTAAACGTGCAGATGCAAATGCAAACGGATAATCATGCAAGGTACTGTACTCATCCTATCAATGCCAAGCTCCAAACTAACAACACTAGTTCACTTAAATCCCATCCCCCCTCATGAATTTAAAGCTAGTCCCTAGCAGTAAGAAAATGAGGAAATAAGATGTGATACTAGATGTTACCGCGTGGTTTGGCCTCGGTCGGCCGAGTACGCTAGATGTAAGGTATTGAGATTGCTCGAGCGCCCTTATTGGTGATCATCAAAGCTCGTGGTGGTGGTGGTAGTTCTACTAATAGACCGGATAGGACCAACTCCTCCATTAGTGTTCATGGCATCCTCATTGTCCCTATTGTCCTCATTGTCGCTACTGTCACCACCATCATCACTAGTAGAGTTGATTTGTCGAAGAGAATCCTCAAGATTAATCGCTGCAGTTATGGGATCTTCCATCTGATATCTCTATAATAGCCTGTGAACTGTTGAAGGGGAAAGAGTTGTTCTCTTAGAGTCTCCCTCTCCAACGTTTTACACCACATGGAAGTTAAAGTAAGCTGCTTGGATACTCAGAGGTCTTCTTCTATTTTTTCCAATGTCGACCACATTCTCTACGGTTCATGCTCCCGATGTCTATATGGCGCTCCCTTTAGAGGCAGTCGAGGGGTACCCCAAAGAGGGGTTGGGTGTCCATGTCATTATGTTTTGGAATCAAGTTAGCGATTCGGAACTTCATCACCACTGTCGACTCAAGACTGAATCCGTTGTGGTGAGGTCGCCCCGGTACCTTCCTATTCACTCGAACCTTGTAGTCCTTGTGACAGATTGCTGTCGTAATATTGTTTCAATCCCTTCGGTGGTGCATGAATAGACATAATAGTGCTCACTCCTAGTGGATTCTCGTTCCTCCTTTTGGATAAACCGCGACATTGTTGCAAGAGCCCGTGGCTCGAACGCACCTCTAACGAGATCACTCTCCTTGACATGGTTGTAATCGATCCGCCTCCAATACTTCATCGTAGCCAAACGGGAGTGCTCCTCTCCCTTTGTGGCATGGTTCCTACAAACAGCAATTAGTACCTCGTATGACACAAAACAGACTTATGCATACGCAAATGTAACAGTGAAACACACGAGTGATAACATGAACAATCTAATTCCTCAAATCCTCCATGTCTAATCTAGCTACTAACATGCAACACAACAAAACAACTTCGACATGTACATATTATGCTCGTGCTAGACAACCAATATCCTTAAATCATAAGGCTCAATTCATACCATAGTAGCGAAAATTCTAGCATCATAAGTCCTCAAACTCATCAATCATGCATTCTTCCATTATGTCCATCATTATCACATCAGTAAACACAATCATATGTACGGAATGGAAGGAAAAGAAACAGTGCATATCGAGATATAGACATCTAGTAGAAAAATTCCCAACCCAACAAACCAAGCGTAATTGAACATGCAATTGATAGTGAATAACGTTTCTAATCACACAAACAACCAACCCATACATCATACAAGCCTAATTGAAACATAAATCAGAAAACAACCAAATTTGAAAAATTAGGGTTCATGTGAAGATACCTCAGATCTGGAAAACGAATGCACTAGTGTAAAAGTTGTTCGGATGTAAAGAAAGAGCACGTAATGGGCTTCGATTGAAGCTAAATAACACAAAATTTGGTGGAAGATTGAAGGTTTTCTGAAAGATTGAAGAATTTTCGATTTTTTTGAATTTTTGGGAGTAAGAGGGTGAGAAGGAGTAGAAAATGAGGAGAAAGGGGGTTTTCTCCCGTTTTTAACTTCTAGATAATACGGGGCGAGTCGCCCCGTGTGTGGGGCGATCCGCCCCGTGTGGGGCGAATCGCCCCCCACGTCCAGAGAGCGCGAGCTCTCTGAACATGTCGGGCGACTCGCCCCCCACCTTCAGAGGTAGGGAGATGAATTTTTTCGAAAAGACTAAGTTTTAATCCCCGAAAACCATTTTACTCATAAAACCACTCGAAAAAGTTCACTCAAATATAAACATAAGCACAAACGACACAGACACGAACAAATTCACATATGAAAAGTAAATTGTTCAATGTATGAATGCATGCAATAAAGCGGTAAAAAAAACGATAAAAACTCCGGGTTGCCTCCCGGATAGCGCCATTGTTTATAGTCTTTGACTCGACTCCTTCTTGCGCCTAGCTCTTCTTCTTGAGGGTACTAGACTTCCCCTTCATGGATCTTCTCCTCATGCCACGAACCTGTGAATAAGAATGAACATAGACAGCAAGACCACAGTAGTTAATGGTCTGAGAAGCAGTGAAGTGATTAGGTGGATCAGATATGGCTCGCAACACATGTCGCTTGCCATCCACCTCAATGGTGCATGTCCTTCGGTTGATGTCTATCACGGAGCGTAGTATAGTCAAGAACGTTCGTCCCAAGAGAACGACATCCCCCATCCCAGGTGTAGACGCCGGCATAACTACAAAATTGGTGTACACAGAAGCTTCACCAATCTTAACCAATACGTTCTTCACAACGCCTTCGGGTCTCACAAAGGATCCATCCGCCAATTGCACAATAGCCTTATGCTCAGATAGTTTTCCAAGGCTACTCTTCTCAAACACATTCATTGGGAGCACATTAGAGTAGGATCCCGTGTCTAGTGTGGCACGAAAATCTTCAAGTTCACCAATCTCGACCTTAACATCGAAACTTTGAGGGATTGGCTCGGGATCCTCTTGCTCCTCTTCACTCTCATCAGAACCAAGGTCCTTCTCTTCTTCCTTGGCTAGTGGGGGTTCTTTATCCTTGCAACACTCGCAATTAGCAACCTTCTTGATGGTGATTTCAACCGGAAGATCACCTACCAAGGTAATGGACATCGACTTCTCAGTGTTGCTAGGCAGCTTCCCTTGCTCCCTACTTGCTCCTCGGTCAATCAACTCTTGCATCTTTTGATGGGCAAGCCTAGTGCTCTCTTCCAATCCATCAAGCCTTTCCCTAGTTTTCTCGGAATCTTCTTCATAACGCTTAAGAAAACTTTGGGTGTGATCAACCATCTTTTGCAAGTTCTCCATGAGTAGAGCTGTCTTCGACTTTGGTTGCTCTTTCGGAGTGGGATTTTCGCAGTGATCATTACCATAGTTAAGCCTACTACGGTCTTGGTTAGGGCCATAATTTTGGCTAGCCGGTGCATATCCTTGATTGTTTCGGAATCCTCTTCTCCAAAATCCACCTCGAGGATTCCTACCATCTTGTCTGTAGCTAGCTTCTTGAGTACTAAATTCCGTAGCAAAGGCTTCGTCTTCGCCTCCTTGAACCCAATTGCCATCATCATATGCAAGACCCGATCTAGACATATGAGCTCGATGCCCATAGACCATAGTTCTTGCATATTCGGCAAACTTCGTTTGACATAGCTGTTCCTGCGGAGTTCTTGAGTTCTTGTTTCAACTCGTTGGTAAAGCACTCGAATCGATTCCCATTCCCCCCATACATAGGGGCCTCTTGAGTAGGTGGAGCTTCAGGTCCACGTCTCCTAACCATTGCTCTTGGATCCTTGAATTTCGAACCCTTAGCAAGCCTTTCGAAAACCGCCGAGACGGCTTCCGCGATTTCCTCCCAAATATTGCCACGGCATTGGAAATCCACCAGTTGTTGGTTCTCGAACGTTAGTCCATTGTAGAAGTGTTGGACTAGATCCGAAAGCTCAAAACCATGGTGAGGGCACTTGTTCATGAGGTCCTGGAACCTCTCAAACGCGGTGTAGATGGTCTCATCATAGTCTTGTTTGAACCCAGTGATTTGCGCCTTAAGCGCGGTAGTCAAGGTGTGAGGGAAGTATTTCTCCATGAAAGCTGAAAAAACCTTCTCCCAAGTGTCCAGCGAGCCCGCAGGTAGAGAACTCAACCATGACTTGGCTCTGTCGTCAAGCCCCATAGCAACAACCTTCATCCTCAAATCATCCGTTGTTATTTCATCTCCGGGTCGTGGGAGTTGGTTGACGAAATCATCGATATCGTGCAAGTACCCCATCACATCTTCCCTTGCTAAGCCATAGAACCTCGGAAGTTGTTGGAACGTGTGGTTCTTGATTTCCAGATCACGAGTTGCAGACGAAAGAACAATCGTCGGTACCCTCATACGATCCTTGGAGGGTTGAATCCATGCTTTAAGTGGTCTAGCTTCTGCCATTCCGTCGATTTCCTTGAAAAGACTGTGTAGAGATTCAGAGAAATCGGTATCCTCTATTTCCTCTAGTTCACGTCTTCAAAGTAGTCGCCTTCTTTGGTGGTAGACTCTGTCGATTTCAGCAATTGAATCAGCAAGCGGTGTTCCTCTAGATCGTGTATGTCGCATACACTATCTGTAACAAGCTAAGAAGAGAGTATCAGAGAGATCAAATAGAAAAATAAAAACTACTAAAACTAGGAATTGAATGCTAAAAATATAAATAAGCTAAACAAAAAAGGAGTATAGTCCCCGGTAACGACGCCAATTTGATGGACCGGAATTTGTCAGATTCTAATTAATCAAATAAATTTGTATTTAGCCAAAGGCAATTCAGAACTACAACGAAAACCGTAATGTAGCAGTAAAATAACCTCGAGTGTCGATCTCTAAGGACTATAACTAGCTTTATCTAATCTAACTTAAACTATAAAATCAACAGACGACTTAGCACAGGTTTTTCTTATCAGATAATGGATGTTAGTGATAGTATGATCATTCAAAGCATAACAGGTTAATAATCATGCATGAAGTACCCGATCGTTTTGCATAGAGGTCTTTGATCAATGAATTGTCCAATTTTGTTCTGTTATTATTCAACACTACGAAGACAGAGGGCTTAGATAGATCAAAGAAATAAAGCAATAACTCAAAGTCTGATTCGCTTTACCGCCATCAACATAATTATTAACCCTTCGCTAGGAAATCACATACTATCACCAACGATAAATTTAGCTACTCATAGATGTCATGCAATCAACAGAAATCATAGCAAGATTGAATGAAAACATGTTGAAAGATAAATAAATATAAATAGAAAAACTGTAAGATACAATTTTACCGAAGGTTCTCAATCTCCGAAGAATCGCGATCTCACAAGCTCCAAAACGATAAGAAAAAGTATCTCCTATGCTAAGAATCCCCAGAACAGGCTCTGGAGAATTCCTACCTAAAACTAATGAGAAAGGTGAGAAAAAAGGTCTGAGAAAGTATGAAAAACGGAGAAACTGAGCAACTATATATAGAGGTTCGGACGGTGTGGGGCGAGTCGCCCCACACACCGGGCGAATCGCCTGGTGTGGGGCGAACCGCCCCACATCCCGGGCGAATCGCCCGGGAGGTCCAGTCGGTAGGTGATGCGTTTTCGACGCGTTTTTGGATTTCTTTTCCTTATCGGACTCGGTTTTTGCCTTCTACTGACCTTTTAGCCTTCAGACTCGACCCCTAGACTTCAAATCCTATCCGGAATCTTCTAGATACTCCAAAAATGCCTTCGGAACACCAATTCCTCGTCCACTTCAATATAATTTCCCGGAAAACATCGTTTTCACCCAAAACCTGTAAAATACAAACTAAAGGGAAACGTGACACTATTCTAATAAAATGCAATAAAATATAGCTAAATTAACATAGAGGATAGCTAAATTGGTGAAAAAAGACTCGAGTGAAAGTGTAAAATACACGTTCATCAAACTCCCCAAACCGAACCTTTGCTTGTCTTCAAGCAACTATGCTAGACTCTAATGCAAAAAACAATGCAACGCAAAAAATGGAGTCTCATGCCAAATGAAATGATCTAATCTATTGAATCTATCAAAAAACATAAGAACAAAAACCATACAAATCATAACATGAATATAGGTTGAAGAATGCCTCGATTGACTCATACACATTCACATAAGCACTTATGTCAAGCAAGATAGTCTCTCGTAACATTCTCTACCTGGACCTAGTCAGTGACGACGTAATGAAGCATGCTAAACTACGAATGGTTGTCCCGTGCCTATGAAACTGAGGACTTACTACTGTTCACCAAGTTAAGACTTTTCCTCAAAGAGGTCGAACCAATACTGGCTCTCATCAAACGAAGGAGGGTTCCCTAAAAAGATAACACTCCCCTATTCTACCCATCTCTCAAGTAAAGCCTTAAGCTATTCACCACTTTCTGAATGGCAGGACGAGGGTGGTCTAGAACAGATGACACTCAAAGGACAAAAAATTACAACACGATCACGAACATTACAAAAATTGAAAAATGAGACACAACACTTTTGCTAAACTGCTTTTTGGCTCTTTTTTGGACCCTTCCTTGCTTTTTTGGGGTCTTTTCTTTTTTTTTTTTTTTTTTTTTTCTTTTCCAGTTTTTTTTTCTTTTTTTCTGGAATTTTCTCTTTTTTTTTTCTATTTTTTTTAGCCAGCAGTAGCAGAACTAAAAAAGAAACAAAGATGACACACAAACGACCTCCCCAAACCTATTCGAAAGAATAGGTTGGAGTACAAAATTTACGAAAAAGGAAAATAAACTCCACAACACACACTCAAAAATCGAAAAACAAGTCTAAGATAGCAAAACCCCCTCCCCAAACCTATTCGAAAGAATAGGTTGCAAACAAAGGATCACACAATCTCACACTACCTCCTTCCTAGGCATTTAGCAATCTCAAAGCAAGGTGAAGAATTGTTGCCTCTTAGGTACATAATTACTCGGGAAAACAACCATAAGACCTTAACATGCATCATCCTATTATAAAGGCCTTCGTGAACCGCAGTAGAGAAAACACCACTAAGTGATGTCGAGACTACCAAGCTTAACTAAGTGCAATGCATAAATGTGACAAGCCAAGCGAGAAAAACCTCAAACAATTCATAGAGATGAAGCATATGATTAATGTCATAATTAGTTAATCTACCCAATAAAAAAGTTCAAAAACTTTGGCAATAAACTCCACATAAAACATGCAAGACTATCCTTGGATGAATGTAGTGAATGCAACTAAATACTAAGAAAGCTGTAAACGTGCAGATGCAAATGCAAACGGATAATCATGCAAGGTACTGTACTCATCCTATCAATGCCAAGCTCCAAACTAACAACACTAGTTCACTTAATCCCATCCCCCCTCATGAATTTAAAGCTAGTCCCTAGCAGTAAGAAAATGAGGAAATAAGATGTGATACTAGATGTTACCGCGTGGTTTGGCCTCGGTCGGCCGAGTACGCTAGATGTAAGGTATTGAGATTGCTCGAGCGCCCTTATTGGTGATCATCAAAGCTCGTGGTGGTGGTGGTAGTTCTACTAATAGACCGGATAGGACCAACTCCTCCATTAGTGTTCATGGCATCCTCATTGTCCCTATTGTCCTCATTGTCGCTACTGTCACCACCATCATCACTAGTAGAGTTGATTTGTCGAAGAGAATCCTCAAGATTAATCGCTGCAGTTATGGGATCTTCCATCTGATATCTCTATAATAGCCTGTGACTGTTGAAGGGGAAGAGTTGTTCTCTTAGAGTCTCCCTCTCCAACGTTTTACACCACATGGAAGTTAAAGTAAGCTGCTTGGATACTCAGAGGTCTTCTTCTATTTTTTCCAATGTCGACCACATTCTCTACGGTTCATGCTCCCGATGTCTATATGGCGCTCCCTTTAGAGGCAGTCGAGGGTACCCCAAAGAGGGGTTGGGTGTCCATGTCATTATGTTTTGGAATCAAGTTAGCGATTCGGAACTTCATCACCACTGTCGACTCAAGACTGAATCCGTTGTGGTGAGGTCGCCCCGGTACCTTCCTATTCACTCGAACCTTGCAGTCCTTGTGACAGATTGCTGTCGTAATATTGTTTCAATCCCTTCGGTGGTGCATGAATAGACATAATAGTGCTCACTCCTAGTGGATTCTCGTTCCTCCTTTTGGATAAACCGCGACATTGTTGCAAGAGCCCGTGGCTCGAACGCACCTCTAACGAGATCACTCTCCTTGACATGGTTGTAATCGATCCGCCTCCAATACTTCATCGTAGCCAAACGGGAGTGCTCCTCTCCCTTTGTGGCATGGTTCCTACAAACAGCAATTAGTACCTCGTATGACACAAAACAGACTTATGCATACGCAAATGTAACAGTGAAACACACGAGTGATAACATGAACAATCTAATTCCTCAAATCCTCCATGTCTAATCTAGCTACTAACATGCAACACAACAAAACAACTTCGACATGTACATATTATGCTCGTGCTAGACAACCAATATCCTTAAATCATAAGGCTCAATTCATACCATAGTAGCGAAAATTCTAGCATCATAAGTCCTCAAACTCATCAATCATGCATTCTTCCATCATGTCCATCATTATCACATCAGTAAACACAATCATATGTACGGAATGGAAGGAAAAGAAACAGTGCATATCGAGATATAGACATCTAGTAGAAAAATTCCCAACCCAACAAACCAAGCGTAATTGAACATGCAATTGATAGTGAATAACGTTTCTAATCACACAAACAACCAACCCATACATCATACAAGCCTAATTGAAGCATAAATCAGAAAACCCCAAATTTGAAAAATTAGGGTTCATGTGAAGATACCTCAGATCTGGAAAACGAATGCACTAGTGTGAAAGTTGTTCGGATGTAAAGAAAGAGCACGTAATGGGCTTCGATTGAAGCTAAATAACACAAAATTTGGTGGAAGATTGAAGGTTTTATGAAAGATTGAAGAATTTTCGATTTTTTGAATTTTTGGGAGTAAGAGGGTGAGAAGGAGTAGAAAATGAGGAGAAAGGGGTTTTCTCCCGTTTTTAACTTCCAGATAATACGGGGCGAGTCGCCCCGTGTGTGGGGCGATCCGCCCCGTGTGGGGCGAATCGCCCCCCACGTCCAGAGAGCGCGAGCTCTCTGAACATGTCGGGCGACTCGCCCCCCACCTTCAGAGGTAGGGAGATGAATTTTTTCGAAAAGACTAAGTTTTAATCCCCGAAAACCATTTTACTCATAAAACCACTCGAAAAAGTTCACTCAAATATAAACATAAGCACAAACGACACAGACACGAACAAATTCACATATGAAAAGCAAATTGTTCAATGTATGAATGCATGCAATAAAGCGGTAAAAAAAACGATAAAAACTCCGGGTTGCCTCCCGGATAGCGCCATTGTTTATAGTCTTTGACTCGACTCCTTCTTGCGCCTAGCTCTTCTTCTTGAGGGTACTAGACTTCCCCTTCATGGATCTTCTCCTCATGCCACGAACCTGTGAATAAGAATGAACATAGACAGCAAGACCACAGTAGTTAATGGTCTGAGAAGCAGTGAAGTGATTAGGTGGATCAGATATGGCTCGCAACACATGTCGCTTGCCATCCACCTCAATGGTGCATGTCCTTCGGTTGATGTCTATCACGGAGCGTAGTATAGTCAAGAACGTTCGTCCCAAGAGAACGACATCCCCCATCCCAGGTGTAGACGCCGGCATAACTACGAAATTGGTGTACACAGAAGCTTCACCAATCTTAACCAATACGTTCTTCACAACGCCTTCGGGTCTCACAAAGGATCCATCCGCCAATTGCACAATAGCCTTATGCTCAGATAGTTTTCCAAGGCTACTCTTCTCAAACACATTCATTGGAGCACATTAGAGTAGGATCCCGTGTCTAGTGTGGCACGAAAATCTTCAAGTTCACCAATCTCGACCTTAACATCGAAACTTTGAGGGATTGGCTCGGGATCCTCTTGCTCCTCTTCACTCTCATCAGAACCAAGGTCCTTCTCTTCTTCCTTGGCTAGTGGGGGTTCTTTATCCTTGCAACACTCGCAATTAGCAACCTTCTTGATGGTGATTTCAACCGGAAGATCACCTACCAAGGTAATGGACATCGACTTCTCAGTGTTGCTAGGCAGCTTCCCTTGCTCCCTACTTGCTCCTCGGTCAATCAACTCTTGCATCTTTTGATGGGCAAGCCTAGTGCTCTCTTCCAATCCATCAAGCCTTTCCTAGTTTTCTCGGAATCTTCTTCATAACGCTTAAGAAAACTTTGGGTGTGATCAACCATCTTTTGCAAGTTCTCCATGAGTAGAGCTGTCTTCGACTTTGGTTGCTCTTTCGGAGTGGGATTTTCGCAGTGATCATTACCATAGTTAAGCCTACTACGGTCTTGGTTAGGGCCATAATTTGGCTAGCCGGTGCATATCCTTGATTGTTTCGGAATCCTCTTCTCCAAAATCCACCTCGAGGATTCCTACCATCTTGTCTGTAGCTAGCTTCTTGAGTACTAAATTCCGTAGCAAAGGCTTCGTCTTCGCCTCCTTGAACCCAATTGCCATCATCATATGCAAGACCCGATCTAGACATATGAGCTCGATGCCCATAGACCATAGTTCTTGCATATTCGGCAAACTTCGTTTGACATAGCTGTTCCTGCGGAGTTCTTGAGTTCTTGTTTCAACTCGTTGGTAAAGCACTCGAATCGATTCCCATTCCCCCCATACATAGGGGCCTCTTGAGTAGGTGGAGCTTCAGGTCCACGTCTCCTAACCATTGCTCTTGGATCCTTGAATTTCGAACCCTTAGCAAGCCTTTCGAAAACCGCCGAGACGGCTTCCGCGATTTCCTCCCAAATATTGCCACGGCATTGGAAATCCACCAGTTGTTGGTTCTCGAACGTTAGTCCATTGTAGAAGTGTTGGACTAGATCCGAAAGCTCAAAACCATGGTGAGGGCACTTGTTCATGAGGTCCTGGAACCTCTCAAACGCGGTGTAGATGGTCTCATCATAGTCTTGTTTGAACCCAGTGATTTGCGCCTTAAGCGCGGTAGTCAAGGTGTGAGGGAAGTATTTCTCCATGAAAGCTGAAAAAACCTTCTCCCAAGTGTCCAGCGAGCCCGCAGGTAGAGAACTCAACCATGACTTGGCTCTGTCGCCAAGCCCCATAGCAACAACCTTCATCCTCAAATCATCCGTTGTTATTTCATCTCCGGGTCGTGGGAGTTGGTTGACGAAATCATCGATATCGTGCAAGTACCCCATCACATCTTCCCTTGCTAAGCCATAGAACCTCGGAAGTTGTTGGAACGTGTGGTTCTTGATTTCCAGATCACGAGTTGCAGACGAAAGAACAATCGTCGGTACCCTCATACGATCCTTGGAGGGTTGAATCCATGCTTTAAGTGGTCTAGCTTCTGCCATTCCGTCGATTTCCTTGAAAAGACTGTGTAGAGATTCAGAGAAATCGGTATCCTCTATTTCCTCTAGTTCACGTCTTCAAAGTAGTCGCCTTCTTTGGTGGTAGACTCTGTCGATTTCAGCAATTGAATCAGCAAGCGGTGTTCCTCTAGATCGTGTATGTCGCATACACTATCTGTAACAAGCTAAGAAGAGAGTATCAGAGAGATCAAATAGAAAAATAAAAACTACTAAAACTAGGAATTGAATGCTAAAAATATAAATAAGCTAAACAAAAAAAGGAGTATAGTCCCCGGTAACGACGCCAATTTGATGGACCGGAATTTGTCAGATTCTAATTAATCAAATAAATTTGTATTTAGCCAAAGGCAATTCAGAACTACAACGAAAACCGTAATGTAGCAGTAAAATAACCTCGAGTGTCGATCTCTAAGGACTATAACTAGCTTTATCTAATCTAACTTAAACTATAAAATCAACAGACGACTTAGCACAGGTTTTTCTTATCAGATAATGGATGTTAGTGATAGTATGATCATTCAAAGCATAACAGGTTAATAATCATGCATGAAGTACCCGATCGTTTGCATAGAGGTCTTTGATCAATGAATTGTCCAATTTTGTTCTGTTATTATTCAACACTACGAAGACAGAGGGCTTAGATAGATCAAAGAAATAAAGCAATAACTCAAAGTCTGATTCGCTTTACCGCCATCAACATAATTATTAACCCTTCGCTAGGAAATCACATACTATCACCAACGATAAATTTAGCTACTCATAGATGTCATGCAATCAACAGAAATCATAGCAAGATTGAATGAAAACATGTTGAAAGATAAATAAATATAAATAGAAAAACTGTAAGATACAATTTTACCGAAGGTTCTCAATCTCCGAAGAATCGCGATCTCACAAGCTCCAAAACGATAAGAAAAAGTATCTCCTATGCTAAGAATCCCCAGAACAGGCTCTGGAGAATTCCTACCTAAAACTAATGAGAAAGGTGAGAAAAAAGGTCTGAGAAAGTATGAAAAAACGGAGAAACTGAGCAACTATATATAGAGGTTCGGACGGTGTGGGGCGAGTCGCCCCACACACCGGGCGAATCGCCTGGTGTGGGGCGAACCGCCCCACATCCCGGGCGAATCGCCCGGGAGGTCCAGTCGGTAGGTGATGCGTTTCGACGCGTTTTTTGATTTCGTTTCCTTATCGGACTCGGTTTTTGCCTTCTACTGACCTTTTAGCCTTCAGACTCGACCCCTAGACTTCAAATCCTATCCGGAATCTTCTAGATACTCCAAAAATGCCTTCGGAATACCAATTCCTCGTCCACTTCAATATAATTTCCCGGAAAACATCGTTTTTCACCCAAAACCTGTAAAATACAAACTAAAGGGAAACGTGACACTATTCTAATAAAATGCAATAAAATATAGCTAAATTAACATAGAGGATAGCTAAATTGGTGAAAAAAGACTCGAATGAAAGTGTAAAATACACGTTCATCAAACTCCCCAAACCGAACCTTTGCTTGTCTTCAAGCAACTATGCTAGACTCTAATGCAAAAAACAATGCAACGCAAAAAATGGAGTCTCATGCCAAATGAAATGATCTAATCTATTGAATCTATCAAAAAACATAAGAACAAAAACCATACAAATCATAACATGAATATAGGTTGAAGAATGCCTCGATTGACTCATACACATTCACATAAGCACTTATGTCAAGCAAGATAGTCTCTCGTAACATTCTCTACCTGGACCTAGTCAGTGACGACGTAATGAAGCATGCTAAACTACGAATGGTTGTCCCGTGCCTATGAAACTGAGGACTTACTACTGTTCACCAAGTTAAGACTTTTCCTCAAAGAGGTCGAACCAATACTGGCTCTCATCAAACGAAGGAGGGTTCCCTAAAAAAGATAACACTCCCCTATTCTACCCATCTCTCAAGTAAAGCCTTAAGCTATTCACCACTTTCTGAATGGCAGGACGAGGGTGGTCTAGAACAGATGACACTCAAAGGACAAAAAATTACAACACGATCACGAACATTACAAAAATTGAAAAATGAGACACAACACTTTTGCTAAACTGCTTTTTGGCTCTTTTTTGGACCCTTCCTTGCTTTTTTGGGGTCTTTTCTTTTTTTTTTTTCCTCTTTTTTTTTCTTTTCCAGTTTTTTTTCTTTTTTTTCTGGAATATTTCTCTTTTTTTTTTCTATTTTTTTTAGCCAGCAGTAGCAGAACTAAAAAGAAACAAAGATGACACACAAACGACCTCCCCAAACCTATTCGAAAGAATAGGTTGGAGTACAAAATTTACGAAAAAGGAAAATAAACTCCACAACACACACTCAAAAATCGAAAAACAAGTCTAAAGATAGCAAAACCCCCTCCCCAAACCTATTCGAAAGAATAGGTTGCAAACAAAGGATCACACAATCTCACACTACCTCCTTCCTAGGCATTTAACAATCTCAAAGCAAGGTGAAGAATTGTTGCCTCTTAGGTACATAATTACTCGGGAAAACAACCATAAGACCTTAACATGCATCATCCTATTATAAAGGCCTTCGTGAACCGCAGTAGAGAAAACACCACTAAGTGATGTCGAGACTACCAAGCTTAACTAAGTGCAATGCATAAATGTGACAAGCCAAGCGAGAAAAACCTCAAACAAATTCATAGAGATGAAGCATATGATTAATGTCATAATTAGTTAATCTACCCAATAAAAAAGTTCAAAAAACTTTGGCAATAAACTCCACATAAAACATGCAAGACTATCCTTGGATGAATGTAGTGAATGCAACTAAATACTAAGAAAGCTGTAAACGTGCAGATGCAAATGCAAACGGATAATCATGCAAGGTACTGTACTCATCCTATCAATGCCAAGCTCCAAACTAACAACACTAGTTCACTTAAATCCCATCCCCCCTCATGAATTTAAAGCTAGTCCCTAGCAGTAAGAAAATGAGGAAATAAGATGTGATACTAGATGTTACCGCGTGGTTTGGCCTCGGTCGGCCGAGTACGCTAGATGTAAGGTATTGAGATTGCTCGAGCGCCCTTATTGGTGATCATCAAAGCTCGTGGTGGTGGTGGTAGTTCTACTAATAGACCGGATAGGACCAACTCCTCCATTAGTGTTCATGGCATCCTCATTGTCCCTATTGTCCTCATTGTCGCTACTGTCACCACCATCATCACTAGTAGAGTTGATTTGTCGAAGAGAATCCTCAAGATTAATCGCTGCAGTTATGGGATCTTCCATCTGATATCTCTATAATAGCCTGTGAACTGTTGAAGGGGAAAGAGTTGTTCTCTTAGAGTCTCCCTCTCCAACGTTTTACACCACATGGAAGTTAAAGTAAGCTGCTTGGATACTCAGAGGTCTTCTTCTATTTTTTCCAATGTCGACCACATTCTCTACGGTTGATGCTCCCGATGTCTATATGGCGCTCCCTTTAGAGGCAGTCGAGGGGTACCCCAAAGAGGGGTTGGGTGTCCATGTCATTATGTTTTGGAATCAAGTTAGCGATTCGGAACTTCATCACCACTGTCGACTCAAGACTGAATCCGTTGTGGTGAGGTCGCCCCGGTACCTTCCTATTCACTCGAACCTTGCAGTCCTTGTGACAGATTGCTGTCGTAATATTGTTTCAATCCCTTCGGTGGTGCATGAATAGACATAATAGTGCTCACTCCTAGTGGATTCTCGTTCCTCCTTTTGGATAAACCGCGACATTGTTGCAAGAGCCCGTGGCTCGAATGCACCTCTAACGAGATCACTCTCCTTGACATGGTTGTAATCGATCCGCCTCCAATACTTCATCGTACCCAAACGGGAGTGCTCCTCTCCCTTTGTGGCATGGTTCCTACAAACAGCAATTAGTACCTCGTATGACACAAAACAGACTTATGCATACGCAAATGTAACAGTGAAACACACGAGTGATAACATGAACAATCTAATTCCTCAAATCCTCCATGTCTAATCTAGCTACTAACATGCAACACAACAAAACAACTTCGACATGTACATATTATGCTCGTGCTAGACAACCAATATCCTTAAATCATAAGGCTCAACTCATACCATAGTAGCGAAAATTCTAGCATCATAAGTCCTCAAACTCATCAATCATGCATTCTTCCATTATGTCCATCATTATCACATCAGTAAACACAATCATATGTACGGAATGGAAGGAAACGAAACAGTGCATATCGAGATATAGACATCTAGTAGAAAAATTCCCAACCCAACAAACCAAGCGTAATTGAACATGCAATTGATAGTGAATAACGTTTCTAATCACACAAACAACCAACCCATACATCATACAAGCCTAATTGAAACATAAATCAGAAAACCCCCAAATTTGAAAAATTAGGGTTCATGTGAAGATACCTCAGATCTGGAAAACGAATGCACTAGTGTAAAAGTTGTTCGGATGTAAAGAAAGAGCACGTAATGGGCTTCGATTGAAGCTAAATAACACAAAATTTGGTGGAAGATTGAAGGTTTTCTGAAAGATTGAAGAATTTTCGATTTTTTTGAATTTTTGGGAGTAAGAGGGTGAGAAGGAGTAGAAAATGAGGAGAAAGGGGGTTTTCTCCCGTTTTTAACTTCCAGATAATACGGGGCGAGTCGCCCCGTGTGTGGGGCGATCCGCCCCGTGTGGGGCGAATCGCCCCCACGTCCAGAGAGCGCGAGCTCTCTGAACATGTCGGGCGACTCGCCCCCCACCTTCAGAGGTAGGGAGATGAATTTTTTCGAAAAGACTAAGTTTTAATCCCCGAAAACCATTTTACTCATAAAACCACTCGAAAAAGTTCACTCAAATATAAACATAAGCACAAACGACACAGACACGAACAAATTCACATATGAAAAGTAAATTGTTCAATGTATGAATGCATGCAATAAAGCGGTAAAAAAAACGATAAAAACTCCGGGTTGCCTCCCGGATAGCGCCATTGTTTATAGTCTTTGACTCGACTCCTTCTTGCGCCTAGCTCTTCTTCTTGAGGGTACTAGACTTCCCCTTCATGGATCTTCTCCTCATGCCACGAACCTGTGAATAAGAATGAACATAGACAGCAAGACCACAGTAGTTAATGGTCTGAGAAGCAGTGAAGTGATTAGGTGGATCAGATATGGCTCGCAACACATGTCGCTTGCCATCCACCTCAATGGTGCATGTCCTTCGGTTGATGTCTATCACGGAGCGTAGTATAGTCAAGAACGTTCGTCCCAAGAGAACGACATCCCCCATCCCAGGTGTAGACGCCTGTATAACTACAAAATTGGTGTACACAGAAGCTTCACCAATCTTAACCAATACGTTCTTCACAACGCCTTCGGGTCTCACAAAGGATCCATCCGCCAATTGCACAATAGCCTTATGCTCAGATAGTTTTCCAAGGCTACTCTTCTCAAACACATTCATTGGGAGCACATTAGAGTAGGATCCCGTGTCTAGTGTGGCACGAAAATCTTCAAGTTCACCAATCCCGACCTTAACATCGAAACTTTGAGGGATTGGCTCGGGATCCTCTTGCTCCTCTTCACTCTCATCAGAACCAAGGTCCTTCTCTTCTTCCTTGGCTAGTGGGGGTTCTTTATCCTTGCAACACTCGCAATTAGCAACATTCTTGATGGTGATTTCAACCGGAAGATCACCTACCAAGGTAATGGACATCGACTTCTCAGTGTTGCTAGGCAGCTTCCCTTGCTCCCTACTTGCTCCTCGGTCAATCAACTCTTGCATCTTTTGATGGGCAAGCCTAGTGCTCTCTTCCAATCGATCAAGCCTTTCCCTAGTTTTCTCGGAATCTTCTTCATAACGCTTAAGAAAACTTTGGGTGTGATCAACCATCTTTTGCAAGTTCTCCATGAGTAGAGCTGTCTTCGACTTTGGTTGCTCTTTCGGAGTGGGATTTTCGCAGTGATCATTACCATAGTTAAGCCTACTACGGTCTTGGTTAGGGCCATAATTTTGGCTAGCCGGTGCATATCCTTGATTGTTTCGGAATCCTCTTCTCCAAAATCCACCTCGAGGATTCCTACCATCTTGTCTGTAGCTAGCTTCTTGAGTACTAAATTCCGTAGCAAAGGCTTCGTCTTCGCCTCCTTGAACCCAATTGCCATCATCATATGCAAGACCCGATCTAGACATATGAGCTCGATGCCCATAGACCATAGTTCTTGCATATTCGGCAAACTTCGTTTGACATAGCTGTTCCTGCGGAGTTCTTGAGTTCTTGTTTCAACTCGTTGGTAAAGCACTCGAATCGATTCCCATTCCCCCCATACATAGGGGCCTCTTGAGTAGGTGGAGCTTCAGGTCCACGTCTCCTAACCATTGCTCTTGGATCCTTGAATTTCGAACCCTTAGCAAGCCTTTTGAAAACCGCCCAGACGGCTTCCGCGATTTCCTCCCAAATATTGCCACGGCATTGGAAATCCACCAGTTGTTGGTTCTCGAACGTTAGTCCATTGTAGAAGTGTTGGACTAGATCCGAAAGCTCAAAACCATGGTGAGGGCACTTGTTCATGAGGTCCTGGAACCTCTCAAACGCGGTGTAGATGGTCTCATCATAGTCTTGTTTGAACCCAGTGATTTGCGCCTTAAGCGCGGTAGTCAAGGTGTGAGGGAAGTATTTCTCCATGAAAGCTGAAAAAACCTTCTCCCAAGTGTCCAGCGAGCCCGCAGGTAGAGAACTCAACCATGACTTGGCTCTGTCGCCAAGCCCCATAGCAACAACCTTCATCCTCAAATCATCCGTTGTTATTTCATCTCCGGGTCGTGGGAGTTGGTTGACGAAATCATCGATATCGTGCAAGTACCCCATCACATCTTCCCTTGCTAAGCCATAGAACCTCGGAAGTTGTTGGAACGTGTGGTTCTTGATTTCCAGATCACGAGTTGCAGACGAAAGAACAATCGTCGGTCCCCTCATACGATCCTTGGAGGGTTGAATCCATGCTTTAAGTGGTCTAGCTTCTGCCATTCCGTCGATTTCCTTGAAAAGACTGTGTAGAGATTCAGAGAAATCGGTATCCTCTATTTCCTCTAGTTCACGTCTTCAAAGTAGTCGCCTTCTTTGGTGGTAGACTCTGTCGATTTCAGCAATTGAATCAGCAAGCGGTGTTCCTCTAGATCGTGTATGTCGCATACACTATCTGTAACAAGCTAAGAAGAGAGTATCAGAGAGATCAAATAGAAAAATAAAAACTACTAAAACTAGGAATTGAATGCTAAAAATATAAATAAGCTAAACAAAAAAAGGAGTATAGTCCCCGGTAACGACGCCAATTTGATGGACCGGAATTTGTCAGATTCTAATTAATCAAATAAATTTGTATTTAGCCAAAGGCAATTCAGAACTACAACGAAAACCGTAATGTAGCAGTAAAATAACCTCGAGTGTCGATCTCTAAGGACTATAACTAGCTTTATCTAATCTAACTTAAACTATAAAATCAACAGACGACTTAGCACAGGTTTTTCTTATCAGATAATGGATGTTAGTGATAGTATGATCATTCAAAGCATAACAGGTTAATAATCATGCATGAAGTACCCGATCGTTTTGCATAGAGATCTTTGATCAATGAATTGTCCAATTGTGTTCTGTTATTATTCAACACTACGAAGACAGAGGGCTTAGATAGATCAAAGAAATAAAGCAATAACTCAAAGTCTGATTCGCTTTACCGCCATCAGCATAATTATTAACCCTTCGCTAAGAAATCACATACTATCACCAACGATAAATTTAGCTACTCATAGATGTCATGCAATCAACAGAAATCATAGAAAGATTGAATGAAAACATGTTGAAAGATAAATAAATATAAATAGAAAAACTGTAAGATACAATGTTACCGAAGGTTGTCAATCTCCGAAGAATCACGATCTCACAAGCTCCAAAATGATAAGAAAAAGTATCTCCTATGCTAAGAATCCCCAGAACAGGCTCTGGAGAATTCCTACCTAAAACTAATGAGAAAGGTGAGAAAAAAGGTCTGAGAAAGTATGAAAAAACGGAGAAACTGAGCAACTATATATAGAGGTTCGGACGGTGTGGGGCGAGTCGCCCCACACACCGGGCGAATCGCCTGGTGTGTGGCGAACCGCCCCACGTCCCGGGCTAATCGCCCGGGAGGTCCAGTCGGCAGGTGACGCGTTTTCGACGCATTTTTGGATTTCTTTTCCTTTCCGGACTCCGTTTTTGCCTTCTAGTGACCTTTTAGCCTTCAGACTCGACCCCTAGACTTCAAATCCTATCCGAAATCTTCTAAATACTCCAAATATGCATTCGGAACACCAATTCCTCGTCCACTTCAATATAATTGCCCGGAAAACCTCGTTTTTCACCCAAAACCTGTAATACAAACTAAAGGGAAACGTGACACTATTCTAATAAAATACACTAAAATATAGCTAAATTAACATAGAGGATAGCTAAATTGATGAAAAAAGACTCGAATGAAAGTGTAAAATACACGTTCATCAGAGAACTCAAAACCATTGAGCTTCTCACATAACAGAGACACTATATAAATGAAGAGTTAGAGAAAGATAAAATTCTATAACTCACATTTCCTTTCTCTGCAATTTCTCTAGCCTGTGCTCTGAATTCACTGTACCTCCGGTCAAAAAGGAAACACTCTTTTTCGTACATTTCTTAAACCCTCCTACTACTATATAAGAAATGGCTCCCAAGAGACAAACCTCCAAGCCCTCAAAATCATCACAGGCAGACAGTGCTGGAAAAAGCGCTGCTCCGCTTCAAAATCCGGCGAAAAATACAGTGAAAATTGTGTTGAAAAACGACCGTATAACTGAAAAACCTATGCCGCCTGCATATCTCGACACTGCAAAGTGTGAGTGATGAACGTATTTTTGACGCGTTCATCTTGTCTTTTTTACCTTCTTTTGCTATCTTCTAGCCTTGTTTTTTGGTTAGTTTTGTAGAATAGTGTCACGTTTTGTGTTTTCTGCATTTTCAGGCACTTAGGTACGAAACGGCATTTTTGGAGCTAAAAACGAGCCTTTTTGATGGAAAAGATGGCCCCGTTGAAGTTCCCCAATCTCCGTGGCTTGTTCGTAAGTGTTTGAGTTTCAATAAGCATCGAGAAGGATGAGTCCAAGGCACCCGAGGGCCGTGCGAAGGCAAAAAGATTGAGTTTGAAGACAAAAATCTGCCCAGGAGCCAAGCTAAGCGCCTGGAATAGTGAAGCGCTCCGCTTCAATTTCCAGGAGCTTTGGCACAGAAGCCAAGCGAAGCGCTTGGAGTGCCAAAGCGCTCCGCTTGGCTTCTCCAAGCGGTCTGCTTGGCAGCGGTTACGTTTTTGGATTTTCCTTCTTAGATCTGATCTTTGGTCATTTTTTGAATATCTTTTGAACTGTAACTTCGTTTTGGAGAGCTCCTAAGCCCCAAAACTGAGAGAAAACTCAGATTACATTGTATTTTAGCTTGGGATTCAAGGTTTTGATTGGGATTCATCCTTTGTAATCATCTACGGAGAGGTTTTCTTTGATTTCCACCGATTAGTGACAGCTTTGGTGGTAACTTGTATCACTCTCTTGTCTTGTAGTTTGATATGATGTATTCTGATTATTATTCATATGAATTGATGTCTATGTTGATGAGTATGACTAGCTAAATCTTTTGTGTTGGTGGTAGAATGTAGAATATGCATGCTATGGGTTATGTTTATGCTTACATGAGATTGTGATTCAATCTTGCTGCAAATTCCTTCATATGATTCTTAGTTGCCTATAAAATATATTCGAATTGAGTATAGTGACAAACTCTTGGTCAATGAAAGCTATAGGATCGTATGTTAGAGATTTGCAGCATGCTAGATAAATGGTGTTAGTGACAAGCACCTCTAAAGTATTGATAGTGATCTTTTATGATGTGTGTCTTAAAGTTACCTAGACGAGTTGCTTAGCAGACTTGATCGAAGGTTTTACGCACTGAACTTGTGAGCATATTCGTAACCCATGCATGTTTATTTGATTTCTACCACCAACCGTTTTCCAAACTTGATTACATCAATCTGATTTCTCGTTGCTTTGTTCAAAGGAAACGATTCTTCAAACATTTGAACTCGTTGACTGAAATTACTTGCAAAAACCTCAAGCAAAGCCACGTTAGGTCCCGAGAGAACGACACTCGGGGACAACTTGCCATTGCACTCTAGTTGTGTAGTGATAAGTGTTTTTAGGCTTTTAAACAAATTTAATTGGTGAAAAACGACATCATCAATTTGGCGCCATTGTCGGGGACTTAACTCCTTTGGTTGGTGTTTTTGTTTTGGTTTTTTCAGCCAACATCTCTTCTTTGTCTCATTTCTGTTTTTGTTTCTTTTTGCTTGAGATACTCACTATCTTTTATTTCAGGTGAGTGCATGCCTAGAACCCGAACGGGTGGACCTATTACTGAACCTTTTGTAGACGAGATCGATCAGTTTGTTTCAAAGGAGAAGGAGGAATTTGAATCTCGAGTTTGAAGAAGTAGCATCTAGAGCTTCCACTTCTGGTATTCGGGAAGAGTCGTCTTCTTATCTTTTGGAGCCAATTCTTGAATCTATTTACCTGGAAGGGAAATGGCGAAGAGGACCTATACGTACACTTACAAGCCTACGGTTGGGGCTAGAGGACCAGCAATTGTCCTCAATGATGCCACAAGGAACTTGGAGATCAAGAATCACATGTTCCAACAACTACCCAAATTCGATGGGATGGCTAATGAGACGTGATTGGTAAATTGAATGAGCCTCGAGAACTTTGTACTCCTATCTTGGCGACCAGGAGCGGTTTACGGATGAATATCTCCGCATGAAGGTCGTTTCTTGGGCTAGGCGATCGTGCAAAGGCTTGGCCTCAA
>CM051458.1:61271570-61400924 GCA_028274465.1 Plantago ovata | reverse complement strand
CCCCAAAACTGAGAGAAAACTCAGATTACATGTATTTAGCTTGGGATTCAAGGTTTTGATTGGATTCATCCCGTTGTATCATCTACGAGAGGGTTTTTCTTTGATTTCCACCGATTAGTGACAACTTTGGTGGTAACTTGTACACTCTCTTGTCTTGTAGTGTGATATGCTGTTCTGATTATTTTCATATGAATTGATGTCTATGTTGATGAATATGACTAGCTAATCTTTTGTTTGGTGGTAGAATGTAGAATATGCATGCTATGGGTTATTTTTATGCTTACATGAGATTGTGATTCAATCTTGCTGCAAATTCCTTCATATGATTCTTAGTTGCCTATGAAATATATTCGAATTGAGTATAGTGACAAACTCTTGGTCAATGAAGCTATAGGATGTATGTTTAGAGATTTGCAGCATGCTGATAAATGGTGTTAGTGACAAGACCCTCTAAAGTATTGATAGTGACTTTATGATGTGTGTCTTAAAGTTACCTAGACGAGTTGCTTAGCAGACTTGATCGAAGGTTTTACGCACTGAACTTGTGAGCATATTCGTAACCCATGCATGTTTATTTGATTTCTACCACCAACCGTTTTCCAAACTTGATTACATCAATCTGATTTCTCGTTGCTTTGTTCAAAGGAAACGATTCTTCAAACATTTGAACTCGTTGACTGAAATTACTTGCAAAAACCTCAAGCAAAGCCACGTTAGGTCCCGAGAGAACGACACTCGGGGACAACTTGCCATTGCACTCTAGTTTGTGTAGTGGTAAGTGTTTTTAGGCTTTTAAACAATTTAATTGGTGAAAAACGACATCATCAATTTGGCGCCATTGTCGGGGACTTAACTCCTTTGGTTGGTGTTTTTGTTTTGGTTTTTTCAGCCAACATCTCTTCTTTGTCTCATTTCTGTTTTTGTTTCTTTTTGCTTGAGATACTCACTATCTTTTATTTCAGGTGAGTGCATGCCTAGAACCCGAACGGGTGGACCTATTACTGAACCTTTTGTAGACGAGATCGATCATTTGTTTCAAAGGAGAAGGAGGAATTTGAATCTCGAGTTTGAAGAAGTAGCATCTAGAGCTTCCACTTCTGGTATTCGGGAAGAGTCGTCTTCTTATCTTTTGGAGCCAAATCTTGAATCTATTTACCTGGAAGGTGAAATGGCGAAGAGACCTATACGTACACTTACTAAGCCTACGGTTGGGGCTAGAGGACCAGCAATTGTCCTCAATGATGCCACAAGGAACTTGGAGATCAAGAATCACATGTTCCAACAACTACCCAAATTCTATGGGATGGCTAATGAGGACGTGATTGGGTACTTGAATGAGCTCGAGAACTTTGTACTCTATCTTGGGCGACCAGGAGCTGGTGTTACGGATGATGATCTCCGCATGAAGGTCTTTTCTATGGGGCTAGGCGATCGTGCAAAGGCTTGGCTCAATACTTTGGAGGCCGGGTCTTTGACAACATGGGATCTATGCTTTGATAAGTTCATGGAGCGTTACTACCCCGCTTCCAAGACAATGGCTATGAAGAGCCAAATTAGCTCCTTCGAGCAGAGGTACGATGAGCCTTTCCACGAGGCCTATGATCGTTTCATGGGGTTGCATCATCGATGCCCACACAACGGGTATGATAAAGGTCAGCTTCTCCAATTCTTTTACAATGGTTTACATCCTGAGATTCAATCTCAAGTGGATAGTATTTGTGGAGGTAGTATGGGGGAGTTGCTTCCTTCTCAAGCCCAAGTGAAGCTGGACATGATGTACCGGAACTCCCAAAACCGGAATGTGAGGGCTCGTGTGCTCCAAAAGGAGCAAAGAGGTGAGGCCAAGGTAGTAGTGGAACAAAATGCCTTCGATGGGTTCGCCCATGAAGTGAAGCAAGCTTTGAGGCAAAGCGTTCCTTCTCCTTCTACGGAAGTTTGTGGTGTGTGCAAGAACTATAGGCACCGGCCTATTTATGCCGTTCTGAATTTGCTAGAGAGCAATATATCACGAACGATGTCCGTCAAGAAGTATATGATGCTGAGGGAGAGCAAGTAGTTGGAGATGTGAACTACGGGCAAGGTTATGGCAATGTGAGGCCACAAAACCGTGGACCCCGAGGTGGGTACCAGAATCTAGGCAACCGTGGTTATCTTCATAACCCGGATCAAAATGCCTATGGGCCTAATCAAGATAGAAGTCGTCTCAGCTATGGGAACAATTGGTATGAAGGAGCACCGCCTTCTAATCCCACACCACCACCTCCGATTGCTAGTTCAGGACCGCAAGGTGGAGGGGTGCTCCCTTCTCCTCTTGTTACTTCACTCAATGATCTGGTTATGAGACGAACAAATTCATGGAGCATTACTATCGTAATGAGGCTACTAACAATCAACGCTTTGAGAAGCTTGAGGCTAGTAGTAGCAGTCTCCATAAGAAACTAAAAGAGCTTATAGATCGAGGGGCGAGTAGAGAGCAAGGGAAGTTTCCCGGAAACACGGAGAAAGCCATGGCTATAACCGTGGTGACTGATTTGCCCGTGGAGATCACGGTTGTGAGAGACAATGCACGAGTTGAGGTGCCAAGTTGCAAGATAACTGAAACTTGCAAGGTGAGTGAGGAGGTTGAGACTCCTAAGGTGGTTATGGAAGAGGAAGTTGTCGCACAATCTGATGCGATAGTTGAAGAGGTGAAAGAAAACTCATCGTCTGAGGATGAGATGGTGGATATGGTGGAAGTACCCATCCAAGAGAGCTTCGATGTTGAAATCGGCTTGGGGAAGAAGGATGGAATAGTGGCAACTCTAGACACGGGAGCGGTGTGAATGTTATACCCTTGAACGTGTACGAAGAGTCGGGTTTGTCTGGCTTGAGACCTATGAAATGCATGGTGCAATTAGCGGATGGGTCCATGAAAAAGCCGTTGGGTGTGATTGAGAACTTGGCGGTGAGGGTTGCCGGTGTAGAGGTGAAGACTAATTTCATCGTTATGCCTACATCTTCTGCTAAGCTCAAGGATGTGGTTCTCTTGGGTAGAGCCTTCATCAACAAAGTGCGTATGGTCATAGACATGTATCGCCGAACATGTCACTTTGAGGTAAATGGCAAGCAACACACGTTGCGAGCCATTGTTGATTCATGTGCTTATGTTGATACTAACGAACTTGTAGGATTCTTTGGTCCTCTTTATGTTCGTCAAGATGTGCAGGGACTTGGTGCTTTGAAGAGCACTTGGACGGGGAAGTCTAGTACCCGAGGCGAAATCAATCCCGCATGAGTTGTGAAGAGTCGAGCCAACGACTTTTAAACGAAGGTGCTTCTCGGGAGGCAACCCGAGGTTGTAGGTACTTGCATATAGACTAGAAGCACGTTTAAATTTTGTTTCGTTGTTTAGACAAGGTTTTTCGGGTGAAAATTTAGTAAAAGTTGAAAAAAAATGGATTCGGGAGCTTCAGGTCCCAAGCGAACCGCTTGGAAAGCCCAAGCGGTCCGCTTGGATTTCCAGTAAGAATTCCATTCTTAATGGGAATCCAAGCGAAGCGCTTGGCACGCCCAAGCGGTCCGCTTGAATTTCCAGTAAGAATGAAAATTCTTACTGGAAATCCAAGTGAAGCGCTTGGGAGTTCCCAAGCGGACCGCTAGCCAAGCGCTTCGCTTGGGACGCCCAAGCGCTTCGCTTGGCTTTCCTTAAGAAAGCTAAGCGGGGCACTTGTGTTTCAAAGCCCCCCACTTCGTTTTTCTTCCTCCATTGCCGATTTTGCACCCCAAAAATCTCAATCTCTCTCAATTCTCCACCAATTCTTGCAATCTTGTGCATTTTACAAAGCCCATCACCCCCTCTATCATCTAAACCAATCAAATTTCACGTTTGAAGCATCCATAACAAGGAATCAAAGGTACCTCTCATGAACCCTAACTTTCTTGAATTTGGGATTTTATCTTATTAAGCTTCAATTGTGTTATGCATTGGTGAATTAGAGTTTGATGATGATTGTTGAGCATGTTTCTTACTAGATGTGATGTCTAATTTCGAATTTTTGCTCCTCTTGATTTATGATGAACTCTAGTGCTCGAATTTTTGCTATGTAATTGTTTGATGATTGTTAGCCTTGAATTTGAGTTATGTTATGATTTGAATTTTTGCTATGTAAGTTTGATGATTGTTAGCCTTGAATTTGAGTTATGATATGATTATGGTGATGTTGTGATTCCATGAGAATGTGTTGGATTGGTTGGGTAGTTCTAATGGCAAGTTTGTTTGCTTGGTTTGATTCGAATTAGCTAATCGTGACGAAGTGTAAAAGCTTCTCGATTCGCTATGTTTGAATTTTAGCAAGCCTTCAAACTCGTTAAAAAGGACACTTGAGTGAGTTTTGACGTCTAAGAGTCGACTTGTTGCGTTATGACTTGTTTTAAACGAAGAACGTATACTTGTCTTAGAGTAGAAGTAGATTGTTTGGTAGTAGTGTAAGAGTCTAAGTCTCATTGTCTCTTGAAGTTATCTAATAAGATTATTCTAGGTACAATGGCATCAAGAACAACCAAGAGATCAAGGGGAGAAGGGACCTCGAGTGCCCAACAAGCGGCCACACCCGGCGAGTATCGCCAATCGGGGAGGGCAAGGCAATTCGAAGCGAGTTTCCATGTCCACAAGCACACGTACATTTCTGAGAGGAGCATTCGCTTCACGGCTGGTGAGAGCGAGTTGGATGGTGCCAAAGAGCTCAACAAGCTCATTACTGAGCGAGGCTGGAAGTACTATGGCGAGGTCATGCCAAATTGGGACAAAGCAGTAGTGGAGGACTTCTACATTGCCTTCACGGACTACAATGAACGGACCGGTGAGGTTCCCGTCCGCGGTGTTGGGGTCGAGTTTACCCCTTTGAGCATCACTAGCTACATTATGCGGTTGGATAGGCCACTGGCGCGGGATCCAAACCGCCAGCCGGCATCCAACGAGAGATTTGATCCCGCGGAGCTCTATGTCTACGACCGGGAGTCTGATCATTACCCCATGTAGGTACTGAATGGAATTACCGTGGAAGATTATGAGTTTCCTGATGAGCCACCCCGGATTTTGCGCCACAACGATCTCACATTCGAGGCAAGGATGATGTTGAAGATTGTTCAAGCCAATATGATTCCTAGCACACATGACTCCGAGGTTCAGTCCTATTACGGAGTCTTAGTCCATGCTCTCTTGCATGATTTGCCTCTCACTCCTGGCATCGTCATCTTCGAGGAATTCAAGCGCCGCCGTAATGCAAACCGGAAGTTTGCCTTTGGCAACTTGATCACGGGCATGTGCAAGGAGGTCGGAGTTCCCGACCTCGTACTGGACAAGAAGCCGAAGAAATCAATCAACATTGATACGTACAATGAGATGTACGGGACTTGGTGCACTCAGCAAGGAGAACCCATGCAACCAAGAGTTACGCGCCATGTGACACCTCCTCCACCTCCGCCTACGACCAGACAAGGAAGCTTCGACTTCTCGGGGTTCAACCAGATCTTGGTCGATCAGTTTGGTAGCTTCCAAACCACCATGTTGGAGGCTCAGTCGACCTAGCTTACCGAGCAATTCCGGGGATTTGAGGAGCGCGAAGTCAAGAGGTGGGAGGACTTCCGTGTGATGGAGGAGCAGCGTTGGGATGATTACCAGGAGCGTGTAGATTAGCATTGGGAGGCCGCTCGAGCAGAGGACACTAGGCGTTGGAGAGCCCACCAGGAGGAGATGTTGAACCGCCATGATGCCTTAGCTCGCCGAATTCCGGGGTATACTTTCTATGATCAGACCGGTGGTAGTGGGAATGCATTCCCTAACACCCCCTACGACCCCTACTCCTAGAGACACAAGCCGACAGGGGCCACATTTATCGGTAGTATTTGTATATTATCGTTATTTTGGCTTGTTTACTATTGTTGGTTGAAACTCTATTTCGATTTGGTTGTATGATGTTTAGACATATGACTCTTGTACTCTTTATTTGCTTTTGTAGTTGTGGCCTGTGTGCCTTTGTCGTGATTAGTTTAGTCTAGTTTTTGTCTTGGTGCCTTAGGTGATTAAGATAGGAAAAACATCGAAAATCTGGAAACAGGGCCAAGCGAAGCGCTTGGAAGGGCCAAGCGGTCCGCTTGAAATTCCAGGAAGTTTTGCAACTTCCTGGAAATTCAAGCGGAGCGCCTGGAGCATCCCAAGCGCTCCGCTTGACCAAGCGAACCGCTTGGCTCCCGCCAAGCGGTCCGCCTGGACCCTGTACCCAGATTTTCCTCGTTTTCCATTCTTCTCACCTTTGCGCACCCGTTTTCACTTGTTTCTTGAGTCTTTTCAGGTACTACTCTTATATAGGAGATTGGACACGAACCTTTATCTCAGGGAAGTGTACTTTCAATCCAAATTTTCCTTTTCATTCAACTTTTCTTTGCTCGAGGACGAGCAAATGTTTAGGTTTGTGGAGGGGGTATTGGATTTTCAGTACTATATGCTTGTGTGGTTCGTACATGCCTGATTTTACTCAAGTTCATGTGATTTGTCGTGTTTTTTTCAAATTTTTGCATGCATATCATCCCTAGATTAGTTGTTGCACGTTGTTGTGTGTGGAGTTTATTGCCAAGTCTTTTGAACTTTTTTATTGAGCAGACTAAGTGTTTATGACCATTGATCATATGTTGCATCACTTTGCAAGTAGTTTGAGGCTTGTCTCGCTTGGTTTGTCACATTCGCATGTGCACTAGGTAAGCTCAGTAGTCTCGACATCACCTTGAGTGTTGTTTCCTCTACTGCGGTTCACGATGACCTTATAAATGATGCATGTTAGAGTCTATGGTTGTAACCCGTGTAATTATGTACGCAAGAGGCGACAAGTTCTTCACCTCGATTAGAGATTGCCAAATGCCTAGGAAGGAGGTAGTGTGAGGTGTGCAATTCCTTGTATTAAACCTATTCTATCGAATAGGTTTGGGGAGGGGGTTGCTTCTTTGATCTTGTCTTTCGTCTTTGAGTCGTTGTCAAGTTTCCTTTTTCTTTTTCTCTTTGTTTTGTGTCCCAACCTATTCTTTCGAATAGGTTTGGGGAAGTGCTTTTGACACTTAGTACTGCTGCTTGCCCCTTTATAAAAGAAAAAAAAAAGGGAGAAAAAGAAAAGAAGAAAAAAAGAGGAAAGAAAAAGAGAAAATAAAGGAAAAAAGAGAAAAGAAAAAAAAAAGAGAAGAAAGAAAATAAAGAATAAGACCCAAAAGCAAAAGAAGGGTCGTTGCAAGCCAAAAGCAGTCTAGTAAAGTGTCAAGTGTCATGTAAATATTTGTTTTTGAAGTGTCGAGTTGTAAATTCTATCTTTCGTTTCGTGTCGCCTTGTCCAAGGCCTGTTCTTGACCACCCTCATCTTGCTATTCAAGAAGTGGTTGAAAGAGGCTCATTCTTGAGAGTCTGGGTAGAATAGGGGAGTGTTATCTTTCAACGGGAACCCTCCTTCGTTTGATGAGAGCCAGTATTGGTTCGCCCTCTCTTGAGGAAAAGTCTCGCTTGGTGAACAGAAGCAAGTCCTCGGTTTCATAGGCACGGGGCAATTGTAGTATGATAACATGCATCATTGTGTCGTCACTGACCAGGTCCAGGTAGAAGATGTTACGTGAGACTCCTTTGTTTAACCAAGTGAACTTGAGATGTGTATATTCGCAATCGAGGCATACTTCAACCTACTTGCATGTCATGCTCATTTGGTTTCGTTCATAAGCGTTTGGTAGATTCAATAGATTAGTTCACTTTACTTGGCATGAGACTCCTTTTGTGTTGCATTTAGGATAGTTTGTTGCTTGAGGACAAGCAAAGGTTTGGTTTGGGGAGTTTGATGAACGTATTTTTGACGCGTTCATCTTGTCTTTTTTACCTTCTTTTGCTATCTTCTAGCCTTGTTTTTTGGTTAGTTTTGTAGAATAGTGTCATGTTTTGTGTTTTCTGCATTTTCAGGCACTTAGGTACGAAACGGCATTTTTGGAGCTAAAAACGAGCCTTTTTGATGGAAAAGATGGCCCCGTTGAAGTTTCCGAATCTCCGTGGCTTGTTCGTAAGTGTTTGAGTTTCAATAAGCATCGAGAAGGATGAGTCCAAGGCACCCGAGGGCCGTGCGAGGGCAAAAAGATTGAGTTTGAAGACAAAAATCTGCCCAGGAGCCAAGCTAAGCGCCTGGAATAGTGAAGCGCTCCGCTTCACTTTCCAGGAGCTTTGGCACAGAAGCCAAGCGAAGCGCTTGGAGTGCCAAAGCGCTTCGCTTGCCAAGCGCTCCACTTGGCTTCTCCAAGCGGTCCGCTTGGCAGCGGTTACGTTTTTGGATTTTCCTTCTTAGATCTGATCTTTGGTCATTTTTTGAATATCTTTTGAACTGTAACTTCGTTTTGGAGAGCTCCTAATCCCCAAAACTCAGAGAAAACTCAGATTACATTGTATTTTAGCTTGGGATTCAATGTTTTGATTGGGATTCATCCTTTGTAATCATCTACGGAGAGGTTTTCTTTGATTTCCACCGATTAGTGACAGCTTTGGTGGTAACTTGTATCACTCTCTTGTCTTGTAGTTTGATATGATGTATTCTGATTATTATTCATATGAATTGATGTCTATGTTGATGAATATGAGTAGCTAAATCTTTTGTGTTGTTGGTAGAATGTAGAATATGCATGCTATGGGTTATGTTTATGCTTACATGAGATTGTGATTCAATCTTGCTGCAAATTCCTTCATATGATTCTTAGTTGCCTATAAAATATATTCGAATTGAGTATAGTGACAAACTCTTGGTCAATGAAAGCTATAGGATCGTATGTTAGAGATTTGCAGCATGCTAGATAAATGGTGTTAGTGACAAGCACCTCTAAAGTATTGATAGTGATCTTTTATGATGTGTGTCTTAAAGTTACCTAGACGAGTTGCTTAGCAGACTTGATCGAAGGTTTTACGCACTGAACTTGTGAGCATATTCGTAACCTATGCATGTGTATTTGATTTCTACCACCAACCGTTTTCCAAACTTGATTACATCAATCTGATTTCTCGTTGCTTTGTTCAAAGGAAACGATTCTTCAAACATTTGAACTCGTTGACTGAAATTACATGCAAAAACCTCAAGCAAAGCCACGTTAGGTCCCGAGAGAACGACACTCGGGGACAACTTGCCATTGCACTCTAGTTTGTGTAGTAATAAGTGTTCTTAGGCTTTTAAACAAATTTAATTGGTGAAAAACGACATCATCAGTGAGCAGATGATGCAAGGGGGCGGATTTGCCAAGGAGAAGTACATTAGATACTTTTATGAACAAGATTTTGATGAAGAAAATGAAGAGGCGTTGAACTTGATTAATCAACAAGGCCTTCTTTTCTTCATTACTGCTCGCACTAAGAAAGTGAGTATGCTGGACACAATGGAATTATACAACAATGCAGAAATTCAAACCCTTACTGACGGACAAGGAGTCACTGAAAAAGTGATTTCTACCTCAGATCAAGGAGTGCAAATCATCCTGAAATGGATTGATTTAGCAAACATCTTTGAGATTCCAACTACTGGAACTGAAGATGACATCACTGCCACCGATGAAGAAATTGAAGCCTTCTACAGTGATGTCAGAAATGAAAGAATGAAGAAAGATGAGATTGCTCCCGTGACTTGGACAAAGCACGTAAAAAGGAAACATCTCTGCCATTCACTTGGTCTGGTAGCTCTGCTACTCATCAAAGTCTTAGACGCCCAAGTTGGAGGAATTGACCAAGGAAGCTTGAGAAGGTGGCCATTGCTGATGCATATCCATGAGAATAAAACTGAACTCAACTAGGCTAAGTACATTTTCAACAAACTTGTTGATTGTGTTACTAAGTTGAAGGTAAAGGTTGAAGACAACTCAGTTTCACCTTCCTTTCAAGTGATGTATGGATTGAAAATATGCCACATCCTTGAACATTTCAGGATTTAGCTAAGAAACCCATTGCCGATTAAGAAATCAGTATGCAATGTGGGAAGAGCCTTCTACAAGCAGAATGGACCTAAGGTTGCTAACAAGAAGTCAAGGAAGACAACAGCTACAAATGTTGCTGAGACTGATAACCAGTACATGAATGCAACAGCTGTAGATGTTGCAAATATTGGTCAGCAAGATAGGTATCCAACAGCTGCAAATGTTGCTGAGAATGGAACAGCTTCAAATGTTGCTGCTGACACCACTGCGGTTGCTGAAACTAATGAGAAATCTAAGAAGAAAAAGAGGAAAGCTGATGATGACACTCAAACTGCAGTGTCATCAGCTGATCCTATTCCTATGAAGGCACGGACAAAGACTTACCCAAGAAAGAAAACAACGGCACGTAAGTCCGTTTCAATTGTCCATGTCATTCAAGATGACGATGTTCCAGTGGTTGCTGAAACGCAAGCCAATGTAGTAGATGTTGCTGAAGTGTTTGGAGAAGCCTTCAGAAATCAACTTAACATTGATACATCTGCTGAAGCGAGACCACATGGCAGTGGAAATGAAAATCCTGCCCAAGTCCCCGATATCTACACTGTAGATAATCTTGATGACAACACTCTGGATCCAGCAAGTGATATCGCTGCAGATTTCAGAAGAGCTGCACTTGCTAAAAATGTTGCTGAAGAGACAGTTGCTGAAAAAGCAACTAATCCGGTCCTAGAAATTGCTGAAGCTGCAATTGCTGAAGAACCACTTGCTGAAACTACAATGGTTCAAGTTCCAGAGGTTGCTAAAACAAAACAAGAGACAGTATTTGACGACGCATCTCAGGATGTTGAGAATATTAGACCTAGTTCACCTATGACCTCTATTGACAAAGTTCAACTGATGCTGACTGACCTAAGCCAGCAAATGGACTTGGAGATTGAAGACAACTCCAACAAGTCAGTAGACATGTTCATGACAAGTAGTGAACTTAAAGGTCAAGATGTCTCTGCTCAACTTGTCAATTCAGAGACAAGGGAGATTGCTGAATCTGCACAACCTTCTCAATTAGGGCAAGAAAAGAAGTCTGCTGAAGATCAAGTCCCAGATAATGAAGCTGCTATCATTGCTGAAAGGACTGAGTCACCACCTGCCCTTCTTCAGCAGGTAATTAACTCAGATATAAGGAAAACTTCACTATCTGAAACATTATCTTTAGCTAATATAATTATTTCTTTACAAACTTCTCAAGATACAAGTCAGAAGATAGCTGAAACTTCTGCACCAGAATCCACAACTCTTGTTCAGCAGGTAGATGAAATTTTGGTAATTCTACTAAGTTTGAAAACTTAGTATTTGTATCTAATATAAAGTTATTTCAGGATGGACAATTCCAGGATGCTTCCCAAGCTCCTGAAGCAATGGAAATAGTACCAGCACAACTTAGTGTGCAACATGAGCTTGCTGAAAATCAGCAGGTAAATCATGTTATAGTTTTAGACTCTAAAACTATTTTCCAAAACTTTCCTGAACTTAACTTTAATCTCTTTCAGGCTCAAAAGGAGACCAATGAAGTGGTTCACATCACTGAAGATCTTGAAGTTAGTCCAGAAGAACTTTATTCAAACTTTAAAAAGAATACCTTGACCAGAGTTGCTAAGTCTGTCAGCAACTGGCAAAGGTATAGAAGAATGGACTTTTCTGATCTTCACCTCCATCTGTCCAATGAGAAAAAGAGAATCTCTTTACTGAGACTTGAGACGTTTGTACACTCAATACTTCCAGAAGAACTTACATATTCTCAGCTAATGAGCTCAAATCTGATTGCTTTAGTCAGAGAAAATATGAAAGCAAAGTTCAAGAGTGCTTCTCCAGCTGAACAAGCTGTGATGCTCAAGGGTTCCTTTGTACCCGTGGTGGCTGATCCCCACGAAATCAATGAAGAAGAGGAAGTTACAAGTGCTGCTATGTACAAACATCTCGAGTTAGTCATATTGACGGACGATGATGAAGAAGAAGAGGATGAAAATATCCCAAAAGATACCAATGATGATGAAGGAAAAGGTTCTAAGTACATCAAGGACGATGATGATGATAATCAAGGTCCTAGTCCTGATGCTGGCGGCGTAAAAATGACAGTTGCTGAAACTGAAAATCAAAACACTGAGAATCAGCAAGTTGACCAAACTCCCAGTCAGCACCAAGAATCTACTCCCGCTCCTGCTGAAACAAGTACTCAAGCAACTGAACAAGTTGCTGAAACTGAAGAAGAGTACGCCAGAAAGCGTGCTGAAATGCATAGAGGCAAAGCTAAGCTTTCGGATGCCGAGTTAGCATTACTCGAAGCTAAAGTCACTGATCCAAACCTTGGAGAAGAAGAAATGGATGAAGATTATCAAAGAGCTTTACAAAATAGCCTACAGATTCATGCTAGACATACGCAGAATCTAGACATTGCTCAATCTTCAGGAGTGAACAACACGGAAGTCTCCTCCCTTCCACCTACTACTGGTTAAATTCCAGTTGTTTGAGTCCAAAGAATTGACCTCAGCAACCACTCAACCAAATGTGTCTGAAGCTAAAGATTTGGGAATCAAGAATGCTGGCCTTGACGAATCTGATGACGAAGAAGATCTATCTAACTTCTCAGCAAATGAAGAAGAAAGGACAAAGAAAGTTGAACCCACAGAGGTTGCAATTCCTCCACCATCTCTCCAAACTGATGAAGGAGATGCTGAGAGAAGTCGCTTGCTGAGAAATGATGATCAATTCGCAACTGAGATCAAAGCTCGTTCACTTACTCCCTCTCTAGTGCCGTTTCCAAACGTCGAGGATTTTACTCCAAGAATAAAGGCACTAATGGTTGTTCAGAAAGCATGCCAAGAAGAGGACGATGCATTGCATGCTGAGAGTCCGCTTGACACTGGCAAATACTGACTACAGTGCTAAAACGCACTACTACACTTACCATAGCTCAGAAAGACATCAGTCTACACTACAAAAGCTATGAAGAAGATGTCAGTCAATCACTCAAACTTGCTAAAAGTGCATTGAAAAAGGCTCATGCTATTCTTGAAGAAAAAGTCGAAAATGAGCGCAGACATGAGGAGAATTTGGCTTTTATTAAGGAAGAATTGTCTAAGCTAACCACAGATCAGCAAGACATGATTCTAAAATACAACAACCTAAGTACTCTTGCTGAAAATTACAATGAGTTTTTCTCTCTACACATCAGATCTATGATGCAATCCATGTCTAAGGGTTAATATACACAAAGAAAGTCTTCAAGATCAAACAAACCCTCTGCTGATGCGCCATTGATTTTGCCTGGTCCACCTCCCAGAGAACCTCTTGCTGAAATAGAGCAAAGTTCTAAGAAACGAGCTGAAACAGATTTTGAGAGAAGTTCAGCAAATCCAAAAAGGAGAAGAACTTCTACTAAAACTCAAGAATACTGTCACACTGAGAGTCATCAAGATCTGAATGAAGATGATGATAATGATGATGACCAAACAATAGCTCAAGCTATAAGAGCTAAGCCTATTTCTGCCTTAACTCCTTCTGGCCAATCCAAGCACTTCTCTTCTGACTCTAGATCTTCAGCAAGAGATCAAGAAAATGCTAAGTCAAGAAGAAGAAGGCAAAGACAGGAAGAAAGAAGGCTAGCCAGCATTGCAATTGGCACTGGCATTAAATATACAAAGACCAGCAATGAGGAAACAACTCAGAATGTGATCACAAACCTACATGGTTGCTGGATCATAAAGCTGGAAGATCTTTTGGCCAATGATTTCTTTCCAACTGCTGTACTTAATCAAATGTACACTTGGATTGAATTAAAAGTGGAAAGAAAAGAAAGGGATCCTCGTCCCTACCGAAGGAACATTGCTATAAAGTGGCTGAATTTAGAGATCTTAGTAAGAAGAACTTCAATCAGCAAGAAGATGAAGCAAGAGCCTGATTTAATCAAGCTGATTGATGTCTCTTACTACAGTGATCCTATAACCAAGAACTCAAAGAAGAAATATGGCTTGATTCCTTATGAGTATTTTTATCTCACTGCTAAGGATCAAGAAGAAGATCTTCTCTGGTTAAGGAAAATTCATGCTAACAAGGGCATTTCAGATACTCAACTTCTCCATGCTAGCAATTGGGGCATGCACTTGTGGGTACATCACTACAAAGAAATGAATGGTGAAAACCATCATTATACTGCCTGCAAGAATGCAAGGATTATTCGACTTGAAGTCCGTAAGCTACTTGAAGATTACGAGACGGAATGTGCTGAATTCTCTGCTCTTGCTGAGAAGAGTGTAAGGGAGATTCTTAGACAATCTTCTGCTGGAATAGCTTAAGTCCCTTGTAAAAGCTTTGTTTGTTTTGTTTGCTGATTACTCTAGTTATCTCTGAACTTTCTTGTAAACTTACTGAAACATAACTATCAGCAATAAACTTTTGACTCTTATTGGTTTTTGATTATGCAAACTACTTATGCTTACTGTTTTATTATTCAAGTATGCTTGCATTAATCAACTGATTTATTCAACATCAGAAACCTCTAAAAGTGTAACAATTAGTTTAGCCATGGATTGCTGACATCAAAAAGGGGGAAATTTGTTAGGAAACTTGTAATTTTGATGAGCAATTAACCATGGTAAATTAAGGAAAGTCCAGTAACTAGTACTCTTAAGGTCCATAGAAATTTAGAATTTTAAGGGCATTGTAAAAGAGGAACGTTTGCTGAAGACTTAGTGTATGTACTAGTTAGGTGCTTTAATTAGTTGATGATGTACTTTGTTTATACAAATGAACTATTGAAGCACTAGAACCGCTCAGAAACTTGAAGATTCAAAGACTGAAGACTTAAGAAGAATTTTGAGAAAGGTATCTACAAAGTCACATGTTGCTCAGAAAGTGAGATTTTCAGCAACAACTCGCATAAGTGAAAATCTATATGACAGAGTAGGTTGTGCTTGCTGAAACTGAGACTGACTGCTTGCTGAAATACATATGTGACCTCCTTGCTGAAAGTACTTGCATTTTGGCTCCAACGTTCACATTTGAATTCGATTCAAATGAACATTAAATGCAAAGTAAGCACGCGAAGAACATGAAGACTAGAAGACAAATGAAGGATGCTGATGAAAGTTCAAAAGCAAGATAGTGACATCTTAAGGAACAAAGCCTTAGAATTTAAAATTCAAACGGCTCCCTTGATTCACTATAAATAGAGGTCACCCGGCAAAGAGTTGAAGTGTGTCAACAACGTGATCAAACTCTCACTTGTGCTTAAACACTCAATCTTCCATACTCTAAACTGCCTATTGATCCGTTCCAAGACTTAAGCTTGAAACAAAAGCTACTTGTGAAGAAGTAGAACATTCACGGCTAAGAAATTAGTTAAGTGTTCTTTCTTTCGAACAAGAACAAGTCTTGACACCAGAAACAACTTAACTTGTTTACTGAAAAGTATTACAAGTTGTGTTTCTTTAGATAACTTGTTATAGCTGAAAAAGTTATACTCAAGTCATCTCATCCCAAACCTCTCTAACTGATAAACACCCTTTTTCAGGTGTGAAATTAAGGGGGAATTTATCAAGCATTGTGTTGCTGATTATAAGTCCCAAGTTTGGTGGAGAACAAGGTTACAGTTCTCTAGTTAGGTTGAAAACGAAGCAAGTGTGCTTTGGTTTCTGGAGAGTCATTATAGATAGGTGTTGTAAGGAACCTCAAGATTATCTTAGTAGATTCAATCCTAGAAAGGACAAAGTGGATTAGTTGAGAGATTACGCCACTCTCAGATACCACTATAAAAGTATTTGTGTGATTTACTTTACCGCATTTAGTTTTCAGCAAGCTTTACTTATTGTACACTGCCACTCTCCTCACTTATTGAAACTAGCACTCTCTGAAAAGCACTTATTGTATAAAGACTTCCGCACTCTGTTTTTAAAGTACCAGTAAAACTCGTTACTAAAAAGTAACTAGTACTTGCTGAGAAAGTTAAGTATCAGCAAACTCAATACTGAAAAGTAATAAGCACTTGCTGAGAAAGTTTTTAAACGACGAGTTTCAAGGCTTAGAGGTCACTAGAAGGCAAAATCCGAGTCCGAATAGGAAAAGAAGACCGAAAATCTCGCTCTCGCCAGTCTGGATGTCCCAGGCGAACCGCCTGGGACGTGGGGCGATTTGCCCCACACCAGGCGAATCGCCTGAGGCGGTTCGCTTGGGAGGTTTCCGAACATTATATATAGTTTGCCTATTTTTCTACGTTTTTAAGACCTTTTCACATTATTTTGAGGGATAAATTCTCCAGAGCCTGTTCTGGGAATTATTAGCATAGAAAACTCTTTTTCTTATTGATTTGGAAGTTTTAGCATAGAAATTGGACATCTTTGATCTTCGATTCTTGCTTGAGTTAGCAATTCATCGGAGATCGACAACCTACGTTGGTAACTTGTATCTCACGATTTTTCTGCTTTTATTTATTTCATTCAACATGTTTTCATTCAATCTTGCTTTGGTTCTTGTTGATTGCAATATGAGTAGCTAAATCTATCGTTGGTGATAGTATGTGATTTCTTAGCTAGGGTTCATGATTATGCATGAGTGGCTTCGCGCGTTTAAGACTTGATTTATTGTTTTATTTCTTTGATCTATCTAAGCCATCTATCTTCGTAGTATTGAATTGAAAGGAACACGTAGGACAATTCATGATCATAGATCTCTATACAAACTTCAAGTACTTCATGCATGATTATCACCCGTTGCTTTGAATGACCATACTATCACTAACTTCCATCATATTGATAAGAAAAATCTGTGCTTTGCTTGATTTCAGATTTATAGTTTAAGTTAAATTTGATAAAGCTAGTTATAGTCCTTAGAGATCGACACTCGAGGTTATTTTACTTCTACACTACGTGCCTTGGTTTTCGTTGTAGTTGTGAATTTTCGTTGTAGTTGTGAATTGCCTTTGGCTAAAAACAAATTTATTTGATTAATTGAGTCTGACAATCTCGTTCATCATTTGCTTTTCAGCAACCACTGGTGTATCATCGTCCTGAATGACATGGACGCCCGACAAGACTTTCTTGCCGTTGTTTTCTTCCTTGGGAAGGTGGTCTTTGTCCTTTCCTTCTTAGGAACAGGATCAGCTGATGAAGCTGCAGTCTGAGTATCATCATCAGCTTTTCTCTTTTTCTTTGATCTTTTGTTGGGTGCATTAGTGTCACCAACCGCAGCAGTATCAACAGCAGCAGTCTCAGCAACATTTGGAGCTGTTGCTGTTCTCGACTGTTTGTCAGCAACCTTGGGTCCATTCAGCTTGTAAAAAGCTCTTCCCACATTACACACAAATTTCTTAATCGGCAATGGATTTCTTAGCTGAATCTGGTAATGTTCAAGGATATAACATATTTTCAGTCCATACATCACCGGGAAAATAGGTGAGACAGTGTTGTCTTCAACATTAACCTTGAACTTTGTAACACAGTCAACAAGTCTGTTGAAAATATATTTTGCCCAGTTGATGTCTGTTTTGTTTTCGTATATGTGCATCAGCAACGACCATCTTCTCAGGCCTACTTGGTCTATTCCTCCGAATTGGGAGTCTTGAACTTTGATTAGTAGTAATGCTACTAGACCAAGTGAATGTAGAGATGCTTCCTCTTAGTGAACTTTTTCCAAGTCACAGGAGCAATCTATCCTTTCTGTAAGAAAATACGGTCAGAGTTACCCCTAGGGTACGCAGCGGAATTTCAAAAATTTTCTTAACATACAGGTTAATTGATTATGTATATGTCGTATATATATAAACACGTCAATTAGAAGACTAACCTTACTTCCAAAGCAGCTTCCAAGTCTTCGTAATAATCCGGTGTATCTTCTCCTTCGCCGAAGTCGAAGATATCTGCAATACTCTGATTATCTGCAAGACAATAAGAGTTAGTTTCCAGCTCCTAGAACCTCAACCTTGGTATCCACGGATGAACAGCCTATCGGAAGAATGCTAGGATATTCTTTGTGTGACCAAGAAGACGGGGCGACAATTCCTCCGGCAAAGGTGGCGCGGGCGTGTGGCTATTTAGAGGAGGGGAGAACTTTTTATTTTCTCTAAGAAAACTGGGTAGAATAACTGTGAAAGTCTATGTCAAAAGCTCTCTAATATTCTACTATATATAGTAGTCAATAGAAGCCTAAAGCATAAGCAATTAGACTTCGTAAAGGAATAAGAATCTAATTTTTATCGCACTAGGAAACCAATATCAAGTCTAGATTCATTCCCAATCAAATTCAAACTCAATCGGGAAAATCTAACTTATCCCTTGGACTTCTAATAGAGGAAGGAGTCGAACTCCTTCCCCTACCCAGCTCTTGCGCGCGCGCGCTCTCCCAAGGACACTAGGTGGGTCCCGATTTTGGGACCCACTTATAGTTCTTAGGCAATTCAAACTCCAAGTAGATTTTGCCCATGTGCATATGTTAATTCTAAATTAACATATCCTTTCAAATCAAACCTCTATTATATTTCCAAAATATAATCTTTAATTGTATTTACATAAAATACAATTAATTAGCCAATTTAATTAATAATTCCAAATCATTAATTGAGCCACCAAATATTATAATTAATTCCAAATAAATTATAATCCATCAATCACAATTAATTCCAAATTAATTGCGATTCCATCTTCAAGGATATTCTGATAGGCTGAATCACCACAAAGTGTGACCCATAGGGTCTCATCGTATTAAGCAAGTCCTAGACTAGGCAACATGGAATTCCTAGACGGTTCCATTTGCAATATTAATACATGAGGACGTTTGAGAGGCTTCTCAAAGCAAACCCTTTCGTTGCGAAGTCTGTTGCGCTCAAAGCGGCGATGGTAACGTCCCTTCATCTGACTTGCTCGAATGTATCTAGGATCGATGAAGTGTCTATCCCAATAATACATCCACGGGCGTCTCAAGGAGTTGCTTGGTTAAGATATACTTATGACCATCATAATATATCATTTGCACTGGTCAGTGACTTTACCAACACAACTATGTAGACTATGAGCAGTACTCTCCTGTGCTACACTTGAGAGATGAGTCCTTCACAGAATCACTTATCATCCCCATTTGTATGTAGCCATAATCTTGGATCGTGTCTTAGGTCAACTGCTTATTCAGAGCTGACATCGACGGGTCCACCAAGGATATGGGGCAACAAATGTGATGATAAAGTCCTGTAAGTACAAAGGATGACTGGCATCACTTCGACAACTTACCGGTTCCCATAGACACTTCGGTGTAGAGTATACATCGATGGGAGTGTCCGGTGGGTACTTCCATTGTTCGATAATCCTTCTTCGAACAACTATGCGCAATTATGGGAACATTTCTCGATTGTCCAACAATCCGTTCCGTGGCCGTGGGATCGGCTCACACTTGCTCCAACAAGTATAACCTCCACGCATACTAGTCTCGTCTAGTTCATTCAGACCCGTACATCCGAGATGAACCTCGACTAGGGAGAGTTTGGGATAGATGATAACTCACATAGCTCCCACTATCTGTGTGATCGTTCATCTATCCGAGGGGACATGTTTAATATCAATACACACAGTAATAGAGATATGACATGTTGCATGCCTGGTGTAATATAAATATGAAAGCGATACTCAATAGTAAAAGCAACAAACATATATTATATTACGTTGACCTGTGTAATAGTACATATATGCCCTCTATAAGGGCCCTATGCCCTTAGTAAGGACTGTCTCTAGGACATATACACTATCACTTTCTTCATCCTTTCATTTCTGACATCACTGTAGAAGGCTTCAATCTCTTCTTCAGTGGAAGTGATGTCATCTTTAGTTCCAGTAGTTGGAATCTGAAAGATATTTGTGAAATCAATCCATTTCAGGATGATTTGCTTTCCCTGAACTGTTGAGAAATCACTTTTTCAGTGATTCCTTGTCCATCAGTAAGGGTTTGGTTTTCTGCATTGTTGTAGAATTCCATTGTGTCTAACATACTCACCATCTTTTTGGGGTGAGCACTGATGAAGAAAAGTAGGCCTTGTTGATTTATGTAATTCAACGCCTTAATGTTTTCTTCATCCAATTCTTGTTCATAGAAGTATCGGATATAATTCTCTTTAGCAAATCCGCCCCATTGCATCATCTGCTCACACTTTTCAATGTTGAGATATGCAGGAGGCATGAGTCTTTCAGTTATACGTTCGTCGGCAAGCACGATTTTCACCGTGTTTTTCACCGGAGGTGTTGTCGGAGTAGGAGCAGTGCTTTTTCCAGCACTATCTGCCTTAGAGGACTTGGTGTTCTTGGAGGTTTGTCTCTTGGGAGCCATCTCTTATATAGGAGGTAAGACTAGGGGAGAACAAAAAAGATTCAGAGCACATGCTAGGAATTTTTGCAGAGAAAGGAAATATCAGTTAAAGAATTCTGTCTTTCTCTAACTCTTCATTTATATAGTATCTCTGTTATGTGAGAAGCTCAATGGTTTTGAGTTCTCAGCAAGGGTAAAACAGAGATACAACGGGTTAGTGGAGCCTTTGCATTGAATGCGTAGTGGTCTTCTAACACGAAACCGTCAGAGCATGTTTTCACTTTATAACATTAACCGTTGGATCATCAACTGTTTTAAAATCAATGGCCAAGATTGCACTTCTTGTCATGATTTACAGCGAGTTTAGTTGTGCCACGATTAACGTCACTATAGATTTTACCTTGAACCAAGGGATTTTATCTCTTTTACTTAGAAGCTAATAGCTTGCTGAAGTATTAGAGAATCTTTTCAGCAATTTTAATCCTTCTGACTTTAGCAATTACTTTATAAGTAACAAGCCTTGTAGTTGCTGAAAGTTCCCCCTTAATCAAATATCTCATTTTTTTTCTTTGGGTCAACGATATTCCTGAGTTCCCGTCTCAGTAAATCCGTTTTATATTGAGATATTTTTAGGTAAATTCTCTTTTGGTGGGAAACAATCTTTCTCTTTGCTGAGTTCCCGTCTCAGATTATCTTTTTGATACTTGAATACCTGTTTCAGTATCCTTGATTGTCTGAATACCCGTTTCATCAATCTTTAGATTTTTCTTACTGAGTACCCGTTTCAGCAAGTTACCAAGTTTCCTAAAAAATACCCGGTTTGAAGGAATTACTTGCTGAATGCCTGTTTCAGCAAACACTTTGTGTACAACCATCTCTTTTTAGAGGAATCAAGTAGAAGAGGGACTTTTGAAGGGATGAATAAATCTTTAAACAGTTGTTGGCTTGCTGAATGCCCGTTTCAGCAATCCAATCAAATGTACCCTTTTTATTGAGGTAGTTCAATCAATCCAAGGTTATACCTTGGCATTGCGAACCTATTATCTTGAAGGGGCTTGGTGAAGATGTCAGAAAGTTGATAATCAGTACCTATCTTTACAACCTCAATGTCTCCTTTTTCCACATGATCTCTAATATCAATGTGCTTTGTCCTTGAGTGGAACTTAGGATTTTGCGTGATAGCAATAGCACTTGTATTACCACAAAAGATTGGTGTTTTCTTTGCAGAAATACCATAATCTCTTAGTTGTTGCTGAATTCAATGGATTTGAGCAGTGCAACAACCAGCCGCAATGTATTCAGATTCAGTGGATGAATTGGCCACACAAGTTTGCTTCTTGCTGAACCATGAAATTAATCTTGTACCTAGAAACTGACAAGTTCCCGAGGTACTTTTTCTATCAAGGGTTGATCCACCATGGTCAGCATCTGAATAACCAACCAATTCCAATCCAGGATATTTTGGATACCATAATCCAACATTGACTGTGCCTTTGACATATTTCAGTATTTTGAGTGCTTTCTTGTAGTGTGATTCTCTATGATCAGATTGAAATCTTGCACACACAAAAACAACATACTGAATGTCAGGCCTACTTGCTGTTAGATACAGCAAGGAACCAATGAGCTTCCTATACTTGTGTTCATCCACACTTTTGTCTTGTTTAGTATAGCCCAATTTGGTACCAACACTCATAGGGATCTTTCAGGTTTCTCTTCCTCTTTGATCCTGAACTTTATGAGCATTTCCTTTGCATACTTTGCTTGATTTATGAATATTCCATCCTTGAGTTGCTTGACTTGCAAACCTAGGAAATAATTCAATTTGCCCATCATGCTCATTTCAAACTTGTTTATCATGAGTTTGGCAAAATCATCACAAAGTTGCTTGTCCTTAGAACCAAAAATTATGTCATCCACATAAATATGGACTAAGAGTATTTTGTCATCATGATTCATGGTAAATAAGGTTTTATCAAGTTCACCTTTCTTGAAACCATTATCCAGCAAGAACTTACCTTAAGTATCATACCAAGCTCTAGGTGCTTGCTTTAGACCATATACAACTTTCTAAAGCTTATATACCATCTTGGTTTCTGAGGGAAGTTCAAACACAGGGGGTTGTTCTAGGTAGACTTCTTCAGCAAGTTCACCATTTAGGAATGCACTTTTAACATCCATTTGATAAACAATGAAGTCATTATGAGCAACAAAGGCTCAGAAAAGTCTAATAGCATCCAATCTTGCAACTGGTGCATAAGACTCATCATAATCCAATCCTTCAGTCTGGCAATAACCTTGAGCAACTAAACATGCTTTGTTCCTTGTTACTTCTCCAGACTCAGTCATCTTGTTTCTGAACACCCATTTCGTATCAATTGCTTTCTTTCCTTCAGCAAGGGGTACAAGTTTCCAGACTTTGTTCCTTTCAAATTGATCCAGTTCTTCTTGCATTCCCTTGATCCATTCAGAATGCTTTAAAGCTTCTTCTATAGTTTTGGGCTCAATTTCTAAAACAAAGCAAGAGAACAAAGCTTCTACTTCAACAATAATTGCTTCTTCAGCAAGTTCTTGATTGGTAGATACTTTGGATCTAGTCACTTGGCGTTTGTCAATATCACCAATCATATCCTTAGAGGGATGATCTCTAATCCACTTATTAACAGGTTTTCTGCTCTTTGAATCTGGATATGTTTGCGTTTCAGCATGTGACTCTTCAGCATGTACTTGTTCAGTACTACTGGTATCTGGTTGTGTCTCTGCTGGAATTGGTTCATCAGCAACTGCTTGTTCATCATTGCTGGTTGGGATTATTACGTCTACACCCCCTGCTAGATAGCACCTTTTCATCTCAAGGACCATCGTATTTTTAATTACATATGGATCCATTTTTCCTTATCCGAGTTGACCAAAAAATATTGGCCTTTTCTCTCTCTTCTCCCCAAACATGGCCTTAGATTTTCTTTTTTAATTTATCTTTTTTTTTCCTTTTTACTTTTTTTTTTCTTCTTATTAAAAAATCCGGTGCCGGAATCCGACACCGGAACCGGTGGCAGCTCCGGTCAGAGATGCCACGCAGCTCCGACCGTGAGCTGCCATGGCAGCTTCCGATCTGGAAGCTGCCAGGCAGCTCCGATCTGTAGATGCCACGCAGCTCCGACCGTGAGCTGCCATGGCAGCTCCGGTCAGAGCTCCCATGGAAGCTCCGATCTGGGTTGCCATGCAGCTTCCAGATCGGAAGCTGCCACCGGTTCCGGTGCCGGATTCCGGCACCAGATTTTTGAAGAAGTAGAAGGAAAAAAAAAAGGAAAAAGGATGAAAAAAAAATTTTGGGACTTATTTTTTCATATTAATGTTGTTGGGATAGATTTGCAATTACATTTGGGATCCATTTGAAAATTTTAAAACTTTTTCGTGTAAATTTCATAAACTAGAAAATATTGAGGGTCAATGTGTAATAAACATAAATTAATGTTGTTTGGTCAATGCAAAATTCTGAATTTTGACCAGGGGCAAAAATGTACTTTCCACGTTTTAATTCGCGAAAAGTCAAGATCGTGGACCTGGATGTAATTAAAATCTATCTAGTTGGAGACTATATGTAATTGATGAACTAATGGTCCGTTATATGTAATTAGGACATCTAAGAGGGGTACTGTATGTAATTTGCCCCTGCTGGTTTGAGATAACTCGTCAGCAGACACAAGAGGTTGCGTAGTTTCAGCAACATCGGAAGCAACTGCGTCGTTAGCCGGAAATTCTTTATCATGAACTACATTTATCTTGTCATGACTTGGAGTAGGAGTGTCATTGTCAAAATCATCATTAAGTTCAATAGATTTGACATTTCCAGCATTGGATTCACTTCTTTGCTCGTGTATGAGTAATTTCTTCATACATTCTGATATTTCTTCTTCATCAGGGACTCCTTGTGTCTTTTCATAGAATACAACATGCACTGATTCTTCAATATTTTGTGCCTTTTTGTTGTAAGCTCTATAAGCTTTGCTATGTAAGGAGTATCCAAGAAATATTGCTTCATCTGCCTTTGGTTGAAATGTTCTTAAGTATTATCTACCATTGTTAAGAACAAAGCATTTGCAACCAAATACTCTTAGATGAGTGATATTAGGAGGTCTTCCAACAAATAACTCATAGGGAGTTTTGTTGTATTCCTTAGTTATCAAGCATCTATTTTGAGTATATCAGGCGGAATTAATTGCTTCAACCCAATAAGCTTCACTTATTTCAGTGTCAGCAAACATTGTTCTTGCTGCTTCCTTAAGGGTACGATTCTTCCTTTCAGCAACACCATTTTGTTGAGGTGTCCTTACTGAGGATAACTGATGTTGTATGCCTTTAGAAGTTCAATACTCAGTTATGTACTAGTTTACAAACTCAGTACCATGGTCTGTTCTAATGATTTTTACCTTGTCATTTTTCATGACTTCGAGCTTATTCAGCAAGTTAGTTATTTCAGTCCTTGTTTCAGACTTGTGTTTGATGAAAATTACCCAAGTGAATCTTGAATAATCATCTACCACCACCAGACCATACTTCATGCCAGCATAGCTTGTTGAAGAAGATTCAACCAAGTCTATGTGCAAGAGTTGTAAAGGTTTTGTAGTTGACGGTACTGCCTTGTTCTTGAAAGAAGTTTTGGTTTGCTTACCTTACTGACATGCAGTGCAAGCACCATCCTTCTTAAAAGTAACCTTAGGTAATCCAACTACAAGTGCCTTTTGTATACAGCTTATTCAGCGTCTTGAAGTTTAGGTGACTTGTTCGTTTATGCCATAACCATGCTTTTTCAGCAAGGCAATCATGATCTGAGATAAGACATTTTTCAACGATTGCTGAAGACCAATCTACGGTATAGAGACCTCCTGATCTTCTAGCAACCATGATAACCTTCTTTGTCTCAAAGTCAATAAGTTTACATTCATCACTTTTAATTTTGATGAAGTAACCTTTGTCAGCAAACTGACTCATGCTGAAGAGGTTAAACTTAAGATTTTTGACATAAAGAACACCCGAAATAGTGATGCACCCTAACTTCACGTCATCATAGCCTTTAGTAGAACCAAAGCCTCCACCAGCAAACCTTATTGTTGGACCTTTAGACCACCGTCTATAGTTTATAAGGTTTTGCTTATTGCCCGTCATGTGCTTTCCGTAGCCACTGTCAAAGTGCCAAATTGCATTGTTTGTCTCCGTGGCTGAAGTCTACACAATCAAGAGCAAACAAGTTAATTATCCAATATTGGATGTCCATTAACATGTTCAAGAAAACGTCCAGTGGAAACCCAAGTCTTGAGTTTTTCAATCTTGACTTGTTTTCTACTTGATGAGGAACTAGATGGTTTAGAACCGAAAGACTTTTGATCATTGCTGATCAAGTCCACTTTTTGATGTGGTGTCTTGCTTGGTTGACCCTTTTGCTGAACATACTTTTCAGTAAGTTCTTTTCTAGCAAGGTTCCTTCTAGTCCTAGCATTTTAAGTATTATATGTACTCTAGGGCTTGGATTTGTTCAGCTCTTTGAAGTATCTTTGCTGACTTTGCTTATACTCATGAAATAGTTGACTTTGTTTGGTTTTGTATCCAAGTCCACTTTTTGGAGTATGCTGAGTTTTTGTCTCAGCAACCTTACTTGATTCAGGTTTGTCAGCAAAGGTCTTCTAATTACTTTTAGTAATCTTGCCTTTAGGCTTAACAACTTGCTTTTCAGCAACTTGTTTGGCGGAATGTTTTACAGCATCCTTTTTCTGAACAGATTGCTTTTCAACAACCTGTTTTCCTTTTGAAGTCTTGTTACTTTGAGTAGCAACAACGGGCTTCTTGGTCGTAGGTACTTGATTGATTATTTCAGCAACCTTAGATTGACCAATTTGATAGAGTTCTGGTTGACCACTATCAGTAGCACGAACAAAGGTAATTGGTGATTTGTCTTTACTCAAAAGTATCACATCATCACCTTCATATGTGGCAGCTAAACCTTCTTTCTGAGATGGATCTCTCGGATAAGAGTTTAGTTCAGTTACCGTGTTACTAGCATCCGCATAAGATTTGAAATTGACTTTCATCTTTTTCATCTCTTGTATTTCAACAAGTAACTTTAGAATTGAGGACTGATATTCTTCCAATTCTATTGCCATTTAAGCATTTTTTCTCTGTAGCATCAGCAACTAATTCTTGAGATGCAATATTTCAGCATCCTTCTTTTCTGACTCAACGCTCAGCAAGACGTACTTTTCAGTAGTTTGCTTAGTCAGAAATTCAGCATTATGTAGTTTCTCTTGCTGTTTGCTCAGAGTTTTCTGAAATCTTTCGATTTCTTCTTGAATTCTATCAAGCTCAATGTCATCTTCACTTTCTGAATCAGAGTTAGAGGTAGGACAATTTACCTGATCGGCCATGAGGCAGAACTCCTAGTTTGACACATCTGGATAAGCTTCCGTGGCTATTCCACAGACTTCTTTGCCTATCTCTACGTCCAGAGTAGCTTCCTCTTCTTCAGTGTCTGAACTTTCTACCTAACTGTCTTCAGAGCTTGTTTCAATGCAAAGGGCATCGATTGTTGCTTGAAAACTGTTGGTTCTTCAGAGGAGTTTGCTTGCTGAGCTTGCTTGTTCAGCGAGCTAGCTTCATTTTTGTACTTATGGTAGCTGTTACCAAGATTCTTTTTCAGCTTCTCTTTTGCTTTTCGCCTTTTAATTTCCTTACTGATGAATTTCTTCATGTTTCTAACTGCAAGAGCATTTTCATCAACAAGCTCTTTATCATTCTTCTTTTCAGAAGATGACGGCTTGGCAGCAAGAGCAATGTTTTGCGATTTTTCAGCAAACACACTTTCTATTTGCGTTGTCTCATAGTTGACAGTAGCAAGATGAGAGAACAGCTCGGTTGGAGTGATGTTTGGCATTCCTTGATTGTAGTAGAAATTCTGAGTGTGGATCCATTCTTGATTCAGACTTCTAATAATGGTTTTAACCTTTTCAGAATCCGAATAGAAGTTTCCAACACCTAAGGCAGCCATTTCACTAACAAGAGTTGTGAATCTGAAATCCAAATCTTCCAGTGACTCATTGGCACCTTATTTAAAGTTTTGAAACATCAACTTTAGCACTTCGAGTTTATTTTCCTTGGTTTTGTCAGATCCAGCACAAAGATCTTGAACCATTTTCCAAGCTTCCTTAGCAGTTTTGGCACCCCACAGTTTGCACTGTATAGTATCTGGAGTAGATCGAATAATTATGTTTCTTGCTTGGCAATCAAGACGGAATCTTTTGGCTTCATCTGAAGTCCATTACTCTCTTGGTTTTGGAACGGCGGTGTCGACCGGTTCTCCTAAGATAGTTTCCTTTCCAACAGTATATGTGGTTTTGTGAGGAAAGCTTCTTTCAAGTTTAGTGATCTTGATTGGTCCATCGTTTATGACAGTAACCATCTCATCGCTAATGGCCTCAAGATGTAGCATCATGTTCTTTCGCCATTTCTCATACTTTTCCAGCTTCAGCAAAGGAGCGTCTCCGAAAGACATCCTGTCAGCAAATAACTACCAAACTAATAGAGTGAAAGTGATTTACGGAAAGCACCTAAGGGGATCTAGGTTTAGTGCTGAAGGTTAAAGAACCTCCAGCTCTGATACCACTTGTTGGTCCCTTTAAACAACAAGAAAAGACTAGGGGGGGAGGGGTGAATAGTCTTTTTAAACTTTTCGTCGTTTAAAACTTTCTCAGCAAGTACTTATTACTTTTCAGTAATGAGTTTGCTGATACTTAACTTTCTCAGCAAGTGCTTATTACTTTTCAGTAATGAGTTTGTTGATACTTAAAATCAGAGTGCGAAAGTCTTTTACAATAAGTGCTTGTAACAGAGAACTAGTTTCAGCAAGTGAGCAGAGTGACAGTGTACAATAATAGTAATTTGCTGAAAATTTTCAAGTAAGAGATGCTATACTTAAAACGAAAAAAGGGTGCTACTCGATCTAGAGAAGTTGCTCGACCAAAAGAGCTCCTCGATCTGCCTATCGAACCACAACTCCCCGATTTACAAGATTTTAAGAAGCCTCATCGAGCTACTGTTCAAAGGAATAGGAACGAGGAGAGCTAAGGGAGCGAACAGGAAGAATTCCACACTTAGAATTTTTCCTGGATTTGCTCAAGGAATTAGTTTGGGATTCGAAGAAGCTCGTCTTATATCGAGAAGGAGAAAAATCTCGATAAGCAAATTGGCTACTTTGACAGCTCGAGGAGCACTGCTCAAAGTAGTATTATCAACACGGGTTTACATTATAAGGAGGCGCGGATAACTTACCTCTTCGATTCTGATTTATACTTGATTAACTACTCTAAAAAGTTATACGTTATAACAGAAAAGAATTTCTAAATTACACAAGTATAAGAGGTTCGGAACGAAGAGCAACAACATGGTATTAATGAAAGATTGAGCAGATACAGAAAGTTATGACTCATATTACAAAGATGGAAGGTGTTCGAACACATGCCACAAAGGGCTGAATAGAAAGCAGGAAATAAAGGAAAAATTGTTCAGAATGTTTTCTAAGGAAATGATACAACATTTTCTACCAAGCATACTCGGCCTTCAAGGTCTTTAGAGGTCTTCGCTCTATCTTGTGCGACTAACGGTGCGATCAGTTATAGGACCGGTCACGCTGGTTCCTCCCCGAGCCGGGCTTAAAAGTTCTTGGATCTCAAGCGGGTCTCGCTCCTTCTCCTAAGACTCTTTGATGGCCTTCTCGTAGACCACAAGTTCAGGCTCCACAAAGTTTTTAGCGCGACCAAGAACTGGGTCGCTCACCTTGATCGAAGCAGCGTTGCAAAGAGTCGCCTTCTCAAAAGGATAGAGGATCCCGGTCCTCAAGCACTCGGGGACCCAGGCTGGAAGATATGTCGGCTTACTGGGATAAGGGACCTCTGGATCAGTCCCAAGCTCCCTCGTCGGGGTAGCGGGAAAGATCCTCGCGCCTCCCTGCATGCATATCCTCGCGAGCATCCGGATCGAAGTCCTTGGGAAGCAGGTCCACTCGCTTGAGCTGGCCGATGCAAGAGAAGAAGCCCTCCTCGCGCGCTGCATCCTTAACGTCTTGTTGGGCCATCTTGTATGTATCTGAGCCCATCAAGGTGCGAGCAGTCTCCAAACGGCTGCCTTTCAAAAAAGAGAGGACGCTATTCTTGAACTTTTCCATGCAAATCGACAAGGTGGCATAAGCCCCCTTGTAGCCCTTGGTCCTCGCACTTTCCTTGGCGAGCTCCTTCTAGAGATAGTAGACTTTGGCATATAGTTTGCCAGTCTCGATCTCTGCAAACTTGTTCTTATTCTGCTCGGCCGCCATCTTTTCCAAGTCCTCGATCACTATGCCGATAGTTGCTCGATCAGCAGCGACTTGGCCATAAGCCTCCTTCAGATTCTCGAGCTACATCAAAAAGGGAACGGAATTAGTCCTATAATCGAGGAGATGATTTCGAGGAGATGATTTTCTGTTGGTCCCTTTAAACAACAAGAAAAGACTAGAGGGGGGGCGGGTGAATAGTCTTTTCAAACTTTCGTCGTGTAAAAACTTTCTCAGCAAGAGCTTATTACTTTTCAATAATGAGTTTGTTGATACTTAACTTTCTCAGCAAGCACTAGTAACTTTTCAGTAACGAGTTTTACTGGTACTTTAAAAATAGAGTGCGAAAGTCTTTATACAATAAGTGCTTTTCAGTAAGTGCTAGTTTCAGCAAGTGAGCAGAGTGACAACGTATAGATAGTTAAGCTTGCTGAAAACTAAATGTAGTAAAGTAAATCACACAAACACTTTTATAGTGGTATCTGAGAGTGGCGTAATCTCTCAACTAATCAAATTTGTCCTTTCTAAGACTGAATCCACTAAGATAAGTTTGAGGTTCCTTACAACACCTATCTAGAACGATTCTTCAGAAACCAAAGCACACTTCCTTTGTTTCCAACCTAACTAGAGAACGAAACCTTGTTCTCCACCAAACTTGGGACTTATAATCAGCAACACTATGCTTGATTAATTCCCCCTGAATTTCACCCCTGAAAAAGGGTGTTTATGAGTTAGAGAGGTTTGGGATGAGATGACTTGAGTATAACTTATTCAGCTATAGTTTGTAATCTAAGAAACAAAACTTGGAATACTTTGCAGTAAACAAGTTAAGTTGTTTCTGGTGTCAAGACTTGTTCTTGTTCAAAAGAAAGAACACTTAACTAATTTCTTAGCCTTGAATGTTCTACTTCTTCACAAGTAGCTCTTGTTTCAAGCTTTAAGTCTTGGAACGGATCAATAGGCAGTAAAGAGTGTGGAAGATGAGTGTTTAAGCACAAGTGAGAGTTTGATCACGTTGTTGACACACTTCAACTCTTTGCCGGATGACCTCTATTTATAGTGAATCAAGGGAGCCGTTTGAATTTCAAATTCTAAGGTTTTGTTCCTTAAGATGTCACTATCTTGCTTTTGTACTTTCATCAGCGTCCTTCATTTATCTTCTAGTCTTCATGTTCTTCGCATGCTTACTTTTGCATTTAATGTTCATTTGAATGAAATTCAAATGTGAACGTTGGAGCGTAAATGCAAGTACTTTCAACATGGAGGTCACATATGTATTTCAGCAAGCGGTCAGTCTCAGTTTCAGCAAGCACAACCTACTCTGTCATATAGATTTTCACTTATGCAAGCTGTTGCTGAAATTTCCACTTTCTGAGCAACATGTGCCTTTGTTGATACCATCTTCAGAAATCTTCTTAAGTCTTCAGTCTTCGAATTCTTCAAGTTTCTGAACGGTTCTAGTGCTTCAATAGTTCATTTGTAAAAACAAAGTACATCATCAGCAAACTAGAGCACCTAACTAGTACCTACACTAAGTCTTCAGCAAACATTCCTCTTTTACAATGTCCTTAAAATTCTAAATTCCTATGGACCTTAAGAGTACTAGTTACTGGACTTTCCTTAATTTAGCATGGTTAATTGCTCATCAAAATTTACAAGTTTCCTAACAAATTTCCCCCTTTTTGATGTTAGCAATCCATGGCTAAATTAATTGTTACCCTTTTTGAGGTTTCTGATGTTGAATAAATCAGTTGAATAATGCAAGCATAGTTGAATAATAAAACAGTAAGCATAAGTAGATTGCATAATCAAAAACCAATAAGAGTCAAAAGCTTATTGCTGATAGTTATCTTTCAGTAAGTTTACAAGAAAGTTCAGAGATAACTACAAAAATCAGCAAACAAAAACAAACAAAGCTTTTACAAGGGACTTAAGCTATTCCAACAGAAGATTTCCTCAGAATCTCCCTTACATTCTTCTCAGCAAGCGCAATGAATTCAACACAGTCCTTCTCGTAATCTTCAAGTAGCTTGCGGACTTCAAGTTGAATAATCCTTGCATTCTTGCAGGAAGTATAATGATGGTTTTCACCATTCATTTCTTTGTAGTGAAGTACCCACAAGTGCATGCCCCAATTGCTGGCATGGAGAAGTTGTGTATCTGAAATTCCCTTGTTAGCATGAATCTTTCTTAACCAGAGAAGATCTTCTTCTTGATCCTTAGCAGTGAGATAAAAATACTCATAAGGAATCAAGCCAAATTTCTTCTTTGACTTCTTGGTTATAGGATCACTGTAGTAAGCAACATCAATCGGCTTGATTAAATCAGGCTCTTGCTTCATTTTTTTGCTGATTGAAGTTCTTCTTACTAAGACTTCCAGATTCGGCCATTTTGCAGCAATGTTTCTTGGGTAGGGAGGAGGATCCATTTCTTTTCTTTGCACTTTTAATTCAATCCAAGTGTACATTTGATTCAGTACAGCAGTTGGAAAGAAATCATTGACCAAAACATCTTCCAGCTTTATGACCCAGCAACCATGTAGGTTTCTGATCACATTTTGAGTTGTTTCCTCATTGCTGGTCTTTGTGTATTCAATGTCAGAACCAATAGCAATGCTGGACAGCCTCTTTTCTTCTTATCTTTGCCTTCTTCTTCTTGACTTAGAATTTTCTTGATCTCTTGCTGATGATCTTGAGTCAGAAGAGAAGTGTTTGGAATGGCCAGAAGGAGTTAAGGTTGTAATTGGCCTAGCTCTTATTGCTTGAGCTATTGTTTGGTCATCATCATTATCATCATCTTCATTCAGATCTTGATGACTTTCAGTGTGACAGTATTCTTGAGTTTCAGCAGATGTTCTTCTCCTTTTTGGATTTGCTGAATTTCTCTCAGAATCTGTTTCAGCTCGTTTCTTTGAACTTTTCTCTCTTTTAGCAAGAGGTTCTCTGGGAGGTGGACCAGGCAGTATCAATGGCGCTTGAGCAGGGGTTTTCTTTGCTCTTGAAGATTTTCTTTGTTTATCTTCCCCCTTAGACATGGATTGCATCATTGGTTGAATGTGCAGAGAGAAAAACTCATTGCAATTTTCAGCAAGAGTACTTTAGTTGTTGTATTTAAGAATAACTCCTTGCTGATCAGTAGTTAGTTTGGACAATTCTTCTTTAATACTCAACAAGTTCTCCTCATGTCTGCGCTCATTGTCGACTTTTTCTTCAATGAAAGCCTGAGCCGCTTTCAATGCAGTTTTAGCTAGTTTGAGTGCTTAACTGACATCTTCTTCATAGCTTTTGTGGTGTAGACTTATGTCTTTCTGAGCTATGGTAAGAGAAGTAGTGCGTTTCAGCACAGTAGCCAGTATCTTGCAAATATCAAGCGGACTCTCAGCAAGCAATGCATCATCCTCTTCTTGGCATGCTTTGTGAACAGCCATAAATGCCTTAATTCGTGGAGTAAAATCCTCAATATTAGGGAACAACACTAGAGAGGGAGTGAGTGAATGAGCTTTGATCACAGTAGCGAATTGATCATCATTTCTCAGCAAACGACTTCTTTCAGCATCTCCTTCATCATTTTCGAGAGATGGAGGAGGAATTGCAACCTCTGTGGGTTCAATTTTCTTTCTCAGTTCTTCTTCATTTGCTGAGAAGTTAAAGAGATCTTCTTCATCATCAGATTCATCAAGGCCAGCAACCTTGGTTCCTAAATCTTTAGCTTCAATCACTGGTGGTTGAGTGGTTGCTGAGGGCAACTCTTTTGACTCAACAACTAGAGTTTCACCAGCAGTAAGTGGAAGGGAGGGGACTTACGTGTTCTTCACTCCTGAAGATTGAGCAATGTCTAGATTCTGCGTATGTCTAGCATGAATCTGTAGACTATTTTGGAGTGCTCTTTGATAATCTTCATCCATATCTTCATCATCAAGGTTTGGATCAGTGACCTTGGCATCGAGTAAAGCTAACTCGGCATCAGAAAGCTTGTTTTTGCCTAAGTGCATTTCAGCACGCTTTCTGGCGTACTCTTCTTCAGTTTCAGAAACTTGTTCAGTTGCTTGAGTACTTGTCTCAGCAGGAGCAGGAGTGGATTCTTGATGCTGACTGGGAGTTTGGTCAGCTTGTTGATTTTTCAGTATCAGCAACTGTCATCTTAACTCCACCAACATTAGGACCTTGATTATCATCATCATCATCCTTTTTGTCATTGGAATCTTTTGGGATATTTTCATCCTCTTCCTCTTCATCATCACTGGTATCCTTTGGGATATTTTCATCCTCTTCCTCTTCATCATCGTCAGTTAGTATAACTAACTCGAGATGTTTGTACATAGACGCGCTAGTAACTTCCTCTTCCTCATTGATTTTGTGGGGATCAGCCACCACGGGTACAAAAGAACCCTTGATCATCACAACTTGTTCAGCTGGAGAGGCACTCTTGAATTTAGCTTTCATATTTTTTCTGATTAGAGCAATCAGACTTGAGCTCATTAGCTGAGAATATGTCAGCTCTTCTGGAAGTATAGAATGTACAAAAGTCTCGAGTCTCAGTAAAGAGATTCTCTTTTTCTCGTTGGACAGATGAAGGTGAAGATCAGAGAAATCCATCCTTCTGTACCGTTGCCAGTTGCTGACAGATTTAGCAACTCTGGTCAAGGTATTCTTTTTTAAGTTCGAGTAAAGTTCTTCTGAACTTACTTCCAAATCTTCAGTGATGTGAACCACTTCAGTGGTCTCCTTTTGAGCCTGAAAAAGAATAAAATTAAATTCAGGAAGGTTTTGAAAAATAGTTTTAGAGTCTAAAACTGGAACATGATTTACCTGCTGAAGTTCAGCAAGCTCATGTTGCACACTTTGTTGTGCTGGCACTATTTTCATTGCTTCAGGAGCTTGATTAGCATCCTTGAATTGTTCATCCTGAAATAATTTTAAGTTAGATACAAGTACTAAGTTGACAAACTTAGTAGATTTACCAAAAACTTCATCTACCTGCTGAACAGGAGTTGTGGATTCTGGTGCAGAAGTTTCAGCAATCTTCTGACTTGTATCTTGAGAAGTCTGTAAGGAAACAATGATATCAGCAAAAGATAGAGTTTCAGATAGTGAAGTTTTGCTTATGTCTGAGTTAACTACCTGCTGAAGAAGGGCAAGTGGTGACTCAGTCCTTTCAGCAATGACATCATCTTCATTATCTGGGACTTATTCTTCAGCAGACTTCTTTTCTTGCTCTATTTGAGAAGGTTGTGCATATTCAACAATCTCCCTTGTCTCTGAATTGACAAGTTGAGCAGAGACATCTTGACCTTTAAGTTCACTGCTTGTCATGAACAGGTCTACTGACTTGTTGGAGTTGTCATCAGTCTCCAAGTCCATTTGCTGGCTTAGTTCTGTCAGCACCAGTTGGACTTTGTCAATAGATGTTATTGGTGAACTTTCTCTAATATTCTCAGCATCACGAGATGCGTCGTCGAATACTGTCTCTTGTGGTGTTTCAGCAACCTCTGGGACTTGAAGCATTGCAGTCTCAGCAACTGGTTCTTCAGCAATTGCAGCTTTAGAAACTTGATGAGTTGCTTGTTCAGCAACCATCTTTTCAGCAGCATTGTCAGCAAGTGCCGCTCTTCTCAAATCTTCAGCAATATCACTTGCTAGTTCCAGAGTGTTGTCATCAAGATTATCTACAATGTAGATATCGGGGACTTGGGCAGAATTTCATTTCCACTGCCTTGTGGTCTATTAACAGCAGATGTATCAACGTTGGGTTGATTGTTGAAGGCTTCTGCAAACACTTCAACAACATCTACTGGAGTGGCTTGCGTTTCAGCAACCACTGGAGAATCATTTGAAAGATCATGGACAATTGGAACGGACTTACGTGTCGTTGTTTTCTTTCTTGGGTAAGTCTTTGTCCGTTTCTTCTTCGGAATGAGGTCAGCTGATGACGCTGCAGTTTGAGTGTCATCATCAGCTTTCCCCTTTTTCTTCTTAGATTTTTCACTGGGTGCATTAGTTTCAGCAACCGCAGTGGCATCAGCAGCAACATTTGAAGCTGTTGCATTCTCAGCAACGGCTGTTGTACACTTACCTTGTTGATCAACATTTGCAGTTGTTGCATTCATAGACTGATTTTCAGTCTCAGCAACATTTGCAGCTGTTGTATACCTATCTTGCTGACCAACACTAACAACGTTTGCAGCTGTTGTCTTCTTTGACTTCTTGACAGCAAGCTTAGGTCCACTCTTCTTGTAGAAGGCTCTTCCCACATTGCATACTGATTTCTTAATCGGCAATGGGTTTCTCAGCTGAATCCTGAAGTGTTCAAGGATGTAGCATATTTTCAATCCATACATCTCTGGAAAGGTAGGTGAGACTGTATTGTCTTCAACCTTTACCTTGAACTTAGTAACACAATCAATAAGTCTGTTGAAAATGTACTTAGCCCAGTTGAGCTCTGTTTTGTTCTCATGGATATGCATCAGCAATGGCCACTTTCTCAAGCCAACTTGGTCTATTCCTCCAACTTGGGAGTCTAAGTCTTTGATTAGTAGCAGAGCTACTAGACCAAGCGAATGGCTGAGATGCTTCCTCTTTACGTGCTTTGAGGTCCAAGTCACGGGAGCAATCTCTCCTTTCTTCATCTTTTCATTTCTGACATCACTATAGAAGGCTTCAATTTCTTCATCAATGGCAGTGATGTCATCTTCAGTTCTAGTAGTTGGAATCTGAAAGATGTTGGCTAAATCAATGCATTTCAGGATGATTTGCACACCTTGAACTGAGGTAGAAATCACTTTTTCAGTGACTCCTTGTCCATCAGTGAGAGTTTGGATTTCTACATTGTTGTAGAATTCCATTGTATCTAACATGCTCACTTTCACAGTGCGAGCAGAAGAAGAGAAGGACTTGTTGATTTATCAAATTAAACGCCTCTTCATTTTCCTCATCCAGTTCTTGTTCATAGAAGTATCTAATATACTTCTCCTTGGCAAATCCGCCCCACTGCATCATCTGCTCACAGTTTGCAGTGTCGAGATATGCAGGCGGCATGGGTCTTTCAGTGATTCTGTCGTTTTTCAACACAATTTTCACTGTGTTGGTTGCCGGAATTTCAGCCGGTGTAGTGCTTTTCCCAGCACTATCAGCTTTGGACGATTTTGAGGTCTTGGAGGACTGTCTCTTAGGAGTCATCTCTGTATATATAGCGGGGGATTTGTATGAAAAAGATAACTTTCTTTTTGATCGGAGGTACAGTGAATTCAGGGCACATGCTAGAAAATTTGCAGAGAAAGGAAATGTGAGTTAAATAATTTTGTCTTTCTCTAACTCTTTGTTTATATAGTATCTCTGTTGTGTGAGAAGCTCAACGATTTTGAGTTCTGACCAAGGGTAAAACAGAGATTCGTCTATGTTAGTGGAGCCTTTGCAATAAATGCATAGTGGTCCACTAACAAAAACCGTCAGAGCACACTTTCTCTTTGTAATATCAACCGTTAGATTAAAAACTGCTTTAAATCAATGGCCACGATTGTATTTCATGTCATGATTAACAGCGAGTTTATCTGTGCCACGATTAACGTCACAAATTGATTTTACCTTGATTCACGGGATTTGATCCTTTTTACCCCAGCGCTAATTGCTTGATGAAGTAAATGAGAATCATTTCAGCGATTTTGGACAAATTGACTTTGGCACTTACCTTTTTAGGTAACAAGCTTTGTAATTGCTGAAAATTCCCCCTTAATCAAATATCTCATATTTCTTTAAGTTAAAAGACATTTCTGAGTTCCCGTCTCAGCAAATTCTTTTTATATTGAGACATCCTTAGGTAAAATCGAGAAGTGTTCTTGATCTTTGCTGAGTTCCCGTCTCAGGTTTTCCTTGATACTTGAATACATGTTTCAGTATCTTTGATTTGTCTGAATGCCCGTTTCAACAATCTTTAAAGTTTTTCTCTTGCTGAGTACCCGTCTCAGCAAGTGATCAAGTTTCCTAACAAATACCCGTTTTGAAGGAATTACTTGTTGAATGCCTGTTTCAGCAATCATGTAGTGAACTATCATTTCTTTTAGAAGAAATCAGTGGAAGGGACTTTATACATGTATGCATACTTTGGTTTGCTGAATGCCTGTTTCAGCAATCTATCAAATGTATCCCATACTATTGGGGTAGTTCAATCAATCCAAGGTTATACTTAAGCATTGCGAACCTATTATCTGGTAGGGGCTTGGTAAAGATGTCAGCAAGTTGATCATCAGTACATACTTTCACAACCTCAATGTCTCCTTTTTCCACATTATCTCTAATGAAATGATGTCTAATATCAATGTGCTTTGTCCTTGAGTGGAACTTAGGATTTTGCGTGATAGCAATAGCACTTGTATTATCACAAAAGATTGGTGTTTTCTTTGCAAAAATACCATAATCTCTTAATTGTTGCTGAATCCATAGGATTTGAGCTGTGCAACAATCAGCCGCAATGTACTCAGATTCAGTAGATGAATTGGCAACACAGGTTTGCTTCTTGCTGAACCATGATATTAATCTAGTACCTAGAAACTGACAAGTTCCAGAAGTACTTTTTCTATCAAGAGTTGATCCTGCATGATCAGCATGAGAATAACCAACAAATTCCAATCCAGAATCTTTGGGATACCATAATCCAACATTGACTGTACCTTTGACATATTTCAGTATCTTGAGTGCCTTTTTGTAGTGTGATTCTCTTGGATCAGATTGAAATCTTGCACACACACAAACAGCGTACTGAATGTCAAGTCTACTTCCTGTTAAATACAACAAGGAACCAATGAGCTTCCTATACTTCTGTTCTTCAACACACTTATCTTCTTTAGTATAGCCCAATTTGGTACCAACACTCATAGAGATCTTTTCAGGTTTTTCTTCCTCTTTGATCCTAAACTTTATGAGCATTTCTTTTGCATACTTTGCTTGATTTATGAATATTCCATCTTTGAGTTGCTTGACTTGCAATCCTAGGAAATAATTCAATTTACCCATCATACTCATTTCAAACTTGTTTGTCATGAGTTTGGCAAAATCATCACAAAGTTGCTTGTCCTTAGATCCAAATATTATGTCATCCACATAAATCTGAACTAAGAGTATTTTACCATCATGGTTCATGGTAAATAAAGTTTTGTCAACTTCACCTTTCTTGAAACCATTGTCCAGCAAGAACTTAGCTAAGGTATCATACCAAGATCTTGGTTCTTGCTTTAGACCATATACAACTTTCTGAAGCTTGTATACCATCTTGGTTTCTGAGGGAAGTTCAAAGCCAGGGGGTTGTTCCAAGTAGACTTCTTCAGCAAGTTCACCATTTAGGAATGCACTTTTAACATCCATTTGATAAACAATGAAGTCATTGTGAGCAGCAAAGGCCAAGAAAAGTCTAATTGCATCCAATCTTGCAACTGGTGCATAAGACTCATCATAGTCCAATCCTTCACTCTGACAGTAACCTTGAGAAACTAATCGTACTTTGTTCCTGATGAACCGGAATTTGTCAGATTCTAATTAATCAGATAAATTTGTATTTAGCCAAAGGCAATTCACAACTACAACGAAAACCGTAGTGTAGCAGTAAAATAACCTCGAGTGTCGTTCTTTAAGGACTATAACTAGCTTTATCTAATCTAACTAAACTATAAAATCAACAGACGACTTAGCACAGGTTTTTCTTATCAGATAATGGAAGTTAGTGATAGTATGATCATTCAAAGCATAGCAGGTTAATAATCATGCATGAAGTACCCGATCGTTTTGCATAGAGATCTTTGATCAATGAATTGTCCATTGTGTTCTGTTATTATTCAACACTACGAAGATAGAGGGTTTAGATAGATGATGAACTGGTTTAGAACTTGTCAGATTCTAGTTAATCAAATAAATTTGTTTTGAGCCAAAGGCAATTCACAACTACAACGAAAACCGTAGTGCAGCAGTAAAATAACCTCGAGTGTCGATCTCTAAGGACTATAACTAGCTTTATATAATCTAACTTTAGAATATAAAATCAACAGACGACTTAGCAAAGGTTTTTCTTAACAGATAATGGAGATTGGTGATATTATGGTCATTCAAAGCATAGCAGGTTAATAATCATGCATGAAGTCCCCCGTTTTGCATAGAGATCTTTGATCAATGAATTGTCCAATTGTGTTCCGTTATTATTCAACACTACGAAGATAGAGGTTTTAGATAGATCAAAAAATAAAGTAATAACTCAAAGTATAATGCGCGATATAGCCATTAGCATAATTATTAACCCTTCGCTAAGAAATCACATACTATCACCAATGAGAAGTTTAGCTACTCATAGATGTCAAGCAATCAACAGAAATCATAGCAAGATTGAATGAAAACATGTTTAAAGATAAATAAATATAAATAGAAAAACTGTAAGATACAATGTTACCGAAGGTCGTCAATCTCCAAAACGCTAAGAAAAAGTATCTCCTAAGCTAAGAATCCCCAGAACAGGCTCTGGAGAATTCCTACCTAAAACTAATGAGAAGGTGAGAGAAAAGGTCTGGAAAAGTATGAAAAACGGAGAAAATTGAGCAACTATATATAGTGATTCGGCAGGTGTGGGGCGAGTCGCCCCACACACCGGGCGATTCGCCTGGTGTGGGGCGATTCGCCCCACGTCCCGGGCGACTCGCTCGGGAGGTTTTTTCGGCTGGAAACGCGTTTTCGATACGTTTTTGGATTTCTTTTCCTTTTCGGACTCGGGTTTTGCCTTCTAGTGATCTTTTAGCCTTCAGACTCGACCCCTAGACTTCAAATCCTATCCGGAATCTTCTAGATACTCCAATTAGGCCTTCGGAACACAAATTCCTTGTCTACTTCAATATAATTGACCGAAAAACCTCATTTTTCATCCAAAACCTGTAAAATACAAACTAAAGAGAAACGTGACACTATTCTAATAAAATGCACTAAAATATAGCTAAATTATCATAGAGGATAGCTAAAATAGGTGAAACAGAGTCAAATGAAAGTGTAAAATACACGTTCATCAAACTCCCCAAACCGAACCTTTGCTTGTCCTCAAGCAACTAAGCTAGACTCTAATGCAAAAAACAATGCAACACAAAAAATGGAGTCTCATGCCAAATAAAATGAACTAATCTATTGAATCTATCAAAAAACATATGAACAAAAACCATACAAATCATAACATGAATATAGGTTGAAGAATGCCTCGATTGACTCATACACATTCACATAAGCACTTATGTCAAGACAAGATAGTCTCTCGTAACATTCTCTACCTGGACCTAGTCAGTGACGACGTAATGAAATATGTTAGAATACGAATGGTTGTCCCGTGCCTATGAAACTGAGGACTTACAGCTGTTCACCAAGTTAACACTTTTCCTCAAAGAGGTCGAACCAATACTGGCTCTCATCAAACGAAGGAGGGTTCCCTTAAAAGATAACACTCCCCTATTCTACCCATCTCTCAAGCAAAGCCTTAAGCTATTCACCACTTCCTGAATGGCAGGACGAGGGTGATCTAGAACAGATGACACTCAAACAAACAAAAGAAAAAAAAATACATCACGATTACGAACATTACAAGAATTGGAAAATGAGACACAACACTTTGCTAAACTGCTTTTTGACTTTTTCAGACCCTTCTTTGCTTTTTGGGGCCTTTTTCTTTTTTTCTCTTTTTTTTCTTTTCCAGTTTATTTTTTTCTTTTTTTTCTGGAAATTTTTTTTTTCTTTTTTTTCGTTTTTTTAGCCAGCTGTAGCACAAGGAAAAAGAAACAAAAATGACACACAAACGACCTCCCCAAACCTATTCGAAAAAATAGGTTGGAGTACAAACTTTACCAAAAAGGAAAATAAACTCACAACACACACTAAAAATGAAAAACAATTCTAATGAAAGTGTAACCCCCTCTCCAAACCTATTCGATAGAATATGTTGGAAACAAAGGTTCACACAATGTCACACTACCTCTTTCCTAGGAATTTAGCAATCTCAAAGCAAGGTGAAGACTTGTTGCCTCTTAGGTACATAATTACTCGGGAAAACAACCATAAGACCCTAACATGCATCATCCTATTATAAAGGCCTTCGTGAACCGCAGTAGAGAAAACACCACTAAGTGATGTCGAGACTACCAAGCTTAACTAAGTGCAATACATAAATGTGACAAGCCAAGCGAGAAAAACCTCAAACAAATTCATAGAGATGAAGTATACGATTAATGTCATAATTAGTTAATCTACCCAATAAAAAAGTTAAAAAAATTTGGCAATAAACTCCACATAAAACATGCAAGACTATCCTAGGATGAATGTAGTGTATGCAACTAAAAACTAAGAAAGCGGTAAACGTGCAAATGCAAATGCAGACGGATAAACATGAAAGGTACTATACTCAACCTACCAATCGCAAGCTCCAAACTAACAACACTAGTTCACTTAAATCCGATCCCCCCTCATGAATTTAAAGCTAGTCCCTAGCAGTAAGAAAATGAGGAAATAAGATGTGATATTAGATGTTACCGCGTGGTTTGGCCTTGGTCGGCTGAGCATGCTGGATGTAAGGTATTTAGACTGCTCGAGGGGCCTTATAGGTTATCATCGGAGCTCGTGGTGGTGGTAGTTCCATTAATAGATCGGATAGGACCAACTCCTCCATCAGTGTTCATGTCACCACCATCATCACTAGTAGAGTTGCATTGTCGAAGAGAATCCTCAAGATTAGCCGCCGCTTTTATGGAATCTTCCATCCGGTATCTCTCCAATAGGTTGTGAACTGTTGAAGGGGAAAGAGCAGCGGTATCAAAGCCTCCCTCTCCAACGTTTTATACCCCGAGGAGGTTACAACAAGCTTCTCGGATACTCAGAGGTCTTCTTCCATTTTTTCCAATGTCGACCACATTCTCTACGGTTGATGCCCCCGATGTCTATATGTCGCTCCCTTTAGAGGCAGTCAAGGGGCACCCCTAAGAGGGGCTGGGTGTCCATGTCATTATGTTTTGGAATGAAGCTAGCGATTCGGAACTTCCTCACCACTGTCGACTCAAGACTGAATCCGTTGTGGTGAGGTCGTCCCGGTACCTTCCTGTTCAATCGAACCGTGCAACCCTTGTGACAGATTGCTGACGTAATATTTGTTTCAATCCCTTTGGTGGTGCATGAATAGACATATGAGTGCTCACTCCTGGCGGATTCTCGCTCCTCCTCTTGGATAAACCACGACGTTGTTGCAAGAGCCCATGGCTCGAACGTACCTCTAACGAGATCACTCTCCTTGACATGGTTGTAATCGATCCCCCTCCAATACTTCATAGTAGCCAAACGGGAGTGCTCCTCTCCCTTTGTGGCATGGTTCCTACAAACAGCAGTTAGTACCTCGTATGACACAAAACTGACTCATGCATATGCTAATATAAAAGCGAAACATACGAGTGATAAAATCAACAATCGAATTCCGCAAATCCTTCATGTCTATTCTAGCCACTAATATGCAACACACCAAAATAATTTCGACATGTACATATCGCATTACGCTCGTGATAGACAACCAATAACCTAAATAATAAGGCTCAATTCATACCGTAGTAGTAAAAAATCTAGCCTCATGAATCCTCAACTTCATCAATAATGCATTCTACCAACATGCCCATCATTATTATATCAACAAACACAAGTTTAAACAAGGAATGAAAGGAAAAGATACATTGCATAACAAGATATAGATATCTAATAGCAAAATTCTCAAACCATCAAACCAAGCCTAATTGAACATGCAATTGATAGTGAATAACGTTTCTAATCACACAAATCATCAACCCATACATCATATAAGCTTAATTGAAGCATAAATCAAAAAATCCCTAAATTTGAAAAATTAGGGTTCATGCGAGATTACCTCAAATCCGAAGATTGAATGAACTAGGAAGAAATTTGTTCGGATGAAAAGAAAGAGCACGTAACAGGCTTCGATTGAAGCTAAAGAACACACAATTTGATGGAGTAGTGAAGATTTTATGAAGGATTGAAGATATTTTGAAAATTTGGGAATTTTTGGAGTTAGAATGTGAAAGAGATGAAGAAATGAGAAAAATGGGGGGTGACCCCCGTTTTTCTTCCAGCAGAATACGCGGGACGAGTCGCCCCGGGTGCGGGGCGAGTCGCCCCGCATGTGGGGCGAATCGTCCAGCACGTCCAGAGAGCGTGTAGCTCTCTGGACTTGTGGGGCGATTCGCTCCCCACCTCAGGAGGTGGGGAGACGAAACTTTTGAAAAAACGCGGTTTTTTTAATCCCCGAAAACCATTTTACTCATAAAACTACTCGAAAAAGTTCACTCAAACACAAACATAAGCACATACGACACAGAGACGAATAAATTCACATATGAAAAGCAAATTGTTCGAGTATGAATGTATGCAAAAAAGCAATAAAAAAAGTGATAAAAACTCCGGGTTGCCTCCCGGATAGCGCCATTGTTTATAGTCTTTGACTCGACTCCTTCTTGCGCCTAGCTCTTCTTCTTGAAGGTACTAGACTTCCCCTTCATGGATCTTCTCCTCATGCCACGAACCTGTGAATAAGAATGAACATAGACAACAAGACCACAGTAGTTAATAGTGTGAGAAGCATTGAAGTGATCAGGTGGATCAGATATGGCTCGCAACACATGTCGCTTGCCATCCACCTCAATGGTGCAAGTCCTTCGGTTGATGTCTATCACGGAGCGTAGTTTAATCAAGAACGTTCACCCCAATAGAACAACATCCCCCATCTCAGGTGTAGACGCCGGCATAACTACAAAATTGGTGTACACAGAAGCTTCACCAATCTTGACCAATACATTCTTCACAACGCCTTCGGGTCTCACAAAGGATCCATCCGCCAGTTGCACAATAGCCTTATGCTCAGATAGTTTCCCAAGGCTACTCTTCTCAAACACATTCATTGGGAGCACATTAGAGTAGGATCCCGTGTCTAATGTAGCGCGGACATCTTCAAGTTCACCAATCCTGACCTTAACATCGAAACTCTGAGGGAGTGGCTCGGGATCCTCTTGCTCCTGTTCACTCTCATCAGTACCAAGGTCCTTCTCTTCTTCCCTGGCTAGTGGAGGATCTTCATTCTTGCAACACTCGCACTTAGCAACCTTCTTGATGGTGATTTCGACAGCTAGATCAGCCACCAAGGTAATGGACATCGACTTCTCAGTGTTGCTAGGCAGCTTGCCTCGCTCCCTACATGCTCCTCGGTCAATCAACTCTTGCATCTTTTGATGGGCAAGCCTAGTGCTCTCTTCCAATAGATCAAGCCTCGCCCTAGTCTTCTGAGAATCTTCTTCATAACCTTTGAGAAAACTTTGGGTGTGATCAACCATCTTTTGCAAGTTCTCCATCAGTAGAGCTGTCTTCGACTTCGGTTGCTCTTTCGGAGCGGGGTTTTCGCAGTGATCATTACCATAGTTAAGCCTATTACGGTCTTGGTTAGGGCCATAAGTTTGGCTAGCTGGTTGATGAACGCGGATGTCGTGCTCCGAATTCAAGCAATTAAATTTGTAATTAGCCAAAGGCAATCCAGAACTACAACGAAAACCGTAGTGTAGCAGTAGAATGACTCGAGTGTCTTCCTCTCAGGACTATAACTAGCTTTATCTATTTAACAAGAGAATTTAAAACAGCAGACAGATAGCAATAGGGGGTTTCTAGCAGATAATGGAGATTGGTGATAGTATGGTCCTTCTTAACATAACGGGTGGATAATCATGCATAAATTCCTCGGTCTTGCATAGAGATATTTGAATCAATCTAGTGTCATGTTGCAAGTATTAAGCACTACGAAGATAATTTGGTCTGACTAGTCAATCACGATTGTCCTATTGTGTTCCGTAATTATTCAACACTACGAAGATAATTGGTCTGATGGTCGACTAGTGTCCAATTGTGCATAATAATCAATACAACATACGAGAATTTTGGTTACAACTGATCAACGGAATAAAGCAATGACACGGAGTATAATGCGCGATATAGCCATTAGCATGATTATCTTCCCTTCGCTAAGAATTCACATACTACCACCAACGATAAGTTTAGCTACTCATAATAGGCATGCAATCAAAAGAAATCATAGAAGAAAACATGTTGAAAGAATATAAAATAAGTAGAATTAAAACTGTAAGATACAAAGTTACCGAAGGTTGTCAATCTCCGGGTGATTGCGGTCCTACGAGCTCCAAACTGCTATGAAAAAGTATCCCCTAAGCTACAGAACTCCCAGGACAGGCCCCGGGAAGTTCCTACCTAAAACTATAGAGAGAGGTGAGAGAGAAGGTCTGGAAAGATATTATCAACTTCAATATAATTGCCCGGAAATCCCCGAATTTCAACCAAAACCTGTAAAATAAAATCTAAAGGGAAACGTGACACTATTCTAATAAAATGTACTAAAATATAGCAAAATTAACATAGAGGATAGATAAAATAGGTGAAAAAGACTCGAATGAAAGTGTAAAATACACATTCATCAAACTCCCCAAACCGAACCTTTGCTTGTCCTCAACCAACTAAGCTAGACTCTAATACAAAAAACATGCAAGACACAAAATGGAGTTTCATGCCAAATAAAATGAACTAATCTACTGAATCTACCAAAAAACATATGAACAAAAACCATACGAATCAAAGCATGAATATAGGTTGAAGAATACCTCGGTTGACTTATACACATCCACATAAGCACTTATGTCAAGAGAAGATAGTCTCTCGTAACATTCTCTACCTGGACCTAGTCAGTGACGACGTAATGATGCATGCTAAGATACGAATGGTTTGCCCCGTGCCTATGAAACTGAGGACTTACTGCTGTTCCACCATGTTAAGACTTTTCCTCAAAAGAGGTCGAACCAGTACTGGCTCTCATCAAAAGAAAGAGGGTTCCCTATAAAAGATAACACTCCCCTATTCTACCCATCTCTCAAGTAAAGTCTTAAGCTATTCACCACTTCCTGAATGGCAGGACGAGGGTGGTCTAGAACAGATGACACTCAAGACAAAAAAGATAAAAAACACGATTACGAACATTACAAAAATGGAAAAGACTCAACACTTTGCTAAACTGCTATTTGGCTTTCTTTTTTGGACCCTTCTTTGCTTTTTTGGGGTCTTCTCTTTTTTTCTTTTTTCCTTCCAGATTCTTTTTTCTTTTTCTTTTTTTTTTTCTGGAATTTTTTTCTTTCCTTTTGTTTTTCGATTTTTCTTTAGCCAGCAGTAGCATAACAAAGAGAGAAACAAAAAGACTCACAGAACTTCCCCAAACCTATTCGAAAGAATAGGTTGGAGTCTAAAATTTACGGAAAAAGAAAAAATAACCTCACGATACGAAAATGAAAAACAGAAACAAGTCTACGATGGTGTAACCCCCTCCCCAAACCTATTCGGAAGAATAGGTTATAAACAAAGGATCACACAACCTCACACTACCTTCTTCCTAGGCATTTAGCAATCTCAAAGCATGGTGAAGACTTGTTGCCTCTTAGGTACATAATTACTCGGGAAAACAACCATAAGACCCTAACATGCATCATCCTATTATAAAGGCCTTCGTGAACCGCAGTAGAGAAAACACCACTAAGTGATGTCGAGACTACCTAGCTCAACTAAGTGCAATACATAAATGTGACAAGCCAAGCGAGAAAAACTTCAAACAAATTCATAGAGATGAAGCATACGATTAATGGCATAGTTAGTTGATCTACCCAATAAAAAAGTTCAAAAAATTCGGCAATAAACTCCATATAAAACATGCAAAAACTATCCTAGGAAAGCAGTAAACTTGCAAATGCAAAAATTTCACGAGTTTTTCATAAGCAAGATAAGTATAGAGATAACCAGCGATAACCTCCTCCCCAAACCTGAACGTCGTCGCTCGTCCCGAACGTCGAAAGTGGATCCAAGGTGAGAGCTAATACTTGTATAAGTTACATATAATACTCAATCAAACCAGTGAGAAAACAAAACAAAACATACTAACCTTCAGTGGAGGCGGTATGAGTAAGATCAAGGTGATCAACCTCCCTTTCATCACTAGATATCTCGAAGTACGGCTTCACTCGCTGGCCGTTCACCTTGAAGGTATTGCCCGTCTTTGGATCGAAGAGTTTAACAGCTCCATGGGGAGAAACTTCGATAATTTCGTATGGTCCATCCCAACGAGTACGGAGCTTTCCAGGAAATAGTCGAAGGCGAGAATTAAATACCAAAGCTTTTTGTCCAGGAATCAATTCTTTACGTACTATGCCACGATCATGGTACTTCTTAGTACGTTCCTTGTAAATCTTGGCATTTTCATAAGCGCCTAGTCGTAATTCATCAAGCTCATCTAGTTGCAACAATCGTTCTTCGCCAGCTTTTCCCATATCAAGGTTGAGTGCTTTAATGGCCCAATATGCCCTGTGTTCTAGTTCTACGGGAAGATGACATGCTTTCCCATACACAAGTCTGTACGGAGTGGTCCCGATCACCGTCTTGTAGCTAGTCTTGTATGCCCAAAGTGCATCATTCAATTTTCCTGGCCAATCCTTCCTACTAGGCTTCACTACTCGCTCCAGGATCTTCTTGATTTGACGGTTGCTGACTTCGACTTGCCCCGATGTCTGTGGGTGATAAGGTGTAGCGACACTATGGTGGACACTGTATCTCTTAAGAAGGGAGGCAAACGTTCTATTGACGAAGTGTGGCCCTCCATCGCTGATGATTGTCCTAGGGCATCCAAATCTCGAGAATATGACTTCCTTCAAGAACTTCAAAACTACCGCGCTGTCATTTGTTTTTGTAGGAATTGCCTCTACCCATTTAATCACGTAGTCTACTGCAACAAGAATGTATTCATAGCCTCCACTGTTTGGAAATGGTCCCATAAAATCAATGCCCCATACATCGAAAGGTTCTACCACTAGATTCCCTTGAAGGGGCATTTCATCTTTCTTGCCGATACCACCACCTCGTTGACACGGGTCACAATTCTTCACAAAACTTCGAGCATCTTTGTATATTGTTGGCCAGAAAAATCCTGCCTGCAGTGCCTTGCGTGCTGTCTTTAATCCATTGTAGTGCCCCCCACAGTTAAGCTCATGGCAATGGCTCAGTACACTTTGCTGTTCTTCTTGTGGCACGCATCTCCTTAGAATCCCATCAGCTCCTTCCTTGAATAGATGTGGATCATCCAATATGTAAGTCCTGCATTGCTTAGCAAGAGCTCTCTTGTCCGAGGCTGAAAAGTTAGTGGGGCAAATATTCATAGCTAAATAGTTTACAATATCCGCATACCATGGCTCTTCATTAGCCTTCATTAGGTGATCATCGGGGAGGTCTTCATTGATGGGTATCGGATCAATAGGATTATTAGGTATTCTAGATAAATGATCCGCTACTAAATTCTCCCTACCAGCTCTATCCACTATGGTCAACTCAAAGTCTTGCAGCAAAAGGACCCATCGGATTAATCTAGGCTTAGAGTCTTGCTTAGCTATCAAATGTCTCAAAGCAACATGATCAGTATCGACATGCACAGGATGTCCAATTAAATAAGACCTAAACTTTTGTAAAGCAAAGACAACAGCTAAAAATTCTTTTTCAGTAGTTGTATAATTAACCTGTGCGGAGTCTAGAGTCTTACTAACATAATAAATCACACGATACTGCTTATCAACTTTTTGGCATAAAACAGCACCCATAGAAAAATTCGAAGCATCACACATAATTTTGAACGGAAGATTCCAGTCAGGCGGTACAACAATGGGAGCAGAAACAAGCTTTTCCTTAAGGGTATTAAAAGCAATTAAGCATTCATTGGAGAAATGGAAAACCACATTTTTAGCAAGTAAGCTACTTAGAGGCTTAGCAATTTTTGAAAAATCTTTAATAAACCTCCTATGAAAACCTACATGGCCAAGAAAAGATTGCAATTCTTTCACGCAAGTAGGTGGGGGAAGTTTTTCAATGATTTCTATCTTAGCTTTGTCTACCTCAATACCTCTTTCAGAAACTACATGTCCTAGAACAATGCCTTTTCTAACCATATAATGACTCTTCTCACAGCTTAAGGTCAAGTTGCATTCAATGCACCTTTTCAAAACTAGATCTAATCTTTGCAAGCATTCATCAAATGAATCACCAAAAAGGGAAAAATCATCCATGAAAACTTCAACAAATTTAGTTACCATGTCAGAGAAAACAGAAAGCATGCACCTTTGAAAAGTGGCGGGAGCATTGCATAGTCCAAATGGCATCCTCCTATAGGCAAATGTTCCGAATGGGCAAGTGAATGTCGTCTTCTCCTGATCCTCCGGTGCAATCTGAATCTGGTAGAAACCTGATAAACCATCAAGAAAACAATAGAACTTCCGCCCTGCAAGGCGGTTTAGCATGTCATCTATAAATGGTAAAGGGAAGTGGTCTTTTTTAGTAGCGGCATTTAATCTTCAGTAGTCAATGCACATCCGCCATCCAGTGGTCTTCCTAACCGGTACCAATTCTCCCTTCTCATTCTCTTCCACCGTGACTCCCAATTTCTTAGGAACTACATGTACAGGGCTCACCCATCGACTATCTGGAATAGGGTAAATCATATCAGCATCTAACAACTTGATCACTTCCTTTTTTACCACCTCTTGCATTGCTGGATTTATCCTTCGCTGAGGTTGCCTAACAGGTTTGGCATCTTGTTCTAGAGTGATGTTGTGCACGCATCTTGTAGGGCTAATTCCTTTGATATCGCTGATCCCCCATCCTATAGCTGCGGAATTCTCCTTTAATACTTCAATCAGCTTACTTTCTTCATTGTCGGAGAGATGTGAGGAGACAATCACAGGCTTTTTCTGATTTTCTCCTAAATACACATACTTGAGGTGCGCAGGAAGCGGCTTTAATTCTAAGCTAGGTTCTTCAGGAAATCCACCTTCTTCTTCTTCTTCATCCAAAGGTTCAAGTACCTCTTCTCCTGCTGGAATTTCTGGGGTGCTATCCATTATTTCCACTAGTTCCCTTGCTTCTTTGGTCATGTAGCACGTCTCAGCTTGCATTGTTAGTGCTTCCTCAAGTGGTTCACGGTTGCCATGGCTATGATGAAATTCGGGAATTGCGGATTCGTACCAATCGACAAATTTTAACTCCTCTGCAACTTCCTTATCTCTTACGCTACATCCTACCAACTCAATCTTTTCGCCCATTACCTCCATAGTTATTTTCTTGCCCTTAAGTTCAGCATGTGTTGGTAGTTGCCATGAATGGTCTCCCCAGTAGTACTACGTGCTCACGGATATGGCTCTTTCCCTCGTCCGCGGATTTCATTACTACAAAATATGCTGGGATTATCAATTTGTCCACTTTCACAAGGATGTCCTCTATTATCCCGACTGGCCTCTTCACACTTTGGTCTGCCATTTGGACCACCATATCAGTTGGTGTCAATTCTCCGAGTTCCAGGGCCTTGTATACCGAATACGGCATTAAGTTAATGCTAGCTCCTAAGTCAAGTATTGCCTGCGTAGTTCGTCCATTCCCTAAGGCGATGTCGATGATGAAGCTGCCAGGATCCTTTTTCTTCATGGGCAATCCGGCAAGCGAGTTGACTGTTTCAACCCCATTCACTTCCCTCCCTGAAGTAATCCTTTTGTTCTTGATCTCACGAAAGAATTTCGTATAAGCTGGAATTCTAGATTAACTCTAAGAGAGGTACATTGACTTCCACTTTAGGCGTTGGAATAAGGGTGAATCTTGAATATCCTTCTTGGCTGGTTTAATCCGACTCGGGTATGGCACATGTGGCTTCGGAGGCACATATGGATTGGAAGATTTGTGAAGTTCTCCTGGTATACTAGTTCCAACTTTGACTTCGTCATCATCTATGTCTATTACAGATGGTCTTGGTTCATCATTCCTTTTTGGAACTTCTTGAGGTTCTTTGGAACTTCCTCCATCCTCTTGTTATGTGCTTGGCCCTCTATTATCGATCTCTGTAGGTTCCACCCGCTTAGGACGTATGAAGTTGGGAATTTTGGTCATCTTGCCTCCTCGGAGCAGTAGATTCACCTCTTCGCACTCATTCTCCTCAGTAGCAACAGCTGGAGATTGCTCGGGATCAGCTTCAGATGTCTCATCGGTAAGACTCGGACTGTTTAGTTCCCTGGAGTTGGGGAGTGATTCGCTCCTCACCTCGGGTGGTTTGCTCACTACTTCCTGTGGGGTATCCTCGACTTCTTTACCGCACCTTCCACACTTCAGTAAACTAAGTTCTTTGATAAGTTGCTCAGTTACTTCGATCGCTTCAAAAGCCTTCTCGATGCGAAGATCGTTCTCAGCTTGCCCTGCGTGTGCTACCTCGAAGACACTCTCAATGGCCTTAATCCCTGCGTAAAACGCAAGTTCCTCCTCCTCACTGATGTTCTCGTCCTCAGAATAGCCTTCGTATGATCCGTCAGTTTCATCTTGATTTGAGTATATGTTGGCGACTTCATTCGGCATTATCTTCTCGGATTGTGCGGATCCATTGGCGTACGTTTGAAAGACCTTCACTGCCTCTTCAACTGTACATTCTTCTAAACCTCCACATATCCCATCTATTTGAAGCCTAACTTCATCTCGTAGTCCTCCAACAAAAAACCAAATCAGCTCCCCATCGTCGAAACGGTGTTGGGGGCATTCACGTTTATACAGCTCAAATCGTTCATAGGTGTCACAGAACCGCTCGTATTCTCCTTGCTTGAAGTATTCGATCCGTAGTGCAATCGTCTCATGGTAAGGCATGAAACGTGCCAAGAACTCCTCTACTACTTGGCTCCAGGTCTTCAGTGATCCTGGTGCTAACCTTGCTATCCATATCCTTGGTTCATATCCCAAAGCAAAAGGAAATAATTTCCTGCATAATTGATCCTCGGTGAACCCCTTTGCTGGAACTTTTGCTACTTCCTCTTCATAGGACCTGATGAAGCTTATCGGATTCATATCCTCTCCTTCTTCGAACCTTGGTATCCTTCTTACTATGGTGCTTGTTACCTCGTACCCCGATAACTCTTCTTCCAAGTATATAGCTGACCCCCTCCTGACTTGCGAGAACGTTGGCGTCAAGCGGGCTTTAAGGTTGTCATACCTGGAAATCTGTATCAGGAGTAACTCAAAACTAAAAATTAGCCTCGTTAGAAATTTCGAAAAATCGAGAATAAATCTAGATATCGAATACTACTAAGGCTAGGAAAGGGAAATTAGAAGTAGACTAGGAAAGCAGTATCAGAGAGAGATTAAAAAGGAAAACTAAATCTAATAGAATTAGGAATCTAAAGCTGTAAATATAAACAAATTAAACAGAAAAAAGGAGTATAGTCCCCGGCAACGGCGCCAATTTGATGAACGCGGATGTCGTGCTCCGAATTCAAGCAAATAATATTTGTTATTTAGCCAAAGGCAATCCACAACTACAACGAAAACCGTAGTGTAGCAGTAGAATGACTCGAGTGTCGTTCTCTCAGGACTATAACTAGCTTTATCTATTTAACAAGAAAATTTAAAACAGCAGACAGATAGCAATAGGGGGTTTCTAGCAGATAATGGAGATTGGTGATAGTATGGTCCTTCTTAACATAACGGGTCGATAATCATGCATAAATTCCTCGGTCTTGCATAGAGATCTTTGAATCAATCTAGTGTCCTGTTGCAAGTATTAAGCACTACGAAGATAATTTGGTCTGGCTAGTCAATCACGATTGTCCTATTGTGTTCCGTAATTATTCAACACTACGAAGATAATTGGTCTGATGGTCGACTAGTGTCCAATTGTGCTTAATAATCAATACAACATACGAGAATTTTGGTTACAACTGATCAACGAAATAAAGCAATGACACGGAGTATAATGCGCGATATAGCCATTAGCATGATTATCTTCCCTTAGCTACTCATAATAGGCATGCAATCAACAGAAATCATAGAAGAAAACATGTTGAAAGAATATAAAATAAGTAGAATAAAACTGTAAGATACAAAGTTATCGAAGGTTGTCAATCTCCGGGTGATTGCGGTCCTACGAGCTCCAAACTGCTATGAAAAAGTATCCCCTAAGCTACAGAACTCCCAGGACAGGCCCCGGGAAGTTCCTACCTAAAACTATAGAGAGAGGTGAGAGAGAAGGTCTGGAAAGATATGATTTTCGGAGAGAAAACTGAGCACTATATATAGGCCCCCAAAAAACTCCGGCGCGGTTCGCCCCCAGGCTTTTTCGCGGAATTCCGCGTTTTTCGACGCGGTTTTGGATTTGTTCACCTTTTCGGACTCGGTTTCTGACTTCTAGTGGCCTTCTAACCTCCAGATTCGACCCCTAGACTCCAAATCCTATCCGGAAACCTTCAGATACTCCAAATAGGCTTCTAGAACACCAATTCCTTGTCAACTTCAATATAATTGCCCGGAAATCCCCGAATTTCAACCAAAACCTGTAAAATAAAATCTAAAGGGAAACGTGACACTATTCTAATAAAATGTACTAAAATATAGCAAAATTAACATAGAGGATAGCTAAAATAGGTGAAAAAGACTCGAATGAAAGTGTAAAATACACATTCATCACTGGTACATATCCTTGATTGTTTCGGAACCCTCTTCTCCAAAATCCACTTCGAGGGTTCCTACCGTCTTGTCCGTAGCTAGCTTCTTGAGTAATAAATTCCGTAGCAAAGGCTTCCTCTTCGCCTCCTTGAACCCAGTTGCCATCATCATATGCAAGCTTCGATCTACACAATGTTACCGAAGGTTGTCAATCTCCGAAGAATCGCGATCTTACAAGCTCCAAAACGCTAAGAATAAGTATCTCCTAAGCTAAGAATCCCTAGAACAGGCTCTGGAGAATTCCTACCTAAAACTAATGAGAAAGGTGAGAGAAAATGTCTGAAAAAGTATGAAAAACTGAGAAAATTGAGCAACTATATATAGACTCGCCCCACACACCGGGCGATTCGCCTGGTGTGGGGAGATTCGCCCCACATCCCGGGCGACTCGCCCCGGGAGGTTTTTTCGGCTGGAAACGCGTTTTCGACGCGTTTTTGGATTTCTTTTCCTTTTCGGACTCGGTTTTTGCCTTCTAGTGACCTTTTAGCCTTCAGACTCGACCCCTAGACTTCAAATCCTATCCAGAATCTTCTAGATACTCCAATTAGGCCTTCGGAACACCAATTCCTTATCTACTTCAATATAATTGCCCGGAAAACCTCATTTTTCACCCAAAACCTGTAAAATATAAACTAAAGGGAAAGGTGACACTATTCTAATAAAATGCACTAAAATATAGCTAAATTATCATATAGGATAGCTAAAATAGGTGAAAAGGACTCAAATGAAAGTGTAAAATACACGTTCATCAATAGATCAAAGAAATAAAGCACTAACTCAAAGTCTGATTCGCTTTACCGCCATCAGCATAATTATTAACCCTTCGCTAAGAAATCACATACTATCACCAAGGATGAATTTAGCTACTCATATATGTCATGCAATCAACAGAAATCATAGCAAGATTGAACGAAAATATGTTGAAAGATAAATAAATATAAAGTAGAAAAATCTGAGATACAATGTTACCGAAGGTTGTCAATCTCCGAAGAATCGCGATCTCACAAGCTCCAAATCGATAAGAAAAAGTATCTCCTAAGCTAAGAATACCCAGAACAGGCTCTGGAGAATTCCTACCTAAAACTAATGATAAAGGTGTGAAAAAAGGTCTGAGAAAGTATGAAAAACGTTGAAAACTGAGCAACTATATATAGGACTTCAGAACGTGTGGGGCGAGTCGCCCCACACACCGGGCGAATCGCCTGGTGTGGGGCGAACCGCCCCACGTCCCGGGCGAATTGCCCGGGAGTCCCAGTCGGCCACGGACGCATTTTCGACGCGTTTTTGGATTTCTTTTCCTTTTCGGACTCGGTTTTTGCCTTCTAGTGACCTTTTAGCCTTCAGACTCGACCCCTAGACTTCAAATCCTATCCGGAATCTTCTAGATACTCCAAAAATGTCCCCGGAATACCAATTCTTCGTTCTCTTCCATATAATTGCCCGGAAAACCACGTTTTTCACCTAAAACCTGTAAAATGCAAACTAAAGGGAAACGTGACACTATTCTAATAAAATGCACTATAATATATCTAAATTAACATAGAGGATAGCTAAATTGGTGAAAAAAGACTCGAATGAAAGTGTAAAATACGCGTTCATCAAACTCCCCAAACCGAACCTTTGCTTGTCCTCAAGCAACTAAGCTAGACTCTAATGCAAAAAACAATGCAACACAAAAAATGGAGTCTCATGCCAAATGAAATGAAATAATCTATTGAATCTATCAAAAAATATATGAACAAAAACCATACAAATCATAACATGGATATTTGTTGAAGAATGCCTCGATCGACTCATACACATTCACATAAGCACTTATGTCAAACAAGATAGTCTCTCGTAACATTCTCTACCTGGAACTAGTCAGTGACGACGTAATGAAACATGTTAAAATACGAATGGTTGTCCCGTGCCTATGAAACTGAGGACTTACTGTTGTTCACCAAGTTAAGACTTTTCCTCAAAGAGGTCGAACCAATACTGGCTCTCATCAAACGAAGGAGGGTTCCCTAAAAAAGATAAGACTCCCCTATTCTACTCATCTCTCAAGCAAAGTCTTAAACTATTCACCACTTCCTGAATGGTAGGACGAGGGTGGTCTAGAACAGATGACACTCAAACAAACAAAAGACAAAAAATTACAACTCGATTACGAACATTACAAGAATTGAAAAATGAGACAAACACTTTTGCTAAACTGCTTTTTGGCTTTATTTCTTTTTTTTTATCCTTCTTTGCTTTTTTGGGGTCATTTCTTTTTTTTCTTCTTTTTTTTTTCTTTCTCAGTTTTTTTTTCTGGAATGTTTCTTTTTCTGTTTTAGCCAGCAGTAGCACAACGAAAAAGAAATTAAAATGACACACAAACGACGTCCCCAAACCTATTCGAAAGAATAGGTTGGAGTACAAAATTTACAAGAAAGGAAAAACAGACTCACAACACACACTAAAAATCAAAAAACAAGTCTAATGATAGCATAACCCCCCTCCCCAAACCTATTCGAAATAATAAGTTGCAAACAAAGGATCACACAATCTCACAGTACCTCCTTCCTAGGCATTTAGCAATCTCAAAGCAAGGTGAAAACTTGTTGCCTCTAAGGTACATAATTACTCGGAAAAACAACCATAAGATCCTAACATGCATCATCCTATTATAAAGGCCTTCGTGAACCGCAGTAGAGAAAACACCACTAAGTGATGTCGAGACTACCAAGCTTAACTAAGTGCAATACATAAATGTGACAATCCAAGCGAGAAAAACCTCAAACAAATTCATAGAGATGAAGCATATGATTAATGTCATAATTAGTTAATCTACCCAATAAAAAAGTTCAAAAAATTTGGCAATAAATTCCACATAAAACATGCAAGACTATCCTAGGATGAATGTAGTGTATGCAACTAAATACTAAGAAAGGGGTAAACGTGCAAATGCAAATGAAAAAAAACAAGATACCAATCATCACAAAGCCAAACAATACTTAACATCATGGTTCACATCCCATCCCCCTCATGAAATTTAAGCAAGTCCCTAACAAAAGAGAATGAGTAAATAAAAAGTGATACTAGATGTTACCGAACGGTTTGGCCTCGGTCGGCTGAGAGCGGACATGTGAAAAGACTAATTATCGGGATTGTTATCCCCATAATAGTCTCTCCATATGTCAGACAGGAGATCCTGTTGCTGCTCCCACATTATCTGCCTCTCATTCCGGCGATGCTCCTCAATCATCTCCCAATCGCGGTTGCGCTGGGCAATGTGTCCATCAAGGTCATGTCGCATTCCTTGGACAGTTGTGGTCAAGGATGCAACACTAGCATCGAAGTGGGCCCGAAAATCAGAGAAGTCAAAACCTTGAGACCCATGTGGTACTCGAGGCGGTGCATGTGGTGCTCTACGGACAAAGGGAATATCCGGGATAGGAACTCGGTCATCCATAGCATCCTCAGAATCATTATCATCGTCAGAATCAGTCCGTTGGAGGGAAGCTTCAACATTAGCAGCAGCAGCTGTGGGGTTTTTCATTTGATACCTGCTTAGTTGCACACCAATAGTTGAAGGGGAAAGGGCAGCGACCTCGCAATCCCCCATCATCAATGTCCTCAACCCCGTGATATTTGCAATATGTTGTGATGAAGCTCGGAAAAATGAAGGGCTTCTTCTTCTTCTCCCAATGGCGCTCATATTCGGCATACATGATCTGACCGATGTCTATTCGGTTCTTGCCTATCAAGCAGTAGAGGAGCTCGACATAATTCGGTTGTATCCACGTTTCATTCATTCTAGGGATCAAGTTGAAAATGCAGAATTTCATAACCACCTTAGCCTCGATGCTAAGGTCACTCTGATGGATCCGTCCAGGTTGTGTTCCGGTATCTGGATACCTATATTCCTTGTTGCAAATCACACTTGTGATAGCACTTCCGATACCCCTAGTGGCCCTCGAATACACGTAGGAGTGGTTGCTTCCGGTGAACTCCCGTTCCCCAAGATGGATGAATGCAAAAATTGAGGCCGGCGTCCATGGCACAATTACGCCTCGAACGAGCACCCCCTCCTTCTCCTCAAGATCAGTGTAACCAGCATAGAACTCATGGAGGAGGCTCGTATCGTACCCCTTGAATCAGTTGGAAGTAAACAAACCCCAATTCCTTTTCCTTGCCAGGCGGGAGAGCATTTTGTAACCTGCCCTGTGAGCTAGTCCATCCGGAATGTCTATCCTTCTGTCCAGTATAATTGATCGCCCACCTTGAGCTAGCTCCGCTTCGAGCCTCTGTCGGACGTCGATTGCGGCAAGAGACAACTCGAACAACTCGTGGGAAGGTTGGAAGCTTGATGCTGCCCCCTTACCCCTCTTGCTTGAGCCAACTTTCTTCTTGCCTCGTGGAGCCATGGTTCCTACAAACAACAATTAGTATCTTGTATGACACAAAACAGATTTATGCATATGCAAATGCAACAGTGAACACACGACTGATATCTACAACAATCGAACCCCTCAAAACCTCTATGTCTAGTCTAGCTACTTCTAGAACTAAAAAGCACCATACCAACATATCGAAGACATGTAACATATCACATTAAGCTCTAGCTAGACAACAAATAGCCTTAAATCATAAGGCTCAATTCATACCATAGTAGCAAAAAATCTAGTACCATAAATCCTCAACTTCATCAATCATGCATTCTACCATCATGCCCATCATTATCACATCAATAAACACAACTTTAACCATGGAATGAAAGGAAAAGAAACATTGCACCTTAAGACATAGACATCTAGTAGGCAAAATTCTCAATCCAACAAACCAAGCATAATTGAACATGCAATTGATAGTGAATAACGTTTCTAATAACACAAATCATCAACACATACATCATATAAGCTTAATTGAAGCATAAATCAAAAAACCCCCAAATTTGAAAAATTAGGGTTCATATGAGATTACCTCAAATCCGAAGAATGAATGAACTAGGAAGAAATTTGTTCGGATGAAAAGAAGGAGCACGTAATGGGCTTCGATTGAAGCTAAAGAACACACAATTTGGTGGAAGATTGAAGGTTTTATGAAGGATTGAAGAAATTTTGATTTTTTGGGATTTTTTGGAGTAAGAAAGTGAAGAAGATGGGAAAAATGAGAAAATGGGGGCAAAGCCCCGTTTTTCTTCTTCAGATTCCACGGGGTGAGTCGCCCCGTGTGTGGGGCGATTCGCCCCCCACCCCCAAAGGTGGGGAGACGAAACCTTCCGAAAAAACTCAGTTTTTAATCCCCGAAAACCATTTTACTCATAAAACCACTCGAAAAAGTTCACTCAAATATAAACATAAGCACAAACGACACAGAGACGAACAAATTCACATAAGAAAAGCAAATTGTTCAATGTACAAATGCATGCAATAAAGCGGTAAAAAAGCGATGAAAACTCCGGTTTGCCTCCCGGTTAGCGCCATTGTTTATAGTCTTAGACTCGACTTTTTCTTGCTCTAGCTCTTCTTTTGAGGGTACTAGACTTCCCCTTCATGGATCTTCTCCTCATGCCACGAACCTGTGAATAAGAATGAACATAGACAGCGAGACCACAGTAGTTAATGGTGTGAGAAGCATTGAAGTGATCAGGTGGATCAGATATGGCTCGCAACACATGTCGCTTGCCATCCACCTCAATGGTGCAAGTCCTTCGGTAGATGTCTATCACGGAGCGTAGTTTATTCAAGAACGTTCGCCCCAAGAGAACAACATCCCCCATCCCATGTGTAGACGCCGGCATAACTACAAAATTGGTGTACACAGAAGCTTCACCAATCTTAACCAATACGTTCTTCACAACGCCTTCGGGTCTCACAAAGGATCCATCCGCCAATTGCACAATAGCCTTATGCTCAGATAGTTTTCCAAGGATACTCTTCTCAAACACATTCATTGGGAGCACATTAGAGTAAGATCCCATATCTAGTGTAGCACGAACATCTTCAAGTTCACCAATCCCGACCTTAACATCGAAACTTTGAGGGACTGGCTCGGGATCCTCTTGCTCCTCCTCACTCTCATCAGAACCAAGGTCCTTCTCTTCTTCCTTGGCTAGTGGGGGTTCTTCATCTTTGCAATGCTCACACTTAGAAACCTTCTTGATGGTGATTTCTACAGGAAGATCACCCACCAAGGTAATGGACATCGACTTCTCAGTGTTGCTAGGCAGCGTTCCTTGCTCCCTACTTGCTCCTTGGTCAATCAACTCTTGCATCTTTTGATGGGCAAGCCTAGTGCTCTCTTCCAATCGATCAAGCCTCGCCCTAGTCTTCTCAGAATCTTCTTCATAACGCTTAAGAAAACTTTGGGTGTGATCAACCATCTTTTGCAAGTTCTCCATCAGTAGAGCTGTCTTCGACTTCGGTTGCTCTTTGGGAGCGGGATTTTCGCAGTGATCATTATCATAGTTAAGCCTACTACGGTCTTGGTTAGGGCCATAAGTTTGGCTAGCTGGTGTATATCCTTGATTGTTCCGGAATCCTCTTCTCCAAAATCCACCTCGAGGATTCCTACCATCTTGTCCGTAGCTAGCTTCTTAAGTACCGAATTCCGTAGCAAAGGCTTCCTCTTCGCCTCCTTAAACCCAATTGCCATCATCATACGCAAGATCCGATCTACACATATGAAGTCCATGCCCATAGTTCTTGCATATTCGGCAAACTTCGTTCGACACAGATGTTCCAGTGGCGCTCTTGAGGACTTGCTTCAACTCGTTGGTAAAGCACTTTAATCGATCCCCATTCCCCCCATACATAGGGGCCTCTTGAGTAGGTGGAGCTTCAGGTCCACGTCTCCTAACCTTTGCTCTTGGATCTTTGAATTGCGAACCCTTAGCAAACCTTTCGAAAACCGCCCAGACGGCTTCCGCGGTTTCCTCCCAAATATTGCCACGGCATTGGAAATCCACCACTTGTTGGTTCTCGAAGGTTAGTCCATTGTAGAAGTGTTGGACTAGATCCGAAAGCTCAAAACCATGGTGAGGGAACTTGTTCATGAGGTCTTGGAACCTCTCAAACGCGGTGTAGATGGTCTCATCATAGTCTTGTTTGAACCAAGTGATTTGCGCCTTAAGCGCGGTAGTCAAGGTGTGAGGGAAGTATTTTTCCATGAAAGCTGAAAAAACCTTCTTCCAAGCCCCATAGCAAAAACCTTCATCCTCAACTCATCCGTTGTTATTTCAGCTCCGGGTCGTGGGAGTTGGTTGACGAAATCATCGATATCGTGCAAGTACCCCATCACATCTTCCCTTGCTAAGCCATAGAACCTCGGAAATTGTTGGAACGCGTGGTTCTTGATTTCCAGATCTCGAGTTGCAGACGAAAGAACAATCGCCGGTCCCCTCATTCGATCCTTGGAGGGTTGAACCCATGCTTTCAGTGGTCTAGCTTCTGCCATTCCGTCGATTTCCTTGAAAAGACTGTGTAGAGATTCAGAGAAATCGGTATCCTCCATTTCCTCTAGTTCACGTCTTCGAAGTAGTCGCCTTCTTTGGTGGTAGACTCTGACTATTTCAGCGATTGATTCAACAAGCGGTGTTCCCCTAGATCGTGTACTTCGCATACACTATCTGTAACAAGCTAAGAAAGGAGTATCAGAGAGATTAAATAGAAAAATAAAAACAACTAAAACTAGGAATTGAATGCTGAAAATATATAAAAGCTAAACAGAAAAAAGGAGTATAGTCCCCGGCAGCGGCGCCAATTTGATGAACCGCAATTTGTCAGATTCTAATTAATCAAATAAATTTGTATTTACCCAAAGGCAATTCACAACTACAACGAAAACCGTAGTGTAGCAGTAAAATAACCTCGAGTGTCGATCTCTAAGGACTATAACTACCTTTATCTAATCTAACTTAAACTATAAAATCAACAGACGACTTAGCACAGGTTTTTCTTATCAGATAATGGAAGTTAGTGATAGTATGATCATTCAAAGCATAGCAGGTTAATAATCATGCATGAAGTACCCGATCGTTTTGCATGGTGATATTTGATCAATGAATTGTCCAGTGTGTTCCGTTATTATTCAACACTACGAAGATAGAGGGCTTAGATAGATCAAAGAAATAAAGCAATAACTCAAAGTCTGATTCGCTTTACCGCCATCAGCATAATTATTAACCCTTCGCTAAGAAATCACATACTATCACCAACGATAAATTTAGCTACTCATAGATGTCATGCAATCAACAGAAATCATAGCAAGATTGAATGAAAACATGTTGAAAGATAAATAAATATAAAGTAGAAAAATCTGAGATACAATGTTACCGAAGGTTGTCAATCTCCGAAGAATCGGGATCTCACAAGCTCCAAATCGATAAGAAAAAGTATCTCCTAAGCTAAGAATCCCCAGAACAGGCTCTGGATAATTCCTACCTAAAACTAATGAGAAAGGTGTGAAAAAAGGTCTGAGAAAGTATGAAAAACGTTGAAAACTGAGCAACTATATATAGGAGTTCAGAACGTGTGGGGCGAGTCGTCCCACACACCGGGCGAATCGCCTTGTGTGGGGCGAACCGCCCCACGTCCCGGGCGAATCGCCCGGGAGTCCCAGTCAGCCACGGACGTGTTTTCGACGCATTTTTTGATTTCTTTTCTTTTTCGGACTCAGTTTTTGCCTTCTAGTGACCTTTTAGCCTTCAGACTCGACCTCTAGACTTCATATCCTATCCGGAATCTTCTAGATACTCCAAAAATGTCCCCGGAATACCAATTCTTCGTTCTCTTCCATATAATTGCCCGGAAAACCACGTTTTTCACCTAAAATGCAAACTAAAGTGAAACGTGACACTATTCTAATAAAATGCACTATAATATAGCTAAATTAACATAGAGGATAGCTAAATTGGTGAAAAAAAGACTCGAATGAAAGTGTAAAATACATGTTCATCAGTTCCTTGTTACGTCACCAGACTCACTCAGCTTGTTTCTGAACATCCACTTTGTACCAATTGCTTTCCTGCCTTCAGCAAGGGGTACAAGTTTCCAGACTTTGTTCCTTTCAAATTGATCCAGTTCTCCTTGCATTGCCTTCATCCATTCAGAATGCTTTAAAGCTTCTTCTTTGGTCTTGGGTTCAATTTCTGAAACAAAGTAAGAGAACAAAGCTTCTACTTCTACGACATTTTCTTCTTCAGCAAGTTCATGAGTAGTAGATACTTTGGATCTATTCACTTGGAGTTTGTCAATATCACCAATCATATCCGTAGAGGGATGATCTCTAATTCATTTATTAATAGGTTTTTTGCTCTTTGGATCTGGATAAGTTTGCTCATCATCATGTGACTCTTCAGTATGTACTTGCTCTGTACTACTGGTATTTTGTTGTGTCTCTGATGAGATTGGTTCATCAGCAACTGCTTGTTCAGCATTGCTAGTTTGTGGTAACTCGTCAGCAGGCACAGGAAGTTGCATAGTTTCAGCAACATCCGGAGCAACTGCGTGTTTTGCTGGAAATTCTTTGTCATGAACTATATTTATCTTGTCATAACTCGGGGGAGGAGAGTCATTGTCAGAATCATCATTTAGTTCAATTTACTTGACTTGCCTAGCATCAGATTCAGTTCTTTGCTCGTGTATGAGTAACTTCTTCATACAATCTGATATTTCTTCTTCAGCAGGCACTACTTGTGACTTTTCATAGAATACAACATGCACTGATTCTTCGATCTTTTGTGCCTTTTTGTTGTAAACTCTATAAGCTTTACTATGCAAGGAGTAACCAAGAAATATCGCTTCGTCTGCCTTTGGTTGAAATGTTCTTAAGTATTCTCTACCATTGTTAAGAACAGAACACTTACAACCAAATACTCTTAGATGGGTGATGTTAGGAGGTCTTCCAACAAATAACTCAGAGGGAGTTTTGTTGTATTCCTTAGTAATCAGACATCTAATTTGAGTATAGCAGGCGGTATTAATCGCTTCAACCCAGTAAGCTTTACTTATTTCAGTGTCAGCAAGCATTGTTCTTGCAGCTTCCTTTAGGGTGCGATTCTTCCTTTCAGCAACACCATTTTGTTGTGGTGTCCTTACTGAGGATAACTGATGTTGTATGCCTTTTGAAGTGCAATACTCAGTTATGTACTGGTTCACAAACTCAGTACCATTGTCTGTTCTTATGACTTTTACCTTGTCATTTTTCATGACTTCAAGCTTATTCAGCAAGTTCGGTATTTCAGTCCTTGTTTCAGACTTGTGCTTGATAAATACTACCCAAGTGAATCTTGAATAGTCATCTACCACCACCAGACCATACTTCTTACCAGCATAGCGTGTTGAAGAAGGTTCAAACAAGTCAATGTGCAAGAGTTGAAAAGGTTTTGTAGTTGACGGTACTGCCTTGTTCTTAAAAGAAGATTTGGTTTGCTTTCCTTGCTGACATGCATTGCAAACACCATCCTTCTTGAAAGTAACCTTAGGTAATCCAACTACAAGTGCCTTTTCAGACAGCTTATTCAGCGTCTTGAAGTTTAGGTGACTTGTTCGTTTATGCCATAACCATGCTTTTTCAGCAAGGCAATCATGATCTGAGACAAGGCATTTTGCAACGATTGCTGAAGACCAATCTACAGTGTACAAACCTCATGATCTTCTAGCAACCATAATAACCTTCTTTGTCTCAAAGTCTATAAGTTTACATTCATCACTTTTGATTTTGATGAAGTATCCTTTATCAGCGAATTGACTCATGCTGAAAAGGTTATACTTAAGAATTTTGATATAAAGAACTCCCGAAATGATAATGCATCCTAACTTCACGTCACCATAACCTTTTGTAGAACCAAAGCCTCCACCAGCAAACCTTATTGTTGGACCTTTAGACCACCGTCTATAGTTTATAAGGTTTTTCTTGTTGCCCGTCATGTGCTTTCCACAACCACTGTGAAAGTGTCAGAGTGCATTGTTTGTCTCCGTGGCTGAAGTTTGCACAATCAAGAGCAAACAAGTTAATTATCCAATATTGGATGTCCATTAACATGTTCAAGAATGCGTCCAGTGGAAATCCAAGTCTTAAGTTTTTCAACTTTGACTTGTTTTCTACTTGCTGAGGAACTAGGAGGTTTTGAGCCGAAAGACTTTTGATTTGTGCTGATCAAATCCACTTTCTGATACGGTGTCTTGCTCGGTTGACCTTTTTGCTGAACATACTTTTCAGTAAGTTCTTTTCTGGTAAGGTTCCTTCTAGTCCTAGCGTTTTGAGTTTTGTCAGAACTCTTAGGCTTGGTTTTATTCATCTCTTTGAAGTATCTTTGCTGACTTTGCTTATTCTCATGAAAAAGTTGACTTTGCTTGGTTTTGAAACAGAGTCCACTTTTCGGAGAATGCTGAGCTTTTGTCTCAGCATCCTTACTTGATTCAGGTTTGTCAGCAAAGGTCTTCTGATTACTTTTAGTAATCTTGCCTTTTGACTTAACAAATTGCTTTTCAGCAACTTGTTTGGCGGAATGCTTTACAACATCCTTTTTCTTAACAGTTTGCTTTTCAGCAACCTGTTTACCTTTTAAAGTCTTGTTACTTTGAGTAGCAATAGCGGGCTTTGAAGTCGTAGGTACTTGATTGCATTTTTCAGCAACCTTAGATTGACCAATCTGATAGAGTTCTGGTTGACCACTATCAGTTGCGCGTACAAAGGTAATTGGTGATCTGTCTTTACTAAAGATTATTACGTCATCACCTTCATACGTTGCACCTAAACCTTCTTTCTGAGATGGATCTCTCAGATAAGAGTTTAGTTCAGTCAGCGTATTACTTGCATCAGCATAAGATTTGAAATTGATTTTCATCTTTTTCATTTCTTGTATTTTAGCAAGTAACTTTAGAATTGAGGACTGATACTCTTCCAATTCTATTGCCATTTGAGAAATCTTCTCTGTAGCTTCAGCAATCAACTTCTTGAGATGCAATATTTCAACATCCTTCTTTTCTGACTCTTCTTTCAGCAAGACGTAATTTTCAGCAATCAACTTCTTGAGATGCAATATTTCAACATCCTTCTTTTCTGACTCTTCTTTCAGCAAGACGTAATTTCAACATCCATTCTTGGTTCAGACTTCTAATAATGGTTTTCACCTTCTCAGAATCTCAGTAAAGATTTCCAACTCCTAAGGCAGCCAACTCACTTACTAGAGTTGTGAATCTGAAATCTAAGTCTTCCAGTGACTCATTTGTACCTTGTTTAAAGTTCTGGAACTTTAACTTCAGCACTTCGAGTTTGTTTTCCTTGGTTTTTTCAGATCCAGCGCAAAGACAGTGTATCGAAATGGCTAATCTTGTCTCTTTTTCTCCGATATCTTGAACCATTTTCCAAGCTTCCTTAGCAGTTTTGGCACCCCACAGTTTGCACTGTATAGTATCCGGAGTTGATCGAATGATGATGTTTCTTGTTTGGCCATCAAGACGGAATCTTTTGGCTTCGTCGGAAGTCCATTCCTCTCTTGGTTTTGGAACGGCGGTGTCAACCGGTTCTCCAAAGATAGTTTCCTTACCAGCGGTATCCGTGGTTTTGTGAGGAAAGCTTCTCTCAAGTTTAGTGATCTTGATAGGTCCATCATTTATGACAGTGACCATTTCATCACTAATGGCCTCAAGATGTCGCATCAAGTTGTTTCGCCATTTTTCATAGTTTTCTAGCTTCAGCAAGGGAGCGTCTCCTAAAGACATCCTGTCAGCAAAAGACTACCAAACTGATCAAGTGAGAGTGATTTACGGAAAGCACCTAAGGGGATCTAGGTTCAGTGCTGAAGGTTAAAGAACCTTGCTCTGATACCACTTGTTGGTCCCTTTAAACAACAAGAAAAGACTAGAGGGGGGGGGGGTGAATAGTCTTTTCAAACTTTCGTCGTTTAAAAACATTCTCAGCAAGAGCTTATTACTTTTCAGTAATGAGTTTGCTGATACTTAACTTTCTCAGCAAGCACTAGTTACTTTTCAGTAACGAGTTTTACTGGTACTTTAAAAACATAGTGCGGAAGTCTTTATACAATAAGTGATTTTCAGTAAGTTCCAGTTTTAGCAAGTGAGCAGAGTGACAGCGTACAGATAGTTAAGCTTGCTGAAAACTAATTGCAGTAAAGTAAATCACACAAACACTTTTATAGTGGTATCGGAGAGTGGCGTAATCTCTCAACTAATCCACTTTGTCCTTTCTAGGAATGAATCCACTAAGATAAGTTTGAGGTTCCTTACAACACCTATCTAGAACGATTCTTCAGAAACCAAAGCACACTTTCTTCGTTTCCAACCTAACTAGAGAACGAAACCTTGTTCTCCACCAAACTTGGGACTTATAATCAGCAACACTATGCTTGATTAATTCCCCCTGAATTTCAGGCCTGAAAAAGGGTGTTTATCAGTTAGAGAGGTCTTGAGTATAACTTATTCAGCTATAGCAAGTAATCTAAGAAACAAAACTTGGAATACTTTGCAGTAAACAAGTTAAGTTGTTTCTGGTGTCAAGACTTGTTCTTGTTCAAATGAAAGAACACTTAACTAATTTCTTAGCTGTGAATGTTCTACTTCTTCACAAGTAGCTCTTGTTTCAAGCTTTAAGTCTTGGAACGGATCAATAGGCAGTAAAGAGTGTGGAAGATGAGTATTTAAGCATGAAAGTGAGAGTTTGATCACGTTGTTGACACACTTCAACTCTTTGCCGGATGACCTCTATTTAGAGTGAATCAAGGCAGCCGTTCTTTAATTTCAAATTCTAAGGCTTTGTTCCTTAAGATGTCACTATCATGCTTTTGTACTTTCAGCAGCTGATGAACGTGGGATTTGTCGGGTCCCGGTTAATCAAATAAATTTGTTATTTAGCCAAAGGCAATTCACAACTACAACGAAAACCGTAGTGTAGCAATAGAATGACCTCGAGTGTCGTTCTCTAAGGACTATAACTAGCTTTATCTATCTCACTAAAGAATATAAAAACAGCAGACGGTAAAGCAAAGGTTTTTCTAACAGATAATGGAGATTGGTGATAGTATGATCCTTCAAAGCATAACGGGTCAATAATCATGCGTAAATTCCTCGGTCTTGCATGGAGATCTTTGATCAATCGAATGTCCTGTTGCAATTATTAAGCACTACGAAGATAAAGATACTGACAAGTCAAGCACTATTGTCCAATTGTTTTCCGTAATTATTCAACACTACGAAGATATAGATGTGCATAGGTCGACGAGGGTCCTATTGTGCATAATAATTAATACAACATACGAGAATTTAGGCTGAGCCTGATCCACGAAATAAAGAAATAACACGGAGTATAATGCGCGATATAGCCATTAGCATGATTATCTACCCTTCGCTAAGAATTCACACACTACCACCAACGATCAGTTTAGCTACTCATAGTTGTCATGCAATCAACAGAAATCATAGAAGAAAACATGTTGAAAGATATATAAAAATAAGTAGAATAAACTGTAAGATACAATGTTACCGAAGGTTGTCAATCTCCGAAGAATTGCGATCCTACAAGCTCCAAACTGCTATGAAAAAGTGTCTCCTAAGCTACGAACCCCCAGAACAGGCTCTGGGAAGTCCCTACCTAAAACTACAGAGAAAGGTGAGAGAATAGGTCTGGAAAAGTATGAAAAACGGAGAAAAACTGAGCAACTATATATAGGCTTCGAAATTGTGTGGGGCGAAGGGCCCCACACCTGGGGCGAAGGGCCCCTCAGGGGCGAAGGGCCCCACATCTGGGGCGACTAGCCCGGGAGCAAAATTCGAGATTTTGCGCATTTTCGACGCGTTTTTTGTTTTCTTCCCCTTTTCGGACTCGGTTTCCGACTTCTAGTGGCCTTCTAACCTCTAGATTCGACCCCTAGACTCCAAATCCTATCCGGAAACCTTAAGATACTACAAATAGGCTTCTGGAACACCAATTCTTTGTCAACTTCAATATAATTGCCCGGAAAACCTCGTTTTTCAACCAAAACCTGTAAAATAAAAACTAAAGGGAAACGTGACACTATTCTAATAAAATGCACTAAAATATAGCTAAATTAACATAGAGGATAGCTAAAATAGGTGAAAAAGACTCAAATGAAAGTGTAAAATACACATTCATCAAACTCCCCAAACATGTTAAGATACGAATGGTTGTCCCGCGCCTATGAAACTGAGGACTTACTACTGTTCACCAAGTTTAAGACTTTCCCTCAAAGAGGTCGAACCAGTACTGGCTCTCATCAAACGAAGGAGGGTTCCCTATAAAAGATAACACTCCCCTATTCTACCCATCTCTCAAGCAAAGCCTTAAGCTATTCACCACTTCCTGAATGGCAGGACGAGGGTGGTCTAGAACAGATGACACTCAAAAACAAAAGACAAAAATAGAATGTTAGTCCCCGGCAACGGCGCCAATTTGATGAACGTGGGATTTGTCGGGTCCCGGTTAATCAAATAAATTTGTTATTTAGCCAAAGGCAATTCACAACTACAACGAAAACCGTAGTGTAGCAGTAGAATGACCTCGAGTGTCGTTCTCTAAGGACTATAACTAGCTTTATCTATTTAACTAAAGAATATAAAAACAGCAGACGGTAAAGTAAAGGTTTTTTTAACAGATAATGGAGATTGGTGATAGTATGATCCTTCAAAGCATAACGGGTCAATAATCATGCGTAAATTCCTCGGTCTTGCATGGAGATCTTTGATCAATCGAATGTCCTGTTGCAATTATTAAGCACTACGAAGATAAAGATACTGACAAGTCAAGCACTATTGTCCAATTGTGTTCCGTAATTATTCAACACTACGAAGATATAGATGTGCATAGGTCGACGAGGGTCCAATTGTGCATAATAATTAATACAACATACGGGAATTTAGGCTGAGCCTGATCAACGAAATAAAGCAATAACACGGAGTATAATGCGCGATATTGCCATTAGCATGATTATCTACCCTTCGCTAAGAATTCACACACTACCACCAATGATCAGTTTAGCTACTCATAGTTGTCATGCAATCAACAGGAATCATAGAAGAAAAACATGTTGAAAGATATATAAAAATAAGTAGAATAAACTCTAAGAAACAATGTTACCGAAGGTTGTCAATCTCCGAAGAATTGCGATCCTACAAGCTCCAATCTGCTATGAAAAAGTGTCTCCTAAGCTACGAACCCCCAGAACAGGCTCTGGGAAGTCCCTACCTAAAACTACAGAGAAAGGTGAGAGAATAGGTCTGGAAAAGTATGAAAAACAGAGAAAAACTGAGCAACTATATATAGGCTTCGAAATTGTGTGGGGCGAAGGGCCCCACACCTGGGGCGAAGGGCCCCTCAGGGGCGAAGGGCCCCACGTCTGGGGCGACTAGCCCGGGAGCAAAATTCGGGGTTTTGCGCGTTTTCGACGCGTTTTTGGATTTCTTCCCCTTTTCGGACTCGGTTTCTGACTTCTAGTGGCCTTCTAACCTCTAGATTCGACCCCTAGACTCCAGATCCTATCCGGAAACCTTAAGATACTACAAATAGGCTTCTGGAACACCAATTCTTTGTCAACTTCAATATAATTGCCCGGAAAACCTCGTTTTTCAACCAAAACCTGTAAAATAAAAACTAAAGGGAAACGTGACACTATTCTAATAAATGCACTAAAATATAGCTAAATTAACATAGAGGATAGCTAAAATAGGTGAAAAAGACTCAAATGAAAGTGTAAAATACACATTCATAATCATCGTCCTTCATTTGTCTTCTAGTCTTCATGTTCTTCGCATGCTTACTTTTGCATTTAATGTTCATTTGAATGAAATTCAAATATGAACGTTGGAGCGTAAATGCAAGTACTTTCAGCAAGGAGGTCATATATGTATTTCAGCAAGCGGTCAGTCTCTGTTTCAGCAAGCACAACCTACTCTGTCATATAGATTTTCACTTATGCAAGCTGTTGCTGAAATTTCCACTTTCTGAGCAACATATGCCTTTGTAGATACCATCTTCAGAAATCTTCTTAAGTCTTCAGTCTTCGAATTCTTCAAGTTTCTGAACGGTTCTAGTGCTTCAATAGTTCATTTGTAAAAACAAAGTACATCATCAGCAAACTAAAGCACCTAACTAGTACCTACACTAACTCTTCAGCAAACGTTCCTCTTTTACAATGTCCTTAAAATTCTAAATTCCTATGGACCTTAAGAGTAGTAGTTACTGGAATTTCCTTAATTTAGCATGGTTAATTGCTCATCAAAATTTACCTGAAGCGAGCACATGCTGAGCTCATGGGCGCGATCCAGTTCCGACATCTGGATAAGCCTTTTCACTACAGCCTCCTGACTAAGAGAAGTTGTCTTGCTCTTCTTGCGAGGAGGCTCAACATTCCGCCCTAGGACAAGCTTCCTCGCGCTTTTCTGGACGCTTTTCTTGCTCTCCAGCAGCGGCCTCCTCGGCCTGCTTGGCAGCCGCATCCTCCTCGGATGTTTTGAGAACCTCCATAGGATTCTCCCTTGTCTCGAGCCCTCCTTGTAATAGGGCATCCCGATGGTGCGAGGCACTCATGGGAGGAGAGAGATTGAGCGAACGAAGGATCTTCGTGTCCTTATTGGTCATACGCTGCTTCCTCCTCTGCTTTTCCTTGGCCTTAAGTGTCCTCGACATGATCCAATGAAACCAATGATGAATGAGATTGTCAGACTCGAACAATCAAATAAATTTGTTTCAAAGCCAAAGGGCAACTCACAACTACACAAAACACGTAGTGCAGAGGTAAGATGACCTCGAGTGTCGATCTCTAGGGACTTAACTAGATTTAACTAAATAACTAATATGAATTCAGAAAACAAATTTGACTCAGCTAAACTTAACAATATATGATGAGAGTTGGTGATAGTATGCTCATTCTAAGCATCGGGTTCTAATTATGCATGAAAGTGCAACGCGTACTGCTTTAAAAGTAATTCGAATTAACAAACACCAAAAGACAGATTTGTAGACGTGTATTTTGAAAGCTTCCTATCTATACTAATACTTGGCTAAGGTTGTCAGGCTTAGTTCAAGCAGTACTTGATAATTATAGTTATTGAAATCGATGATCCTGAATTATCCTAGTGTTCCTAACACTTTTATACGAAGATATTTGGTTTAGTCGGATCAAAGAATCGAATAAAAGAATCATACAAGTAAAAGACTTAGAAACTCAATCATGCACAATATGAACCCTAGCTATGAATTTACATACTATCACCAACTAGAAACTTAGCTACTCATATCAAAATCGAAATCAACACAAGCAATCATAGATGAAAACATAATTGAATTGAAAGATAGAGTATGAAAAAGGTGAGATACAATGTTACCACCGAGGGTTGTCAATCTCCAGTGAATTTCTAAACTCACAAGTTTCTAGCAAGGAGAGATCAAAAGATGTCCAAATCACTACCTTAGCGCTCCAAATTGCTAAGATAAAGTAGTTTTAAGAGAAAGAAAACCCAGAACAAGCTCTAGGGTTTATGTCTGCAAAATTATGATCTAAGATATGAAAATTCGCAACTTTACAAAATATATATAGTAGCTGTCGGAAGCTCCCAGGCGGACCGCCTGGGGTGCCAGGCGGTGCGCCTGGCACGAGCAGAGAGTTGCCCGTGCTCTTCTTCCTCCAAGTCTTCTATCTTGGGCACGGTTTTGAGCTCCGAAACTCGGTCTTTTGGCCTGGAAACTCGTCCTGGTACTCCTTGACACACCACGGGTGATCTCGTTGTACCAAAACTTCGATGTTTTGCCTTGATCCATATCCAAAAGTGCGATTTTCACCTAAATCCTGAAAATAACAAAGAAAATGGAAACGTGACACTATTCTAACAAAATGCACTAAAATGCATGCAAGAGGATAGCTAAATTGGTGAAAAAGACCCGAATGATAGTGTAAAAAACACTGTAATCAAACTCCCCAAACCGAACCTTTGCTATTCATCAAGCAACTAGCTAGAAACTACATGCAACACAAAGAGGAGTCTCATGCCAAACAAGTAGAACTAATCTATTGTATCTACCAAATGTTTATGAACAAAGACCATACAAATCATATCATGGAAGTAGGTTGAAGAATTGTAACGACCCGACCAATCCGGCCGGCGTGGTTACTCCTGGACGGACCCACACACGTCCCCACAGTATGATATTGTCCGCTTTTGGCATGTGCCCGCACGGATTTGCTTTTGGAATCACCCAAAAGGCCTCATACCATGTGAGAGTGGTGGTCTAACATGTATACACTTTATTCCAATCACTCTTAAGCGATGTGGGATGCGGGGCATTACAAGAATGCCTTGATTGAACGTATACACATTCACATATGCACTTCGTTAAACAAGTGAGTCTCTCGTAACATTCTCTACCTGGACCTAGTCAATGACGACGTAATGATGCATATTAAAATACAAATGGTTGCCCGTGCCTATGAAAACTGAGGGCTTACTACTGTTCACCAAGTGAGAATTTCCCTCAAGAGAGGTCGAACCAAAACTGGCACTCATCAAACGAAGGAGGGTTCCCTGAATGACAACACTCCCCTATTCTACTCGACTCTTAAAGAAAAAAATCTTCACCACTTCCTGAATGGCAGGACGAGGGTGGTCTAGAACAAGCCTTGGACTAGGCGACACGAAACACAAGGAAGAATTTACAACTCGATTACGAACTACTACAAAAACTGAAAAATAATGCAATACTTTGCTAAAACTGCTTTTTGGCTTGCTTGGACCCTTCTTTTGTGTTTTTTTTTTGGGTCTTATTCTGGAATTTTTTGATTTTGTCCCTTTTTTTTTTTTTTTTTGTTTTTTTTTTTTTTTTTGTGTATATAGCCAGCAGTAGCACAATGAAAGGAAATAACAACGATTCTACAACGACCTCCCCAAATCGAATAGGTTGGAGCACAAACTCACAAAGTAAAATAAAAATAAACTCAACACGACTCAACTATACGAAAAACAAGTCATACAAATTGTAACCCCCTCCCCAAACCTATTCGTTAGAATAGGTTTCAAACAAAGGATCACACACCTCACTCTACCTCCTTTCTAGGCATTTAGCAATCTCAAAAAGCAAGGTGAAGACTTGTTGCCTCTTAGGTACATAATTACACGAGAATACAACCAAAGACTCTAACATGCAACATTTTATAAGGCCTTCGCGAACCGCAATAGAGAAAACACCACATAGTGATGTCGAGACTACCAAGTTTAACTAGTGCACATACGAATATGACAAGCCAAGCGAGACAAACCTCAAACTATTCCATAGAGATGCAATGTATGGTCAATGGTCACAAACACTTAGTCTATACAATAAAAAGGTTCAAAACATTTGGCAATAAACTCCACACAACATCATGCAAAACTAGACTAAGGATGAATGCATACGAACAATAAAACTAAATCCTAAGAAAAACGAGTTGAAATGAGAAATATAAGTCATTGGAATACCCAAAAATAACCCTCCCTAACTTGAACTTCGTCGTACGTCCCGAACGTCAAAAGTGGATATTGGGTGAGAGCTGGAAGAGTACTTGTAACCTGTATTACTCAATGAAACTCGTGAGAAACCAAAACGGATGATAAAAAGGGTAAAAAGGTCAATACGGTTGCATACGGCGGTGATTCGTGGTGTCCGGATGAAAATCTGGACACCCGGAGCATTGGCGCCCTCAGGCGCACCGCCCCATGTGAGGGCGGTCCGCCTGGGGTGCCCAGGGGCGCCCAGGCCTCTGCCTCTCCCGGGCACACCGCCCCGTGTGAGGGGCGGTCCCTCCTGGGAGCGGCAGAGGCGCCCGGGCGTTCTGCCTCTCCCGGGCGCACCGCCCGTGTTCGGGGCGGTCCGCCTGGGAGCGGCAGAGCCTTGGCTCCGAGTTAATCATCCCCGAACTCAAAAAATATCAACTTTTTACCTATTTTATCATTAAAAACACACTCTAGCACAAGGGAAAAAACAACTAAAGACTCAAAAAAGGAAAAACTACCAGCTACATACTCTCATGTGAAGGTGGGAGTGGTGAGGTCGAGGTGATCAACCTCCACTTGATCACTGGGAAGCTCAAAGTATGGTTTCACACGTTGCCCATTCACCTTGAAGGTGTCGCCAGTGTTTGGGTCCAAAAGTTCTACATCTCCATGGGGAGCAACTTGGACGATCTCATATGGTCCATCCCATCGAGTACGGAGCTTCCCTGGAAATAAGCGAAGTCTGGAGTTGAACACTAAGGCTTTCTGACCAGGGATCAGCTCTTTCCGCACAATGCCACGACCGTGATACTTTTTGGTGCGCTCCTTGTAAAGCTTGGCGTTCTCATAGGCACCAAGGCGTAGTTCATCAAGCTCCTCGAGTTGCATCAACCTTTCTTCCCAGCTTTTCCCATATCAAGGTTTAGCTCCTTTATTGCCCAATAAGCTCTGTGTTCCAGCTCAACCGGAAGGTGGCATGCTTTCCCAATCACCAGTCTGTACGGAGTGGTGCCGATTACTGTTTTGTAGCTGGTTCTATACGCCCAAAGCGCATCATTCTGTTTTCCAACCCAATCTTTCCTGCTAGGCTTCACCACACGCTCAAGGATCTTTTTAATTTGACGGTTTCTAACCTCTACTTGCCCAGAAGTCTGCGGATGATATGGTGTAGCAACATTATGGGTAACACTGTATTTCTTCATGAGTGAGGCAAAGGAACGGTTGACGAAGTGAGAACATCCATCACTGATAATTGCTCTAGGAACTCCAAACCGGGTGAAAATCACATCCTTCCAGAATTTCAAGACTACCGAAGCATCATTCTTCCTAGTGGGGATTGCCTCCACCCACTTAGTTACGTAGTCCACCGCGACTATAATGTACTCATATCCCGAGCTTGATGGTAATGGTCCCATGAAATCAATTCCCCATACATCAAAAGGTTCTACCACTAGATTCCCTTGCTGGGGCATTTCTTCTTTCTTGCCAATATTGCCCCCTCGCTGACATGGGTCACAATTCTTCACAAATTACCTCGCATCTCGGTGCAAGGATGGCTAGAAAAATCCTTCTTGTAACACCTTACGGGCAGTTTTAGCCCCACTGTAGTGTCCGCCGCACTGAAGCTCATGGGAATGACTCAGTACACTTCGTTGTTCTCCTTGTGGAATGCATCTCCTCAAGATTCCATCAGCCCCTTCTCTAAGAAGGTTCGGATCATCCCATATGTAAAACCTGCACTGTTTTGAAAGTGCTCTCCTATCGGAGGATGAGAAATTAGTTGGGCAAATACCCGTAACCAAATAATTTAAAATATCAGCATACCATGGCTCTTCATCTACTCTCATCAAGTGTTCATCGGGAAGGTCCTCATTAACAGGAATTGCATCTACAGGGATATTTGGAATTCTAGACAAGTGATCAGCTACGCAATTTTCCTTACTAGCCCTATCCACTATGGTCAAATCAAAGTGTTGGGAAACTTGTAATTTTAATGAGCAATTAACAATGCTAAATTAAGGAAAGTCCAATAATTAGTAATCTTAAGGTCCATAGGAATTTAGAATTTTAAGGTCATTGTAAAAGAGGAACGTTTGCTGAAGACTTAGTGTAGGTACTCGTTAGGTGCTTTAGTTTGCTGATGATGTACTTTGTTTTTACAAATGAACTATTGAATCACTAGAACCACTCAAAAACTTGAGGATTCGAAGACTAAAGACTTAAGAAGAATTCTGAGAAAGGTATCTACAAAGGCACATGTTGCTCAGAAAGTGAGATTTTCAGCAACAGCTCGCACAAGTGAAAATCTATATGACAGAGTAGGTTGTGCTTGCTGAAACTGAGACTGACCGCTTGCTGAAATACATATGTGACCTCCTTGCTAAAAGTACTTGCATTTTGGCTCCAACGTTCACATTTGAATTCAATTCAAATGAATATTAAATGCAAAGTAGGCACACGAAGAACATGAAGACTAGAAGACAAATGAAGGACGCTGTTGAAAGTACAAAAGCAAGATAGTGACATATTAAGGAACAAAGACTTAGAATTTGAAATTCAAACGGCTCCCTTGATTCACTATAAGTAGAGGTCACCGGGCAAAGAGTTGAAGTGTGTCAACAACGTGATCAAACTCTCACTTGTGCTTAAACACTCAATCTTCGATACTCTTTACTGCCTATTGATCCGTTCCAAGACTTAAGCTTGAAACAAAAGCTACTTGTGAAGAAGTAGAACATTCACGGCTAAGAAATTAGTCAAGTGTTCTTTCTTTCGAACAAGAACAAGTCTTGACACCAGAAACAATTTAACTTGTTTACTGAAAAGTATTACAAGTTGTGTTTCTTTAGATAACTTGTGATAGCTGAAGACGTTATACTCAAGTCATCTCATCCCAAACCTCTCTAACTGATAAACACCCTTTTTCAGGCGTGAAATTCAGGGGGAACTAATCAACCATTGTGTTGCTGATTATAAGTTCCAAGTTTGGTGGAGAACAAGGTTACAGTTCTCTAGTTAGGTTGGAAACGAAGCAAGTGTGCTTTGGTTTCTGAAGAATCATTATAGATAGGATTTGTAAGGAACCTCAATCTTATCTTAGTGGATTCAGTCCTTGAAAGGACAAAGTGGATTAGTTGAGAGATTACGCCACTCTCAAATACCACTATAAAAGTGTTTGTGTGATTTACTTTACCGTATTTAGTTTTCAGCAAGCATTACTTATTGTACATTGCCACTCTGTTCACTTGCTGAAACTAGCACTCTCTGAAAAGCACTTATTGTATAAAGACTTCCGCACTCTATTTTTAAAAGTACCAGTAAAACTCGTTACTGAAAAGTAACTAGTACTTGCTGAAAAAGTTAAGTATCAGCAAACTCATTACTGAAAAGTAATAAGCACTTGCTGAGAAAGTTTTTAAACGACGAAAGTTTGAAAAGACTATTCACCCCCCTAGTCTTTTATTGTTGTTTAAAGGGACCAACACAAAGTCTTGTAACAATAAGACCCAACGGATTAATCTTGGGTTAGAATCTTATTTAGCTATTAAATGCCTTAAAGCAGCATGATCAGTATGGACATTCACAGGGTGTCCTAACAAATAAGACCTAAACTTCTGTAAAGCAAAAACAACAGCTAAAAATTCCTTTTCAGTAGTTGTATAGTTAACTTGAGCTGAGTCTAGGGTCTTACTAACATAGTAAATCACACGATACTGCTTATCCACCTTTTGGCATAAAACAGCCCCCATAGCAAAATTTGAGGCATCACACATTATCTCGAAAGAAAGTTTCCAATTAGGTGGCACAACTATAGGAGCAGTAATTAATCTTGCCTTAAGGGTGTTAAAGGCTTCTAAGCAATCTTCAGAAAAATCGAAACTCACATCTTTTGCAAGCAAGTTTCTTAAGGGTTTTGCAATTTTCGAAAAATCTTTGATAAACCTCCTATGGAATCCTACATGACCAAGAAATGACTTAAGTTCTTTGACACAAGTGGGTGGAGGAAGCTTCTCAATTATCTCTATCTTTGCCTTATAACTTCGATCCCCCTATCGGAGACCACATGTCCTAGAACAATGCCTTCCCTAACCATGTAATGACTTTTCTTCCAACTTAGAGTTAAATTGCATTCGATACACCTTTTCAGAACAAGATCTAATGTATGCAAGCATTCATCAAACGAATCACCAAAAAAGGGAAAAATCATCCATGAAAACCTCAACAAACTTAGTCACCATATCAGAAAAGACAGAAAGCATGCACCTTTGAAAAGTGGCGGGGGCGTTACATAGCCCAAATGGCATTCTCTTGTAAGCAAACGTTCTGAAAGGGAAAGTGAATGTCGTCTTCTCCTGGTCCTCCGGCGCAATCGGAATTTGATAGAAACCTGACAAGCCATCAAGGAAACAATAAAATTTCCGCCCCGCGAGGCGGTTCAACATGTCATCAATAAATGGGAGAGGAAAGTGGTCTTTCTCTGTGGCGGCTTTTAATCTCCTATAGTCAATGCACATCCACCAACCTGTGGTTTTCCTAACTGGCACTAGCTCTCCCTTCTCATTCTCCTCTACTGTAATCCCAGATTTCTTAGGTACAACATGTACGGGGCTTACCCACCTACTATCAGGAATGGGGTAGATCATATCGGCATCTAGCAACTTAATCACCTCCTTTTTCACTACTTCTTGCATGGCTGGGTTTATCCTACGCTGAGGTTACCTAATGGGTTTGGCTTCTTGTTCTAGAGTGATATTGTGCACACACCGTGTAGGGCTTATCCCCTTTATATCGCTGATTCCCAATCCTATGGTTGCAAAATTTTCTTTTAGGACTTGGACTAGCCTACCTTCTTCTATGCTAGATAGGTGTGAAGATATTATTACAGGATTTTTCTCATTTTCCCCTAAGTACATATACATAAGGTGCCCAGGAAGGGGTTTTAGTTCTAAGCTAGGCTCTTCTGGAAGTCGGTTCTCTCCCTCTTCTTCCTCTATGGATTCAAGCACCTCTTCTCCGAATGGGATTTCGGGTGTGCTATCCATTCTCTCAACTAGTTCCCTTGCTTCCTCAGACATGTAACACGTCTCTACCTGCATGGTTAGTGCCTCTTCAAGAGGTTCAATATTATCATGGCAATGGTGAAATTTAGAATTCACAGAATCATAGCTATCAATAAACTTCAATTCTTCTATAACTTCTTTATCGACTATACTAGATCCTACCAATTGAATTTTCTCACCCATTACCTCCATGGTGATTTTCTTTTCTTGTAGTTCAAGGCATGTATTGGTAGTGGCCATAAATGGTCTTCCAAGCAGCACCACGTGTTCGCGAACATGGCTCTTTCCTTCCTCGGCTGACTTCATCACTACAAAATCTGCAGGAATTATCAATTTGTCTACCTTTACGAGGATATCCTCAATTATTCCCACAGGGCGCTTCACGCTTTGGTCCGCCATCTGTACAACCATCTCGGTTGGCTTCACTTCTCCAAGGTCTAGGGCTTTGTATACAGAGTAGCGCATCAGGTTGATGCTAGCTCCTAAGTCGAGCATAGCCTTGGTGGACCATCCATTCCCCATGGTAATATCTATGATGAAGCTCCCTGGGTCTCTTTGCTTCGCAAGAAGCCCCGCTTTAGAATTCACCGTCTCCATCCCGTTAACGTCCCCCCTAGAGCAATCCTTTTGTTGCTCTTAACCTCCCGAAAGAACTTCGTATAGGAGGGAACATTTTGAATTAGCTCCAATAGAGGAACATTAACTTCGACTTTGGAGAGGCGCTTGAATAGCGGTGACTCCTGTATATCCTTCTTGGCTGGCTTGATCCTACCAGGGAATGGCATGTGAGGTTTTGATGTAACCAAGTTCGTCAGACTCAATTAATCAAATAAATTTGTTATTTAGCCAAAGGCAATTCACAACTACAACGAAAACCGTAGTGTAGCAGTAGAATGACTCCGAGTGTCGTTCTCTAAGGACTATAACTAGTTTTATCTAATTTAATTAAAGAATATAAAGCAGCAGACGGTATAGTAAAGGGTTTTTCTAACAGATAATGGAGATTGGTGATAGTATGGTCCTTCAAAGCATAACGGGTTAATAATCATGCGTAAATTCCTCGGTTTTGCATGGAGATCTTTGATCAATAAATTGTCATGCTGTAATTATCACACACTACGAAGATATAGATTCTGATAAGTCAAACACTATTGTCCAATTTTGTTCCGTAATTATTCAACACTACGAAGATATAGATATGCATAGGTCGATTAGGGTCCAATTGTGTGCAATAATTAATCAACATACGAAGATATAGATTCCGCTTGATCAAAGAAATAAAGCAATAACACGGAGTATAATGCGCGATATAGCCATTAGCATAATTATCAACCCTTCGCTAAGAATTCACATACTATCACCAACAATAAGTTTAGCTACTCATAGTTGTCATGCAATCAACAGAAATCATAGAAGAAAACATGTTGAAAGATATATAAAAATAAGTAGAATAAACTGTAAGATACAATGTTACCGAAGGTTGTCAGTCTCCGAAGAATCGCGATCTTACAAGCTCCAAACTGCTATGAAAAAGTATCTCCTAAGCTACGAACCCCCAGAGCAGGCTCTGGGAAGTTCCTACCTAAAACTACAGAGAAAGGTGAGAGAATAGGTCTGGAAAAGTATGAATTTCGGAGAAAAACTGAGCAACTATATATAGGCCTCGAATTTGTGTCGGGCGAAGGGCCCCACACACCGGGCGACTCGCCTGGTGTGGGACGATTCGCCCCACATCCCCGATTCGCCCGGGAGTGATTCGGGGAATTCCGCGTTTTCAACGCGTTTTTGGATTTCTTCCCCTTTTCGGACTCAGTTTCTGACTTCTAGTGGCCTTCTAACTTCCAGATTCGACCCCTAGACTCCAAATCCTATCCGAAAACCTTCAGATACTCCAAATAGGCTTCTGGAACACCAATTCCTTGTCAACTTCAATATAATTACCCTGAAATCCTCGTTTTTCAGCCAAAACCTGTAAAATAAAAACTAAAGGGAAACGTGACACTATTCTAAATACACATTCATCAAACTCCCCAAACCGAACCTTTGTTTGTCCTCAAGCAACTAAGCTAGACTCTAATGCAAAAAACAATGCAAGTCACAAAATGGAGTCTCATGCCAAATAAAATGAACTAATCTACTGAATCTATCAAAAAACATATGAACAAAAACCATATAAATCAAAGCATGAATATAGGTTGAAGAATACCTCGATTGACTTATACACATCCACGTAAGCACTTATGTCAAGACAAGATAGTCTCTCGTAACATTCTCTACCTGGACCTAGTCAGTGACGACGTAATGAAGCATGCTAAGATACGAATGGTTGTCCCGTGCCTATGAAACTGAGGACTTACTGTTGTTCACCAAGTTTAAGACTTTCCCTCAAAGAGGTCGAACCAGTACTGGCTCTCATCAAACGAAGGAGGGTTCCCTATAAAAGATAACACTCCCCTATTCTACCCATCTCTCAAGTAAAGTCTTAAGCTATTCACCACTTCCTGAATGGCAGGACGAGGGTGGTCTAGAACAGATGACACTAAAAAACAAAGACAATAAATAGAAAATTACAACACGATTACGAACATTACAAGAATTGGAAAATGAGACACAACACTTTGCTAAACTGCTACTTGGCTTTCTTTTTTGGACCCTTCTTTGCTTTTTTGGGGTCTTTTCCTTTTTTTTTCTTTTTTTTTTCTTTCCAGTTTCTTTTTTTTCTTTCTTTTTTTCTTTTTCCCTGGAATTTTTTCTTTCTTTTTTTTTCGATTTTTTTAGCCAGCAGTAGCATAACAAAAAGAGAAACAAAATGACTCACAACGACTTCCCCAAACCTATTCGAAAGAATAGGTTGGAGTACAAAATTTACGAGAAAGGAAAAATAAACTCACAATACGGAAATGAAAAACGAAAAACAAGTCTAAAGATAGCGTAACCTCCTCCCCAAACCTATTCGGAAAAATAGGTTATAAACAAAGGATCACACAACCTCACACTACCTCCTTCTTAGGCATTTAGCAATCTCAAAGCATGGTGAAGACTTGTTGCCTCTTAGGTACATAATTACTCGGGAAAACAACCATAAGACCCTAACATGCATCATCCTATTATAAAGGCCTTCGTGAACCGCAGTAGAGAAAACACCACTAAGTGATGTCGAAACTACCAAGCTTAACTAAGTGCAATACATAAATGTGACAAGCCTAGCGAGAAAAACCTCAAACAAATTCATAGAGATGAAACATATGATTAATGGCATAGTTAGTTATTCTACCCAGTAAAAAAGTTCAAAAAATTGGGCAATAAACTCCATATAAAACATGAAAGACATCCTAGGAAAGCAGTAAACGTGCAAATGCAAAACAATTCACGAGTTTATCATAAGCAAGATAAGTATAGAGATAACCAGTGATAACCTCCTCCCCAAACCTGAACGTCATCGCTCGTCCCGAACGTCGAAAGTGGATCCAAGGTGAGAGCTAATGCTTGTATAAGTGACCTATAATACTCAATCAAACTCGTGAGAAAACAAAACAACAAAACACACTAACCTTCAGCGGAGGCGGTAAGGGTAAGCTCAAGGTGATCAACCTCCCTTTGATCACTGGATATCTCGAAGTATGGCTTCACTCGCTGGCCATTCACCTTAAAGGTATTGCCCGTCTTTCGATCAAAGCGTTTACAGCTCCAAGGGGAGCGACTTCGATAATTTCGTACGGTCCATCCCAACAAGTACGGAGCTTTCCAGGAAATAGTCGAAGGCGAGAATTAAATACCAAAGCTTTTTGTCCAGGAATTAATTCCTTACGTACTATACCCCGATCATGATACTTCTTAGTACGTTCCTTGTAGATCTTGGCATTTTCATAAGCACCTAGTCGTAATTCATCAAGCTCATCTAGCTGCAACAATCATTCCTCGCCAGCTTTTCCCATATCAAGATTGAGTGTTTTTATGGCCCAATATGCCTTGTGTTCCAGTTCTACGGGAAGATGACATGCTATCCCATACACAAGTCTGTACGGAGTGGTCCCAATCACCGTCTTGTATCTAGTCCTGTATGCCCAAAGTGCATCATTCAATTTTCCTGCCCAATCCTTCCTACTAGGCTTCACTACTCGCTCCAGGATCTTCTTAATTTGACGGTTGCTGATTTCGACTTGTCCTGATGTCTGTGGGTGATATGGTGTAGCGATACTATGGTGGACACTGTATCTCTTAAGAAGGGAGGCAAACGTTCTATTGACGAAGTGTGACCCTCCATCACTGATGATTGTCCTAGGGCACCCAAATCTTGAGAATATCACCTCCTTCAAGAACTTCATAAATTTAGTCACATAGTCCACTGCAACAAGAATGTATACATAGCCTCCACTGGATGGAAATGGTCCCATGAAATCAATGCCCCATACATCGAAAGGCTCTACCACTAGATCCCCTTTTCGGACTGGGTTTCTGACTTCTAGTGGCCTTCTAACCTCCAGATTCGACCTCTAGACTCCAAATCCTATCCGGAAACCTTCAAATACTCCAAATAGGCTTCTGGAACACCAATTCCTTGTCAACTTCAATATAATTGCCCTGAAATCCTCGCTTTTCAGCCAAAACCTGTAAAATAAAAACTAAAGGGAAACGTGACACTATTCTAATAAAATGCACTAAAATATAGCTAAATTATCATAGATGATAGCTAAAATAGGTGAAAAAGACTCGAATGAAAGTGTAAAATACACATTCATCAGGTTTCGGGGGCACATAAGGGTAGGATGATTTATGAAGTCCCTCCTCAATGTTTGGTGTGTCCCCCTTCTCCTCATCGTTGCCGCTGCCTTCAGATGCGCGGGGTGCATCGTCCTGCACTTGAGAGTCTGTTGAGCCCTCATCAACTTCATTCTCCTTGCTTATCCCTGCATTGTTAGTCACAGTAGATTTAACATGTTTAGGATGTACAAAATTAGGGATTTTAGTTACCTTTCCACCACGGAGGAGTAGGTTTACTTCTTCGAACTCAGAGGTCTCGGTGGTAACCGCTAGGATGTGCTCCGCATCATGAAGGTCGTCGATGACGGGTGAAATCGGAGAGCTAGGGTCATCCAGCTCCCTGGAGCTGTGAGACGGACCGCCCCCCACCTCAGGCGGTGCGCCTGGGAGTGGCAGAGGCGTCCCCAGTTCTCTGGTGTTGTGGGGCGCACCGCCCCCCACCTCAGGCGGTGCGCCTGGGAGTGGCAGGGGGTAATCTCCATTCTTCTGTTGTGGGGCGCACCGACCCCCACACCAGGCGATGCACCTGGGGTGGCCAGAGGGCATGCCTGCAATCTGCTCGTGAGGGGCGCACCGCCCCCTACACTAGGCGGACTGCCCCTCACCTCCAGTGGGGTGTCCCCTGTGAATTGGCCTCCGAACTCAAGTGCATGAATTTCTTCTACCTTCTCACACTTTAACAAGCTGACTTCCTCCATTAGTCGATCAGTTACTGCTACACCCTCAAAAACCTGTGCTATACGAAGGTTTTGTTCAACTTGTCTTGCATGTGCGATTTCAAATACACTCTCAGTGGCTTTAATTCCTGCATAAATGGCAAGTTCATCCTCCTCACTAATATCTTCTTCTCCATACTCCTCAAATAAGCTTTCAGCTCCACCTCGGTCTAGTCTCTCACGGGTGATGTGACTTGGTGTTGGTCTCTCAGACTGCACGGATCCACTGGCGTACTTACGGAAGACCTTTTCTGCCTCTTCAACCGTACATTCTTTCAATCCTTCGCACAAACCATCCACTCTAAGCCTAACCTCATCACGTAACCCACCAACAAAATGCCAAATCAACTCCCCATCGTCGAAACGGTGATGGGGGCACTCTCGTTTATACTTCTCAAAACGATCATAGGTGTCACAAAACCGCTCATCTTCTTCTTGCTTGAAGTGTTCAATCCTTCCTCGTAAGGCCATTGTCTCTTGGTAAGGCATAAATCGCGCCAAGAACTCCTCTACTACTTGGTCCCAAGTCTTCAGCGATCCTGGTGCTAACCTTGCCATCCAAATCCTTGGCTCATACCCCAAGGCGAAAGAAAATAACTTCCTGCATACTTGGTCCTCGGTAAACCCCTTCGCCGGAATTCGGGCTACTTCCTCCTCGTAGGATCGAATGAAACTCAATGGATTCATCCCTACTCCTTCCTCAAACCTTAGTATGTTCCTTACCACGGAACTTGTCACCTCATACCCAGTTAACTCATCCTCCAGGTATATAGCCGATCCTCTCTTAACCTGCAAAAATTGGGGCGTCATGCGAGCCCTCATGGACGTCATACCTAGATATCTGTGACAGGAGTAACTCACAACCAAAAATCAGTCTTGTTAATTCTGACCAAAATTTGGAATTCAACTTCTGAACTAGACAAACTAAGATCACTTATCCTGGAAATTGAATGCTGAAAATATAAATAAGCTAAAGAGTAAAAAGGAGTTAAAGTCCCCGGCAACGGCGCCAATTTGATGAACGAGATTGTCAGACTCGAACAATCAAATAAATTTGTTTGAAAGCCAAATGGCAACTCACAACTACACAAAACATGTAGTGCAGAGGTAAGATGATCTCGAGTGTCGATCTCTAGGGACTTAACTAGTTTTAACTAAATAACTAATATAAATTCAGAAAACAAATTCGACTCAGCTAAAGTTAACAGTATATGATGAGAGCTGGTGATAGTATGCTCATTCTAAGCATCGGGTTCTAATTATGCATGAAAGTGCAACGCGTAGTGCTTTAAAAGTAATTCGAATTAACAAACACCAAAAGACAGATTTGTAGACGTGTATTTTGAAAGCTTCCTATCTATACTAATACTTGGCTAAGGTTGTTAGGCTTAGTTCAAGCAGTACTTGATAATTATAATTATTGAAATCGATGTTCTTGAATTATCCTAGTGTTCCTAACACTTTTATACGAAGATATTTGGCTTAGTCGGATCAAAGAATCGAATAAAACAATTATACAAGTAAAAGACTAAGAAACTCAATCATGCACAATATGAACCCTAGCTATGAATTTACATACTATCACCAACTTGAAACTTAGCTACTCATATCAAAATCGAAATCAACACAAGCAATCATAGACGAAAACATAATTGAAATCAAAAAGGTGAGATACAAAGTTACCACCGAGGTTTGTCAATCTCCGGTGAATTGTTAAACTCACAAGTTTCTAGCAAGGAGAGATCAAAAGATGTCCAAATCTCTACCTTGGAGCTCCAAATTGCTAAGATAAAGTAGTTCTAAGAGAAAGAAAACCCAGAACAAGCTCTAGGATTTATGTCTAAAAATTATGGTCTAAGATATGAAAATTCGCAACTTTACAAAATATATATAGTAGTTGTCGGAAGCTCCCAAGAGGACCGCCTGGCACCGGGCGGAACGCCTGGGGTTCCAGGCGGTGCGCCTGGCACGGGCAGAGAGTTGCCCGTGCTCTTCTTCCTCCAAGTCTTTGATTTTTGGCCTCGGGCACGGTTTTGAGCTCCGAAACTCGGTCTTTTGGCCTGGAAACTCGTCCCGGTACTTCTTGACACACCACGGGTGATCTCGTTGCACCAAAACTTCGATGTTTTGCCTTGATCCATATCCAAAAGTGCGATTTTCACCTAAATCCTGAAAATAACAAAGAAAATGGAAACGTGACACTATTCTAACAAAATGCACTAAAATGCATGCAAGAGGATAACTAAATTGGTGAAAAAGACCCGAATGATAGTGTTAAAAAACTGTCATCAACCAATAAGCTGCAGAGAAAAACACAAGTTAGAAAAGGGAAGCGAGAAGGGTAAAAAAGCGAGACGGACAAAAAATGCGAGAACATTACAAGCAAACAACGAAGAAAAAAAGCAAGTATGAAAAAGACAAGTATGAAAATCTATCTAAGCATACCGAAGAGCACGTCGTTCGAGAACCTATTGCCAGTATACCCGGTATAGGCATAAGGAGAATGACCAGCTAAGTATGGAAGAGGCTGCAGCATGAGACCCTAGTAAAAATACTTCTCGGGATTGGGTCCTTTATTTTTCTCCTCGAGCTCTAAAACCCACGGGTCTAATTCAGCTGTCAAAGGATGCTTCTCGGCAATGCGTCCTCGATACATAAGCTTGGGTACACTCCACTCGGCTTCCTCGTCGCTCATGTCGGGAAACTTCTTCTTCCTTATGTAGAAGTACCGGTGGAACCACTTGTAGCTCGAGGAGGAAGGAGCGTCCATGATGAAACCCAAGCCTGGTCGCGCATTGAAGTAGTAGAAATACTTATTGCCCGAGCTCATCGATAGTCGGAAAATCTGATTGAAGTTATGAAAATTGAGCTCGACCCCGTGCATCTTGCAAAAAGACTCCAAAGCACACAAGGATCCCAAAAGCACTGGGAACAAGCTTCCAAGGAGCGATCCCTAGAGTGTTGAAGATATCGCGAAAAGCATCGCAGAATGGCAAGATCCATCCTCGATCTAGGCTTAGGCAGTGGACCGCCATGTAACCTGAAGGCGCATTGTAAAATGTTTGATCCTCTTTGGGAACGAGGATGTCAAACTTGCTAACAGGAAGAGTATACTTCCATCGCAAAGTAGAGATCTCATCTTCCTTCACTGTTGAGGCGGTGGTCTGAATGATACCATCATCGTTCTTCTCGCCGTCCGGATCGGGCAGGTTCACTGTAAGAGCACTTTACGTGAACTTGTTTTGGCTAGCCTTGGTCGGTTTAGGCTCCTCCTCGACAGCCTTAGCCTTTTGACTTTTCTTGGAGTGAGAACCTTTCCTCGCTCTTTTAGGCGCTTTACCGGGGGCATGTTCTTGAGCCTCCTCGGCAGCAACCCTTGCCCGCTCAGCAGCTCTTGCCTCGCTACGCTGCCGGAATTCAATCTCCTCCAAGGGATTTGGCGGTGGCATGTTGTCGCTATGGAACGTGAAGTCAATGGCCCGAGGATCCACTGAATGGTAACTAGTCTCCTCCTCGGGAGCATATTTTTGTCCGTTAAGCAAGTCCCTTTGAGCTTGCCTATTCATCTCGGAGAGGGAAGGAGATGATGGTCTAGCATTGCTCGGACCAGCTTCACTCGCATGCACATTCTTTATAGCACGAGGAGACTCCTCCTCGTCATCAGTAACCACGGTCCGACGAGTGGTTTGTGGAGGGAACTTAACCTTCTTCTGGGGAGGAGTCGTCCTAGGGTAGTCGCGTCATCGTCGTCGCTATCCACTATAACGATACCCATACCATGCTGAATGGAATGGTTGCCCTCCTCGAACCAAGATAAAGCCGGATCTGGTCGATCCGTGTCATTCATGTCTTCTACTTGGATGTTCATAGGAGGAACCGTGTCGAAAGCACCATAGTTTCGATCATGGACTTGAGCGGCTAGAGTTATTAGCTTGGAGGACACTCCAGGATTGGCGGGACCACCCTCCTCCTCGGTCCTATCATCAATAAAGTTGTCATCGCTCGTACGCCTCTTGCGAGTAACTAGGCGATACTCAGCTGCTTCATCTTCCTCCTCGGACTCATCATCATCATCTTGGGCATCTTCGCCTTCTTCACCCTCCTCGAGTTGTTCATCTTCTTCAGATCCCTCCTCCTCTCCAGACACATGGGCATGCTCCTCGCCCACGGCAGCCTGCTCGAGAGTGTCGTCTAGGAAGGTCGTCGATATCTCTGATGTATCGGCTGAAGTAGCGTGGTCGCTTCCGTACTCCTCGACCTCGTGGCGGTTCTGACTGTTGTCGCTTCTCTCGGACATCCTAAAAGGAAGATGGTTGGTGATAGTCCGAGAGGTCCGTTTATGTATTTTGTTATGTTCGACCTCCCAAACGGAGAAAAATCTCAAAAAAGAGCGTAATATAACAAGAAGTTATTGTACAAAGGCGATGAGCATGCAAGGAAATCGAAGAGGCAAAAGTACTAGCATAGTATGAGCATACAAAATCGAGGAGCATGGAGCAACCAACCGCTCAGAATTCGACAAGGATGGGCACTCCTACAAGCCCAATCTACATACTTCCACAGTTATAATTCTACCCTAAAGAGGCAAAGGGGAGTTGTGATGAACCGAAGTTTGTCAGACTCAATTAATCAAATAAATTTGTTTTTAGCCAAAGGCAATTCACAACTACAACGAAAACCGTAGTGTAGCAGTAAAATAACCTCGAGTGTCGATCTCTAAGGACTATAACTAGCTTTATCTAATTTAACTTCAACTATAAACTCAACAAACGACTTAGCACAGATTTTCTTATCAATAATAATGGAAGTTAGTGATAGTATGATCATTCAAAGCATCAGGTTAATAATCATGCATGAAGTACTCGATCGTTTTGCATAGAAATCTAAGATCATGGTTTGTCCAATGTGTTCCGTTCAATTCAACACTAAGAAGATAGAGGGCTTAGATAGATCAAAGAAATAAAGCAATAACTCAAGTCTGATTTGCGTTACAGCCATCATGCATAATTAAGAACCCTAGCTAAGAAATCACATACTATCACCAACGATAGATTTAGCTACTCATAGATGAATTGCAATCAACAGAAATCAAAGAAAGACTGAATGAAAACATGTTGAAAGAAATAAATATAAATAGAAAAATCGTGAGATACAATGTTACCGACGAAGGTTGTCAATCTCCGAAGAATTGCGAACTCACAAGCAAGAATTGATAAACAACAAGGTCCAATTGCTATGCTTAGTCCTCCAAGTTGATAAGAAAAATAGTCTCCTATGCTAAGAATTCCCAGAACAGGCTCTGGAGAATTCCTATCTAAAACTAATGTGAAAAGTATGAAAAAGATCTAAAGAGGTCTGAAAACGTAGAAATAGGTGCAACTATATATAGGAGTTCGGAGGCCGTGGGGCAAATCGCCCCAGACGCCGGGCGAACCGCCTAGCGTGGGGAGAACCGCCCCACATCCCGGGCGAACCGCCCGGGAGCTCCAGTCGGCGGGGACGCGTTTTTGGTCTTCTTTTCCTTTTCGGACTCGGATTTTGCCTTCTAGTGACCTTTAAGCCTTGAAATTCGTCCCCTAGGCCTCAAATCTCATCCGGAACCTTCTAGATACTCCACGAATGTCCTCGGAACACCGATTCTTCGTTCTCTTCAATATAATTGCCCGGAAAATCACGTTTTTCACCTAAAACCTGAAAAATGCAAACTAAAGGGAAACGTGACACTATTCTAATAAAATACACTTTAATATAGCTAAATTAACACAGATGATAGCTAAATAGGTGAAAAAAGACTCGAATGAAGGTGTAAAATACACGTTCATCAAACTCCCCAAACCGAACCTTTGCTTGTCCTCAAGCAACTAAGCTAGACTCTAATACAAAAAACAATGCAACACAAAAAATGGAGTCTCATGCCAAATGAAATGAACTAATCTATTGAATCTATCAAAAACTTATGAACAAACACCATACAAATCATAACATAGATATTGGTAGAAGAATGCCTCGATTGACTCATACACATTCAATAGTTGAAGGGGTTCTTCATACGATACCTACTCAGTTGCACATCAATAGTTGAAGGGGAAAGAGCAGCGACCTCAGAATCCCCCTCAACAATGTCCTCGACCCCGTGATATTTGCAATATGCTGTGATGAAGCTCGGAAAAATGAAGGGCTTCTTCTTCTTCTCCCAATGACGCTCGTATTCTGCATACATGATCTGACCGATGTCTATACGATGCTTGCCCAACAAGCAGTAGAGGAGCTCAGCATAATTCGGATGTATCCATGTGTCATTCATCCTAGGGATCAAGTTGAAAATACAAAATTTCATAACCACCTTAGCCTCAAGACTATGGTCACTCTGATGGATCCGTCCAGGTTGTGCCCCGGTATCTGGATACACATATTCCCTGTTGCAAATCACATCTGTGATGCCATTTCCAATCCCCCTAGTGGCCCTCGAATACATGTAGGAATTGTTACTTCCGGTGAACTCTCGTTCCCCCAAATGGATAAATTCAGAAATTGAGGCCGGCGTCCATGGCACAATTACGCCTCTAACGAGTACCCCCTCCTTCTCTTCAAGATCCGTGTACCCCGCATAAAACTCATGGAGGAGGCTCGTATCATACCCCTTGAATCGGTTGGAGGTAAACCAACCCCAATTCCTCTTTCTTGCCAAACGAGAGAGCACCCTGTAACCCGGCCGGTTAGCAAGACCGTCTGGAATTTCGATCCTTCTATCCAGAATGGTTGATCATCCACCTCGAGCAAGCTCTTCTTGGAGCCTCAAACGGACGTCAATCGCAGCAAGTGACAACTCAAATAACTCATGGGAAGGTTGGGAGCTCGAAGCTGCCCCCTTACCCTTCTTGCTCTTGGACGAGCCAACTTTCTTCTTGTCACGGGGTGGCATGGTTCCTACAAGCAGCAATTAGTATCTTGTATGACATAAAACAGATTCATGCATATGCAAATGCAAGAGTGAAATGCACGAGTGATAACATCAACAATCGAACTCGTTGAAGATGCACGAATTTGTCAGACTCGATTAATCAAATAAATTTGTTATTTAGCCAAATGCAATTCACAACTACAACGAAAACCGTAGTGTAGAAGTAGAATAACCTCGAGTGTCGATCTCTAAGGACTATAACTAGCTTTATCTAATCTAATTTAGAATATAAAACAGTAGACGATTTAGCAAAGATTTTTATTAACAGATAATGAAGATTGGTGATAGTATGGTCCTTCAAAGCATAACGGGTTAATAATCATGCATAAAGTCCTCGGTTTTGCATGGAGATCTTTGATCAATAATTGTCCTGTTGTAATTATCAAACACTACGATGAATGAAATAAACTCCATATAAAACATGCAAGACTATCCTAGGATGAATGTAGTGTATGCAACCTAAAAAACTAAGAAAGCAGTAAACGTGCAAATGCAAATGCAAACAAAGAACAAGATACTAATCAACACAAAGCCAAACAACACTTAACATCGCGTTTCACATCCCATCCCCCTTATGATACTTAAGCTAGTCCCTAGTAGAAGAGAATGAGGAATAAGAAATGATACTAGATGTTACCGAACGGTTTGGCCTCGGTTGGCTGAGAGTGGACATGTGAAAGGACTAGTGATGAATGTGTATTTTACACTTTCATTTGAGTCTTTTTTACCTATTTTAGCTATCCTCTATGTTAATTTAGTTATATTTTAGTGCATTTTATTAGAATAGTGTCACGTTTCCCTTTAGTTTTTATTTTACAGGTTTTGGTTGAAAAACGAGGATTTCCGCGCAATTAAATTGAAGTTGACAAGGAATTGGTGTTCCAGAAGCCTATTTGGAGTATCTGAAGGTTTCCGGATAGGATTTGGAGTCTAGGGGTCGAATCTGGAGGTTAGAAGGCCACTAGAAGTCAGAAACCGAGTCCGAAAAGGGGAAGAAATCCAAAAACGCGTCGAAAACGCGCAAAATCCCCGAATTTACTCCTGGGCGAATCGCCCGGGATGTGGGGTGAATCGCCCCACACCAAGCGACTCGCCCGGTGTGTGGGGCCCTTCGCCCCACACTAATTCGAACACTATATATAGTTGCTCAGTTTTTCTCCGTTTTTCATACTTTTCCAGACCTATTCTCTCACCTTTCTCTGTAGTTTTAGGTAGGAACTTCCCAGGGCCTGTTCTGGGGGTTCATAGCTTAGGAGATACTTTTTCATAGCAGTTTGGAGCTTGTAAGACGCGATTCTTCGGAGACTGACAACCTTCGGTAACATTGTATCAAACAGTTTTTCTACTTATTTTTATATATCTTTCAACATGTTTTCTTCTATGATTTCTGTTGATTGCATGACAACTATAAGTAGCTAAATTTCTCGTTGGTGGTAGTATGTGAATTCTTAGCGAAGGGTTGATAATTATGCTAATAGCTATATCGCACATTATACTCCGTGTTATTGCTTTATTTCTTTGATCTAGCGACATCTATATCTTTGTATGTTGATTCATTTTTGCACACAATTGGACAATTCAATGGACAATTCATTCTAAATATATATCTTCGTATCTATCAGAATCTATATCTTCGTAGTGTTTGATAATTACAACAGGACAATTATTGATCAAAGATCTCCATGCAAAACCAAGGAATTTACGCATGATTATTCACCCGTTATGCTTTGAAGGACCATACTATCACCAGTCTCCATTATCTGTTAAGAAAAACCTTTGCTAAACCGTCTGCTGTTTTTATATTCTAAATTAGACTAGATAAAGCTAGTTATAGTCCTTAGAGATCGACACTCGAGGTTATTCTACTCCTACACTACGGTATTCGTTGTAGTTGTGAATTGCCTTTGGCTAAATAACAAATTTATTTGATTAATCGAGTCTGACAAATTCGTGCTTCATCAAATTGGCGCCGTTGCCGGGGACTATACTCCTTTTTTCTGTATAATTTGTTTATATTTTTAGCATTCAACCCCCAGAACAGCTCTTGATTATCTCTCAAAAATTTCACCTTCTTACCCTATTTCTTTCCTCCTATCTTCTTCAGTAAATTCATCTAATCTTATCTTGGTTACCTTGCGTGTTTGTGCTCTCGGAATTTTTGGTGATATTGTATTTGATTACGCTAATAGAACTAATTTTTAGTTTTGAGTTGCTCTTACTAACAGATATGATGTCCATGCGCGCTCGCATGACACCCCAATTCTCGCAGGTGAGGAGAGGATCTTCCGTATACCTGGAAGATGAGTTAAGGAGGTATGAGGTGACGGAGTCCATGGTGAGGTACTTACCAAGGTACGAAGATGGAGTAGGGATGGACCCATGGAGTTTCATTCGATCCCATGAGAAGGAAATAGAAAGAATTCTAGCAGAAGGGTTTACTAAGGACCAATTGTGCATAAAATTATTTTCTTTTACTCTGGGGTATGAGCCGAGGCGTTGGATTGCAAGGTTAGAACCAGGATCGCTCAAAACTTGGGGCCAAGTAGTAGAGGAGTTCTTGGCGCGGTTCATGCCCTATCATGAGACATTTGCCTTACGTGATAGGATCCAGTATTTCGAGCAAGGAGAGTATGAGCAGTTTTGTGACGCCTACGAACGTTTTGAGCTGTATAAACGTGAGTGCCCCCATCACCGTTTCGAAGATGGAGAGTTTATTTGGTGCTTCGTTGGTGGACTTTGTGAAGAGGAACGACTTAGAGTGGATCGGTTGAGCGGCGATCTGGGAGAATGTACGGTCGACGAGGCAGAAGAAGTCCTCCGTAAGTACGCCAGAGGTTCAACACAATCCGATGAGGTCATACCAATTCACATCACCGCAAAGGAAGTAGATCGAGGTGAAGCAGGAAGCTCATCCGAGGAGTATTTTGAAGCCGAAGAAATCAGTGAGGAAGATGCACATGCCGAGTAAGTTGAAGATGACCTTCGTATAGCAAAAGTTGTTGAAGAAGTTGAAGTAACTGAGCATCTTACGGAAGAATTCAGCTTGTTGAATTGTGCTGAAGTAGAAGAGGTTCGAGAACTTGAAGAGGAGAAAGGATTGGAAGGCGACGCCCCCTGGAGGTGGGGGGCGAGTCGCCCAGCATGGGGGGAGAACCGCCTCCCATGACCAGTGAGCTGGATGACCCCTGCTCCCCTGTTTCTTTACTCGCAGACATTCGCATCAATCCAAAGCCACTTCCTTCCGTTACTACAGAGGTTCTTAAGTACAAAGAAGTGAATCTACTCCTCGGAGGTGGAAAGCTTGACAAGCAAGATACACAGGAGCCACCACTAAATAAGCACCTCGATGAAGTCACAGTGAATGTCCTCCTATTGATGAAGTCCTTATTGGATATGCCTGCAAAGCAAACCAGTCCATTCACCATGGTGAGATCTTTGAAGCTTCCTAGGTCTCTTTGCTACATCGGACCAAGAGAATGGCGGCCACCGTGGGGAGGTACTCTTGAGTCCATTCTTGAATACTCAGCCGACCAAGGCCAAACCGTTCGGTAATATCTAGTATCACTTTTTATTTACTCATTCTCTTTTGCTAGGGAGTAGCTTAAGTTTCATGAGGGGGATGGGATGTGAACCATGATGTTAAGTATTGTTTGGCTTTGTGATGTTGAGTATGGTATCTTGTTTTTTAATTGCATTTGCACGTTTACCGCTTTCTTAGTTTTTTAGGTTGCATGTACTGCATTCATCCTAGGATAGTCTTGCATGTTTTATATGGAGTTTATTGCCGAATTTTTTGAACTTTTTTATTGGGTAGATTAACTAACTATGCCATTAATCATATGCTTCATCTCTATGAATTTGTTTGAGGTTTTTCTTGCTTGGCTTGTCACATTTATGTATTGCACTTAGTTAAGCTTGGTAGTCTCGACATCACTTAGTGGTGTTTTCTCTATTGCGGTTCACGAAGGCCTTTATAATAGGATGATGCATGTTAGGGTCTTATGGTTGTTTTCCCGAGTAATTATGTACCTAAGAGGCAACAAGTCTTCACCATGCTTTGAGATTCCTAAATGCCTAGGAAGGAGGTAGTGTGAGGTTGTGTGATCCTTTGTTTATAACCTATTCTTCCGAATAGGTTTGGGGTGGGGGTTGCACCATCATTAGACTTGTTTTTCGTTTTTCATTTCCGTATTGTGAGTTTATTTTTCCTTTCTCGTAAATTTTGTACTCCAACCTATTCTCTCGAATAGGTTTGGGGAAGTCGTTTGCGAGTCATTTTGTTTCTCTTTTCGTTGTGCTACTGCTGGCTAAAAAATCGAAAAAAAAGAAAGAAATATTCCGGGAAAAAAGAAAAAAAAGAAACTGGAAAGAAAAAAAAAAAAGAAAAAAAAAATAGAAAAAGACCCTAAAAAAGCAAAGAAGGGTCCAAAAAAGAAAGCCAAATAGCAGTTTGGCAAAGTGTTGTGTCTCATTTTCCAATTCTTGTAATGTTCGTAATCGTGTTGTAATTTTCTATTTTTTGTCTTTTGTTTTTGAGTGTCGTCTGTTCTAGACCACCCTCGTCCTACCATTCAGGAAGTGGTGAATAGCTTAAGACTTTACTTGAGAGATGGGTAGAATAGGAGACTGTTATCTTTTATAGGGAACCCTCCTTCGTTTGATGAGAGCCAGTACTGGTTCGACCTCTTTGAGGGAAAGTCTTAAACTTGGTGAACAACAGTAAGTCCTCAGTTTCATAGGCACGGGACAACCATTCGTATCTTAACATGTTTCATTACGTCGTCACTGACTAGGTCCAGGTAGAGAATGTTACGAGAGACTATCTTGTCTTGACATAAGTGCTTATGTGGATGTGTATGGGTCAATCTAGGCATTCTTCAACCTATATTCATGTTTTGATTTATATGGTTTTTGTTCATATGTTTTTGATAGATTCAGTAGATTAGTTCATTTTATTTGGCATGAGACTCCATTTTATGTGTTGCATTGTTTTTTGCATTAGAGTCTAGCTTAGTTGCTTGAGGACAAGCAAAGGTTCGGTTTGGGGAGTTTGATGAATGTGTATTTTACACTTTCATTTGAGTCTTTTTCACCTATTTTAGCTATCCTCTATGTTAATTTAGTTATATTTTAGTGCATTTTATTAGAATAGTGTCACGTTTCCCTTTAGTTTTTATTTTACAGGTTTTGGTTGAAAAACGAGGATTTCCGGGCAATTATATTGAAGTTGATAAGGAATTGGTGTTCCAGAAGTCTAGTTGGAGTATCTGAAGGTTTCTGGATAGGATTTGAAGTCTAGGGGTCGAATCTGGAGGTTAGAAGGCCACTAGAAGTCAGAAACTGAGTCCGAAAAGGGGAAGAAATCAAAAAACGCGTTGAAAACGCGCAAAATCCCCGAATTTACTCCGGGGCGAATCGCTCGGGATGTGGGGCGAATCGCCCCACACCAGGCGACTCGCCCGGTGTGTGGGGCCCTTCGCCCCACACTAATTCGAACACTATATATAGTTGCTCAGTTTTTCTCCGTTTTTTATACTTTTCCAGACCTATTCTCTCGCCTTTCTCTGTAGTTTTAGGTAGGAACTTCCCAGGGCCTGTTCTGGGGGTTCATAGCTTAGGAGATACTTTTTCATAGCAGTTTGGAGCTTGTAAGATCGCGATTCTTCGGAAACTGAAAACCTTCGGTAACATTGTATCTTACAGTTTTTCTACTTATTTTTATATATCTTTCAACATGTTTTGTTCTATGATTTCTGTTGATTGCATGACAACTATGAGTAGCTAAACTTCTCGTTGGTGATAGTATGTGAATTCTTAGCGAAGGGTTGATAATTATGCTAATAGCTATATCGCGCATTATACTCCGTGTTATTGATTTATTTCTTTGATCTAGCGACATCTATATCTTCGTATGTTGATTCATTATTGCACACAATTGGACAATTCATTCTAAATATATATCTTCGTATCAATCTGAATCTATATCTTCGTAGTGTTTGATAATTACAACAGGACAATTATTGATCAAAGATCTCCATGCAAAACCGAGGAATTTACGCATGATTATTAACCCGTTATGCTTTGAAGGACCATACTATCACCAATCTCCGTTATCTGTTAAGAAAAACCTTTGCTAAACCGTCTGCTGTTTTTATATTCTAAATTAGACTAGATAAAGCTAGTTATAGTCCTTAGAGATCGACACTCGAGGTTATTCTACTGCTACACTACGGTTTTCGTTGTAGTTGTGAATTGCCTTTGGCTAAATAACAAATTTATTTGATTAATCGAGTCTAACAAATTCGTGCTTCATCAACTAGTCATCGGGATTGTAATCCCCATAATAGTCGCTCCATATGTCAGACAGGAGATCATTGGAAGGGGGCGATTCACCCCCACCTCAGGAGGTGGGGAGACGAAACTTTTCGAAAAACGCAGTTTTTAAGTCCCCGAAAATTATTTTTCTCATAAAACCACTCGAAAAATCTCACTCAAACATAACATAAGCACATACGACACAGAGACGATCAAATTCACATATGAAAAGCAAATTGTTCAAGAATGAATGCATGCAAAAAAGCAGTAAAGAAAGCGATAAAAACTCCGGGTTGCCTCCCGGATAGCGCCATTGTTTAAAGTCTTTGACTCGACTCCTGTCTGCGCCTAGCTCTTCTTCTTGAGGGTACTAGACTTCCCCTTCATTGATCTCCTCCTCATGCCACGAACCTGTGAATAAGAATGAACATAGGCAGCAAGACCACAGTAGTTAATAGTGTGAGAAGTATCAAGTGGATCAGATATGGCTCGCAACACATGTCGCTTGCCATCCACCTCAATAGTGGAAGTCCTTCGGTAGGTGTCTATCACTGAGCGTAGCTTAGTCAAGAACGTTCGCCCCAAGAGAACGATATCCCCCGTCCCAGGTGTAGACGCCGGCATAACTACAAAATTGGTGTATACAGAAGCTTCACCAATCTTGACCAATACGTTCTTCACAATGCCTTCGGGTCTCACAAAGGATCCATCCGCCAGTTGCACAATAGCCTTATGCTCAGATAGTTTTCCAAGGCTACTCTTCTCAAACACATTCATAGGGAGCACATTAGAGTAGGATCCCGTGTCTAGTGTGGCACGGACATCTTCAAGCTCACCAATCCCGACCTTAACATCGAAACTTTGAGGGAGTGGCTCGGGATCCTCTTGCTCCTTTTCACTCTCGTCAGAACCAAGGTCCTTCTCTTCTTCCTTAGCCTGTGGGGGCACTTCCCCCTTGCAACACTCGCACTTAGCAACCTTCTTGATGGTGATTTCAACAAGTAGATCACCCGCCATGGTAATGGACATCGACTTCTCAGTGTTGCTAGGCAGTTTGCCTTGCTCCCTACTTGCTCCTCGGTCGATCAACTCTTGCATCTTTTGCTGGACAAGCCTAGTGCTCTCTTCCAACCTATCAAGTCTTGCCCTAGTCTTCTCAGAAACTTGTTCATAACGTTTGAGAAAACTTTGGGTGTGATCAACCATCTTTTGCAAGTTCTCCATCAGTTGAGCCGACTTCGACTTCGGTTGCTCTTTTCGAGCGGGGTTTTTGCAGTGATCAATACCATAGTTTAGCCTACTACGGTCTTGGTTAGGGCCATAAGTTTGGCTAGCCGGTGCATATCCTTGATTGTTTCGGAACCCTCTTCTCCAAAATCCACCTCGAGGATTCCTACCATCTTGTCCGTAGCTAGCCTCTTGAGTACCAAACTCCGTAGCAAAGGCTTCCTCTTCGCCTCCTTGAGCCCAGTTGCCATCATCATACGCAAGCTCCGATCTACACATATGAGCCCCATGCCCATAGTTATTGCATATTCGGCAAACTTCGTTCGAAACAGTTGTTCCACTTTGAGGACTTGTTTCAATTCGTTGGTAAAGCACTCGAATTGATCCCCATTCCCCCTATACATAGGGGCTTCATGAGTCGGTGGAGCTTCAGGTCCACGTCTCCTAACCATTGCCCTTGGGTACTTGAACTGCGAACCCTTAGCAAGCCTTTCGAAAACTACCTAGACCGCTTCTGCGGTTTCCTCCCAAATATTGCCTCGGCATTGGAAATCCACCACTTGTTGGTTCTCGAAGGTCAGTCCATTGTAGAAGTGTTGGACTAGGTCAGAAAGCTCAAAACCATGGTGAGGGCACTTGTTCGTGAGAACTTGGAACCTCTCAAACGCAGTGTAGATGGTCTCATCATAGTCCTGTTTGAATCCAGTGATTTGCGCCTTTAGCGCGGTAGTCAAGGTGTGAGGGAAGTATTTTTCCATGAAAGTTGAAAAAACCTTCTCCCAAGTGTCCAGCGAGCCTGCTGGTAGAGAACTCAACCATGACTTGGCTCTGTCGCCAAGCCCCATACCAAAAACCTTTATCCGCAACTCATCCGTTGTTATTTCAGCTCCGGGTCGTGGGAGTTGGTTGACGAAATCATCGATATCGTGCAAGTACCCCATCACATCTTCCCTTGCTAAGCCATAGAACCTCGGAAGTTGTTGGAATGCGTGGTTCTTGATTTCCAGATCTCGAGTTGCAGACGAAAGAACAATTGCCGATCCCCTCATACGATCCTTGGAGGGTTGAACCCATTCTTTAAGTGGTCTAGCTTCTGCCATTCCGTCGATTTCCTTGAAAAGATTGTGTAGAGATTCAGAAAAATCGGTATCCTCTATTTTCTCTAATTCACACCTTTGAAGTAGTCGCCTTCTTTGGTGGTAGACTCTGTCGATCTCAGCAATTGAATCAGCAGGCGGTGTTCCTCTAGATCGTGTATGTGGCATACACTATCTGTAACAAACTAGGAAAGGAGTATCAGATAGAGATTAAAAAGGAAAACTAAAACTACTAGAACTAGGAATTGACTGCTGAAAATATAAACAAATTAAACAGAAAAAAGGAGTATAGTCCCCGGCAACGGCACCTATTTGATGATGCACGAATTTGTCAGACTCGATTAATCAAATAAATTTGTTATTTAGCCAAAGGCAATTCACAACTACAACGAAAACCGTAGTGTAGCAGTAGAATAACCTCGAGTGTCGATCTCTAAGGACTATAACTAGCTTTATCTAATCTTATTTAGAATATAAAACAGCAGACGATTTAGCAAAGGTTTTTCTTAACAGATAATGGAGATTGGTGATAGTATGGTCCTTCAAAGCATAACGGGTTAATAATCATGCATAAATTCCTCGGTTTTGCATGGAGATCCTTGATCAATGAATTGTCCAGTTGTAATTATCAAACACTACGAAGATATAGATTTAGATAGGTCAAAGACAAATGAATTGTCCAATTGTGTGCAATAATTAATCAACAATACGAAGATAGAGATTTAGATAGATCAAAGAAATAAAGCAATAACACGGAGTATAATGCGCGATATAGCCATTAGCATAATTATTAACCCTTCGCTAAGAATGCACATACTATCACCAACGAGAAGTTTAGCTACTCATAGTCGTCATGCAATCAACAGAAATCATAGAAGAAAACATGCTGAAAGATATATAAAAATAAGTAGAAAAACTGTAAGATACAATGTTACCGAAGGTTGTCAATCTCCGAAAAATCGCGATCTTACAAACTCCAAACTGCAATGAAAAAGTATCTCCTAAGCTATGAACCCCCAGAACAGGCTCTGGGAAGTTCCTACCTAAAACTACAGAGAAAGGTGAGAGAAAAGGTCTGGAAAAGTATGAAAAACAGAGAAAAACTGAGCAACTATATATAGGCTACGAATTGTGTGGGGCGAAGGGCCCCACACACCGGGCGATTCGCCTGGTGTGGGGCGATTCGCCCCACATCCCGGGAGATTCGCCCGGGAGTAAAACTCGGCCAGATACGCATTTTTGGATTTCTTCCCCTTTTCGGACTCGGTTTCTGACTTCTAGTGGCCTTCTAACCTCCAGATTCGACCCCTAGATTTCAAATCCTATCCGGAATCTTTCAGATACTCCAATTAGGCTTCTAGAACACCAATTCCTTGTCAACTTCAATATAATTGCCCGGAAAATCTCGTTTTTCAACCAAAACCTGTAAAATAAAAACTAAAGGGAAACGTGACACTATTCTAATAAAATGCACTAAAATATAGCTAAATTAACATAGAGGATAGCTAAAATAGGTGAAAAAGACTCGATTGGAAGTGTAAAATACACATTTATCACTCCTCAAAACCTCCATGTCTAATCTAGCTACTTCTAGAACTAATCATGCGACACACCAACATATCTTCGACATGTAACATATCACGTTAAGCTGTTGCTAGACAACAAATAGCCTTAAATCATAAGGCTCAAATCATACAATAGTAGCAAAAATCTAGCATCAAAAATCCTCAAACTCATCAATCATGCGTTCTACCATCATGTTCATCATTATCATATCAATAAGCACACCCATAGACATGGAATGAATGGAAAAGAAACAATGCAAAATGAGACATAGACATCAAGTAGGCAAAATTCTAAAACCAACAAACCAAGCATAATTGAACACGCAATTGATAGTGAATAACGTTTCTAATCACACAAACAATCAACCCATAAATCATATAAGCTCAATTCAAGCATAAATCAAAAAACCCCCAAATTTGAAAAATTAGGGTTCATATGAAGTTACCTCAGATCCGAAGAATGAATGAACTAGGATGAAATTTGTTTGGATGAAAAGAAAGAGCACGTAATGGGCTTCGATTGAAGCTAAAGAACACAAAATTTGATGGACAATTGAAGATTTTATGGAAGATTGAAGATTTTTGGAGTTTTTAGGTGTTTTGGAATAAGAGAGGTGAAGAAGATGAAAGAATGAGGAAGAAGGGGAGGATTCCCCGATTTTTATCTTTCAGACAACGTGGGGCGAATCGCCCCGTGTGTGGGGTGAATCGCCCCCCACTGCCAGAGAGCTTTACGCTCTTTGGCCATGTGGGATGATTCGCCCCCCACTTCCAGAGGTGGGGAGACGAAATTTTTTCGAAAAACTCAGTTTTTATCCCCGAAAACCATTTCCCTCATGAAAAACACTCGAAAAAAATTCACTCAAACATAAACATAAGCACAAAGCAACACATAAACGAACAAATTCACATAAAGAAAGGCAAATTGTTCGATGTATGAATGCATGCAATGCAATAAAACAATAAAAAAAACGATAAAAACTCCGGGTTGCCTCCCGGATAGCGTCATTGTTTATAGTCTTTGACTCGACTTCTTCTTGCCCTTAGTTCTTCATTTTGAGGGTACTAGACTTCCTCTTCATGGATATTTTCCTCATGCCACGAACCTGTGAATGAGAATGAACATATACAGCAAGACCAAAGTAGTTAATTGTGTGAGAAGCATTGAAGTGAATATTTGGATCAGATATGGCTCGCAACACATGTTGCTTGCCATCCACCTCAATGGTGCAAGTTCTTCGGTAGATGTCTATCACGGAACGTAGCTTAGTCAAGAACGTTCGCCCCAAGAGAACAACATCCCCCATCCCAGGTGTAGACGCCAGCATAACTACAAAGTTGGTGTACACAGAAGCTTCACCAATCTTAACCAATACGTTCTTTACAACGCCTTCGGGTCTCACAAAGGATCCATCCGCCAATTGCATAATAGCCTTATGCCCAGATAGTTTCACAAGGCTACTCTTCTCAAACACATTCATTGGGAGCACATTAGAGTAAGAACCCGTATCTAGTGTAGCACGAACATCTTCAAGTTCGCCAATCCCAACCTTAACATCGAAACTCTCAGGGATTGGCTCGGGATCCTCTTGCTCCTCTTCACTCTCATCAGAACCAAGATCCTTCTCTTCTTCCTTAGCTAGTGGAGGTTTTCCAACTTTGCAACACTCACATTTAGAAACCTTCTTGATGGTGATTTCAACAGGAAGATCACCCACCAAGGTAATAGACATCGACTTCTCAGTGTTGCTAGGCAACTTCCCTTGCTCCCTACTTGCTCCACGGTCAATCAACTCTTGCATCTTTTGATGGGAAAACCTAGTGCTCTCTTCCAAACGATCCAGCCTCGCCCTAGTCTTCTCAGAATCTTCTTCATAACGCTTAAGAAAACTTTGGGTGTGATCAACCATTTTTTGCAAGTTTTCCATGAGTAGAGCTGTCTTCGACTTTAGTTGCTCTTTGGGAGAGGGATTTTCGCAGTGATCATTACCATAGCTAAGCTTACTACGGTCTTGGTTTGGGCCATAAGTTTGGCTAGTCGGTGCATATCCTTGATTGTTTCGGAACCCTCTTCTCCAAAATCCACCTCGAGGATTCCTACCATCTTGTCCATAGCTAGCTTCTTGAGTACCAAATTCCGCAGCAAAAGCTTCATCTTCGCTTCCTTGAACCCAATTGCCATCATCATATGCAAGCTCCGATCTACACATATGAGCTCCATGCCCATAGTTCTTGCATATTCGGCAAACTTCATTCGACAAAGATGTTCCTGTGGAGTTCTTGAGGACTTGTTTCAACTCATTGGTAAAGCACTCGAATCGATCACCATTCCCCCAATATATAGGGGCCTCCTGAGTAGGTGGAGCTTCAGGTCCACGTCTCCTAACCATTGCTCTTGGATCCTTGAATTGCGAACCCTTAGCAAGTCTTTCGAAAACCGCCCAAACGGCTTCCGCGGTTTCCTCCCAAATATTGCCACGGCATTGGAAATCCACCACTTGCTGATTCTCAAAGGTTAGTCCATTGTAGAAGTGTTGGACAAGATCCGCAAGCTCAAAACCATGGTGAGGGCACTTGTTCATGAGGTCTTGGAACCTCTCAAACGCGGTGTAGATGGTCTCATCATAGTCTTGTTTGAATCCAGTGATTTGCGCCTTAAGCGCGGTAGTCAAGGTGTGAGGAAAGTATTTCTCCATGAATGCTGAAAAAACCTTTGCCCAATTGTCAAGCGAACCCGCCGGTAGAGAACTCAACCATGACTTGGCCCTGTCGCCAAACCCCATAGCAAAAACCTTCATTCTCAACTCATTCGCTGTTATTTCAGCTCCGGGTCGTGGGAGTTGGTTGACGAAGTCATCGATATCGTGCAAGTACCCCATCACATCTTCCCTTGCCAAGCCATAGAACCTCGGAAGTTGCTGGAACACGTGGTTTTTTATTTCCAGATCTCGAGTTGCAGGCGAAAGAACAATCGCCGGTCCCCTCATACGATCCTTGGTGGGTTGAACCCATGATTTTAGTGGTCTAGCTTCTGCCATTACGACGATTTCCTTAAAAAGACTGTGTAGAGATTCAGAGAAATCAGTATCCTCTATTTCCTCTAGTTCACGTCGTCGAAGTAGTCGCCTTCTTTGGTGGTAGACTCTGTCGATTTCAGCGATTGGTTCAGCAAGCGGTGTTCCTCTAGATCGTGTACTTCGCATACACTATCTGTAACAAGCTAAGAAGAGAGTATCAGAGAGATCAAATTAAATAAAACTACTAAAACTAGGAATTGAATACTGAAAAATATAAATAAGCTAAACAGAAAAAAGGAGTATAGTCCCCGACAACGGTGCCAATTTGATGAACCGAAGTTTGTCAGACTCAATTAATCAAATAAATTTGTTTTTAACCAAAGGCAATTCACAACTACAACGAAAACCGTAGTGTAGCAGTAAAATAACCTCGAGTGTCGATCTCTAAGGACTATAACTAGCTTTATCTAATTTAACTTAAACTATAAACTCAAGAAACGACTTAGCACAGATTTTTCTTATCAATAATAATGGAAGTTAGTGATAGTATGATCATTCAAAGCATCAGGTTAATAATCATGCATGAAGTACTCGATCGTTTTGCATAGAAATCTAAGATCATGAATTGTCCAATGTGTTCCGTTCAATTCAACACTACGAAGATAGAGGGCTTAAATAGATCAAAGAAATAAAGCAATAACTCAAGTCTGATTCGCGTTATAGCCATCATGCATAATTAAGAACCCTAGCTAAGAAATCACATACTATCACCAACGATAGATTTAGATACTCATAGATGAATTGCAATCAACAGAAATCAAAGCAAGATTGAATGAAAACATGTTGAAAGAAATAAATATAAATAGAAAAATCGTGAGATACAATGTTACCGACGAAGGTTGTCAATCTCCGATGAATTGCGAACTCACAAGCAAGAATTGATAAACAACGAGGACCAATTGCTATGCTTAATCCTCCAAATTGATAAGAAAAATAGTCTCCTATGCTAAGAATTCCCAGAACAGGCTCTGGAGAATTCCTATCTAAAACTAATGTGAAAAGTATGAAAAAAGGTCTAAAGAGGTTTGAAAAACGTAGAAACAGGTGCAACTATATATAGGAGTTCGGAGGCCGTGAGGCAAATCGCCCCAGACGCCGGGCGAACCGCCTGGCGTGGGGCGAACCGCCCGGGAGCTCCAGTCGGCGGGGATGCGTTTTTGACACGTTTTTGGTCTTCTTTTCCTTTTCGGACTCGGATTTTGCGTTCCAGTGACCTCTAAACCTTGAAACTCGTCCCCTAGGCCTCAAGTCTCATCCGGAACCTTCTAGATACTCCACGAATGTCCTCGAAACACCGATTCTTCGTTCTCTTCAATATAATTGCCCGGAAAATCACGTTTTTCACCTAAAACCTGTAAAATGCAAACTAAAGGGAAACATGACACTATTCTAATAAAATGCACTTTAATATAGCTAAATTAACACAGATGATAGATAAATAGGTGAAAAAAGACTCGAATGAAGGTGTAAAATACACGTTCATCAAGTTGCAGAAATAATAAAAGGGGGAGCATATGAATCTACTATCCGGTTACAGTCCGTTGAAGTCCTTTTCATTAAGTCCACTAAATGCCGGCCAGATTCAGGCTATCACTGGCATATTCAGGCGAAACGGGAGCAAGATGTGCAAAGGAAATACGCGATTAAAGCATGTAATCGAAGTATGGAGGACAAGAGCTTACTTGGTAATGTCGGAATGTAGGATTGGAAATTGAAACTTCACTTGAAATTTGAACTCCGCCGAAAAAAAATGGTGTTGGATCGCCTGAAAAAGGTCCTCGATCTGCCTTTGTCTCGAAGAGTGTGCTCGTCGATCGTCTTAATATGGTCCTCGCTCTCTCTCTATGCTCTGAGTGAATAAGTTGCGAAAAGTGTGGAATGAATTGGTCTTGGCCTATTTATAGAAGGGTATCTCGGGAATACGAACCGTCGCCTAACATTGCTCCATCCAGACCGAACACATATCCACTATCAACGACCCAGATCACCGCCGCCTGACAAATTTACCAATCTACCCTCCACGCTCCCGCACCGACACACTTTCTTGGAAGAATGCGGATTACCTAACCACCCAAGGTAATCCGCGGAGCGAGGACTGTGTCGCGTGGAGAGGATGAAGAGCGACGAGCGACCATTCATCCGAGAAGATTTATCAAAAGATTTCTTTTGTATAGTACCAAGAAGCCACTTTCTCATAAAGTTTCTCGAGAGATTGTTAAGAAAAAAGCGAAAGGAAGTCATTCCATTATATTACCTTACAATTGTCTCCTCGAGACAATTCACAAGGAGAATAGCGAAGAGGCAAAAAATCAAAAAACATATTTCCACCAAGGAATACTTACCCGAATCCGATCTCTACCCAGTAAATATATCACTTTTATAAGGTCCAAGCAACGTCTGCTCGCACCCTATAAAAGGGGGGGGGGGAAGGGAGAGATAGGAGGAGGGAAAGGCACCAAGGCGCGAATACGAAAATCGTTTTTCGCCCACTACTAGTCGAGGCTCTGCTCGACCTCTACTTCAACATAGTTCCTCAACTATCTTCTACAAAGATACTTGGAACCTAGGGGGACATATGTTGGTGTTAAAATATGTCCAATCCGCATGTACGAACTGGAGCGGTCTAAGAGCGCGACGAAACATCAAGGGTCGTCCCTCAAGGGCGCGACCACACCCAAGTATATCACTTAAGTGTGGCTCGACCAACATATGATCCAACCATCACTGTGAGGCCGACCCTCAAGATAAGCTCACTACAAGGACAAGGCAGTTGTGGGGCTCGAGGAGCATCTCTAGGGCTCGAGGAGGACCTTACGTCAAGGTGACACCCTCCAAAAGAGACTGGGCAGAGCACTACTCGGGCCATGAATATAAGAGGAAGGCACGAGGACCAAGGCCGAGCACCCATGGTCGCTTTCTGTGGGACCCGTCTTCCAGAATATTCCATGAGACCCAAAAAGTCAATAATGCCCTCCAAACCCTAGTCAAGATGTTTGGGTCAAAGCCCATGAACCTCCTTAATGGGCTTGGGCCAAATGAGGCTTCAATCTCAGCCGGACACTTGTCACGATCCTACATAAACTGACAATATAATACTACAAGTATATAAGGGGACTCATTCATTATCCGCTGGGTAAGAAATCATAGCTCTCACCTACCATTCACTTACCACATTTACTACTCTTACTAGGGAAGCCCTACAACTCCCTATACGTAAAGTCGTCTCTCCGGTCTGATAATTGACAGACCGGGCACGAGATACTAATCCCCCCCCCCTTTAGTCTCTTTCAGGTACGAGGAAGCTACATGAAAGATTCTTACTCTGTTCAGAGAAAGACTACATGGAGAAGACCTAAATAGTTTCTTGTGACGATCCATTACGAACTTAAGAGGAAGTACGAATTACCCTTCAACAAATTAGACACCCCTTTTTATACCCACCGGCTCAATTATCTTCCTTGCTTCTCTTTAATTTATTTGATAAGCACACACAACAGAAGAACACCGTTCTTGCTTGCGCACACAGTTCACGATCATCGGAGTACAAAGAAAATAAAGGAAAGATAAAAAACGGAAAATAAAATCATAGGAAAATAGAAGTAGCTATCGTTTTCTGTTCAGATCTCACAATTGTAAGTATGTTCTTGTCTAGCTATATTGTTTACGGTTAATTCGAGTTTTAATTAAATTATTATATTTTATTAGGGTAAATATACCCTTTGACAGGTTAGTTAACTCTTAACGGTAGTACGAGCATTGTTGATAGTTTTGGACGGTCATTTGTAAGTATAATTTTGTAACTTGTTATTTGATATGTTTGTAAGTGCTATTTGATAGCTTGTTATTTGTCTGAGATGTGATATCGGTTTATACATATGTGATTTGAGCGTATTGTGCTATTTATATTGATTTGATGATTGAAGTCGATGCTATCAATGTGAAGATATTGCCTGAAGCTCTATACGTGTGAATTCTATGTCTTAGATACAAAGTTAAGCTTATTTTGATCGAACAGTACTTATGATATATATTTCCGGCATGATATGCATTTCATAAGAGATAAAATGACTTTGTTATAGCTGCTTATGAGCTCGAGTAAATTTTCAAAATAAATAAGACACTTCGGGGGCACCCATATGCTACAGACACCTGGGGATGTACGGATCTCCATCGATGTAGCCAAAGATAATAAGTCGGGGATGTACGGATCTCCGCAGGTGTTTTTTTAAAAATAAAAAGCCACAAGGTGCCACGTGATCACGAGCTACTCCTGGTTATAGCAGGCCCATAACAGATAAAGAATATGACTAAGCACGTGCATTTGATGTGCGATATCAATGTATCGATGTGTATATCATGAAATGTATGTGATGAAGAGTATATGGATAAGGTGCGTACAAGATAAATAACTTGTATTGGCACAAATAAGAAACGAGATAAACATAATGTGGATCGGTTATATTGTAAGAGAAGAAATATCTGGGATGAAATAGATGTTCTGTGATTGCCTAACCAATGGTTAAGTAACTTGTTATCAAGTACCTTACAGTATGTTAAGTGACTAGTTACTTGATTATACTTATTGAGCCCGCAACTCATCCAATTGCGATGTTTTTTTTTTATAGTTGATCAAGAAGAAGACAAAGAAAAGGGCTAAACTGATAGAAGTTGAGTCTTCGATCAAGGGTTGGTCGGCTGGTTTCACTCCTTGGTACTGGCTCATCATCTGCATCTGATATAGGTCAATTTGGTTATGTAAGAGAGGATCGATCGACTCCTCCGAGCATGTGAAGTATGTTCTTATAGTATAATTGTTAACGCTTCCACAAATGTTTCTACACATGTGTTGCTTCCGCTTATATATAGAAAGTTTCAAAAATGACTTTTGATTTGAAAAAAAGTCTTATGGCAAAACGCTTCTGCATATGATCCTGAAATGAGTACGGTTTTAAAATGTTTTTGCGAGCCTTAAAACCTAAGTGCGTTTAGTTACGTACGAAGGTGTTAGGGTGTTACATTTGGTGGTATCAGAGCACCGGTACGGGTTCTGTTTCCCCTTTGCATATTGTGATGTACCGGTGCAAGTTTTGTTTCTATTACCATGATAGGTGTGAGCCGAAATGGGATCTATGGACATTGAAATGACAGGTGTGATCTAAAATCGGATCTATAGACATTATGATTCTAAAGACAAGTGATAGCAAAAGTTGAGTGGTCTCATGGTCATGTATTTGCATATAAAAGTGCATACACTCATTGATGAGCCAACTGTCCTATAAAGTGGAGAAGCAGCCGAGCCTGAGTAAGATACTTTCTCATCGCATTAAAAAGAAATAAGCAGGTTTATCATATGATTGTTCGTACTCAAGTTGGTTCAGTTGATATTGTTATTAATATTGTATATAGTGTAATCGCAAGTTGGTGACTCAGGGTGTAGAACTCTGAGCAATTGCAAATGTTTTTAGCTTCAAGATATTCAGGGAATGTTTGTTACTATGAAAGTTGTGATGAGAATGGCTGACAAGACAGGTATGACACTTATGGTGATAAAAGAGTCGTGCTTGTATGTACGAAATATACACCAAGGTGTTGAAATGTGAAAGGAGGCCTATCGATGACAAGGATACCATGTTAGGTTATTTCAAACCTAAAGATGTGCATTTGTTTAAATGGAGTTATATGAATTTCTTAAGGTATGATTTTATTACGATGAAGAGACATCTGGGTTTATTGTCTCACTGTGAAAAAATGAATGGTATGGTTGTTATCGTGATGTCTTAAGTTATTTATTATGATTTCGAAACTAAGATCCACTATGGGATACATGTGGTCCTTTAGAATATCTTGTTTGAATGACAAACATTTGAAATTTATTGTTTCATTATGGGAAATAGTTTTGAAAAAGTGTGATAGTACATGTATATCGTTTGAAAGTGATTAAGAAAACATTCTTGATGAAACCATATGGATGTCATGACTGTTTGTAATGATGGGCAGAGGATAAAAGGATTATTTGGCTCATGTAGTGGATGATACGTTAGGGTATCTGAATCATGAAGATATTTGGATTGTCAAAAGTCCGGAAAGACTTTGTAATGTTTAATTTGGTCCTGTATTATGGAAATCAAGGACCTATATAATGATTTTATCTAGATGATGTAGTTCGAGGATTGTAGCCGATACTATATCGGCATTGGTATATGTTAGTAAACTTGTAATTCTGATGAGCAATTAACCATGCTAAATTAGAGAAAGTTCAGTAACTAGTACTCTTAAGGTCCATAGAAATTTAGAATTTTAAGGACATTGTAAAAGAGGAACGTTTGCTGAAAGACTTAGTGTAGGTACTAGTTAGATTCTTTCGTTTGCTGATGTTGTACTTTGTTTTTACAAATAAACTATTGAAGACCTAGAACCGCTCAGAAACTTGAAGATTAGAAGACTGAAGATTTTGAAGAATTCTGAGAAAGGTATCTACAAAGGCACATGTTGCTCAGAAAGTGAGATTTTCAGCAACAGCTTGCATAAGTGAAAATCTACATGACAGAGTAGGTTGTGCTTGCTGAAACTGAGACTGACCACTTGCTGACAACATATGTGACCTCCTTGCTGAAGAGTACTTGCATTTTGGCTCCAACGTTCACATTTGAATTTGATTCAAATGAACATTAAATGCAAAGTAGGCACGCGAAAAACATGAAGACAAGAAGACAAATGAAGGACGCTGTTGAAAGTACAAAAGCAAGATAGTGACATCTTAAGGTGCAAAGCCTTAGAATTTGAAATTCAAACGGCTCCCTTCAGAAAATATAAATAGAGGTCATCAGGCAAAGAGTAGAAGTGTGTCAACAACGTGATCAAACTCTGACTTGTGCTTTAAACACTCAAAACCTTCTATACTCTTTACTGCCTATTGATCCGTTCCAAGACTTAAGCTTGAAACAAAAGCTACTTGTGAAGAAGTAGAACATTCACGGCTAAGAAATTAGTTAAGTGTTCTTTCTTTCGAACAAGAACAAGTCTTGACACCAGAAACAATCAAACTTGCTTACTGAAAAGTATTACAATTTGTGTTTTTTAGATAACTTGTTATAGCTGAAAAAGTTATATTCAAGTGATCTCATCCCAAACCTCTCTAAATGATAAACACCCTTTTCAGGCTTGAAATTCAGGGGGAATTAATCAAGCATAGTGTTGCTGATTATAAGTCCCAAGTTTGGTGGAGAACAAGGTTACAATTCTCTAGTTTGGTTGGAAACGAATCAAGTGTGCTTTGATTTCTGAAAAATCATTAGTGATAGGATTTGTAAGGAACCTCACATCTTATCTTAGTGGATTCAGTCCTAGAAAGGACAAAGTGGATTAGTTGAGAGATTACGCCACTCTCAGATACCACTATAAAAGTGTTTGTGTGATATAGTTTACCACACTTAGTTTTCAGCAAGCTACATTTCTTTTACACTGACACTCTGCTCACTTGTTGAAACTAGCACTCTTTGAAAAGCACTTATTGTAAAAGACTTCCGCACTCTGTTTTTAAGTATCAACAAAATTATTAATGAAAAGTAATAAGTACTTGCTAAGAAAGTTTTAAACAACAAAAAGTTTGAAAAGACTATTCACCCCCCCCAGTCTTTTCTTGTTGTTTAAAGGGACCAACAAGTGGTATCAGAGCTCGAGGTTCTTTAATCTTCAGCACTGAACCTAGATCCCCTTAGGTGCTTTCCGTAAATCACTTTCACTTGATCAGTTTGGTAGTCTTTTGCTGACAGGATGTCGCTAGGAGACGCCCCCTTGCTGAAGCTGGAAAACTATGAAAAATGGCGAAACAACATGATGCTACATCTTGAGGCCATTAGTGATAAGATGGTTACTGTCATAAATGATGGACCTATCAAGATCACTAAAATTGAGAGAAGTTTTCCTCACAAAATCACAGAGGCTGGAAAGGAAACTATCTTAGGTGAACCAGTCGATACTGTCATTCCAAAACCAAGAGAGGAATGGACTTCAGATGAAGCCAAAAGATTCCGTCTTAATGGCCAAGCAAGAAACATCATTATTGTAACGCTCCGCATTTTTTTGTTTATTTATTTTAATTATTTAATTATCTGAATAATTTATTTTATTTGGTAATTATTTAATTTATTTCCCGCGCATTAGAATTCGACTTTAGTGGGTTCGCGTAGGATTGTTTCGTTTGCTCCTTATTGGACTAGCTAGCACTCTGACTGAGTGTGGGCCCAATTTTCGATTTTCCTTCAGCTGGCCCATTTCGTTTGGCCCATTTATCCTTGACCAAGTCTGATGGCCCATCTGCTTAACCTAAACCCTAGTCGTTCCTTTACCCTCATTCTTCATCATTTACGCCCAAACAAAAGAAAGAAAGAAGGAAAGAAAGAAAGAGAGAAAGAAAGAGAGAGAAGGAAACCAGCTGCTGCCGTTCCGCCGTTCGTCGCCGCCGTTCCGACCTGCCCGCACCGGTTTCGTTCGCGCCGCGTCCCGTTTCGCCGTCGGTTCGTCCCGACCGAGCTCCGTGCTACGCCAAGCCGTACTGATCTGCACCGTCCGCCGCCGTCCAAGACCCGATCGATCTCCACCGCCGTTCGATCTGTCTGATTGGATCCCAACCGCGCCGCCTCCGCCGTGCTTCGTCCCGCTCAGTTTGTTCCGGCGCCGTCCAGTTCGTCATCGGGGATGATTCGCTCTGGCCTTGCTCTGTTTTTCTTCGTCTGCTCCATTTTCTTTCCGGTAAGCACTAACTCCGTCCGTTTTGTTCGGGTTTTGTAATTTTTGATTAATCTCGATTTGATTTCTTCTTGACATTCAAAGTCATCTGATTCAAGTTACGTTCGAATCTCGATTTAACTCCTCTTTCTCTTTTCGTGTTACAGTTCGAATCCCGCCGTTCCCGATTGAAGGTATATTTTTGTACCCTATCGTTTTCTTTCCTTTTTCGTTTCTGTTTTGGAGCATATTACCCTGCTCGATTCAGTTTCCTTAACCGATATGCCCTTTGTTACGAATCTGACCTTAAACCTTGAACCCTAGCTCGATCATTGGACCAATTCAGGACTGGGTTACACCCGTTGGTTGACTAACAGGGACTGTGAAAGTTTGTCGAGGACTGTTTTAGAATTATGCTTTGTTTGTGAGTTGAATTGTGATGTCTGAAACTTGAAAGGACCTTTATGCAATTTTTAAGACTTAGTGGCGGTTTTGTAAATTATGCTTTTGAGCTGGACCGAATTGAGGTGCATGTTAAACCGGGTTGGATTTTTGAACCTCAAAAGGACTATCTTGTTATTTATTGAAATTGTTGGAGTTAGACTCTAATTTTCTAAAAGTTCTGGACCGTCTTGTACCTTTTGGTTTATTGGGACTATTTGGTAATTTTGTACTGCAAGAGTGTTTTTGTGATTTCTTAAAAGCCGTAAGGGAATTTTGGTAATTTTAGAAACTTGTGAGGTTTAAGCTCAGCTTTTGTTTTCGAAAAGAACTTTTTGCAATTCCTGTTTCGAGGGTAAATTGGCATTTTCACATGTTCAGGACTAAACTGCTAAATCGGGTTTTCTTTTGAGGACTGTTTCGATATTACTGAAAAGTGTTGTTTTGTTTTGCAATTTACTACTGAGGGTGTTTTAGTAATTTCAAAAGTTGATTTCTGAAAACCGTACGATCATGTAGTTACTGTCTTTGACTTTAAAAATCCCTTGACTTGCTAGCCTAGTTGGCTAGGTTCTTGTTAGACTAACTTAGAGGTCCCGAGTTCGAGCCCCTCCTTTGCCAATCCTTCACCGACCTTTTTATTTTCATTCGTTTAGCTTTCGTTCAACTTCTAGTTGGTAACTAGATACTTTCTGTTTAGGTGCTCCGTCCGTTAGCTCTTAGTTCGCTGTGTTTTTGGTGGAGCATTGCTTGCATGGCTTAAGGTGAGTGTTCACCCCAAAACATATCTATTTGCGAAAAACTAGAAGGCTATGTGACAATCTGTATCTATTACTATATATTCTGTTATACCGTATGCTTCCGCGTAAAAGTAACTATGTCCTAAGTATGGCTATTTACTTATCTTTGTTTGTTGCTACTCTGTTCTGGATTAACTCTTCTGCAGGAACACTTCTCGATGATTCAAGATCTGATTATTATTATCTTTTTGTTCTGTATCTGTATCTGTTCTGTCTGTTTCTGTGTGACCGGTCGATTAGGTCGTAATTAGGCAGGCTTGGGTAGTAGAGGACTATCGGGTTTGCTTGGTTACTGCCTAGTCTAATCCCTTTTAGGCGCGAGTCAGAAGTCGTTGAGGTCTATTAGGGTCGTAGGTTCTGTTTCCCCAAAGTACACGGGGGTTTCTGTTTCTGTCCGGAGTTGTATACCCTCTGGAGGGAGCTATAAGGGCTATTGGGAGTAGGAGCAATAAGGCGGGCTGCACCAACGGACTTCGACTTATCTGTTCTGTCTTTCTGTTCTGTTATCTGTTCTGTTTGCTATTTTATCTGCAGCAAAGGATTTTGATTTCAAAAATTGTTTACATTCTGTTTGATAACTTAGAACCTCACTGAGATCCTTTATCTCATACTCTCTTTGTTTTCAAAAATTCCTTCCTTCCAGATACTACTGAGGATGCACGCGAGTAGGATGCCAGCGACTGAGAGAAGGGTCTGGGATGTCTTTGGGGATTTGTTCTTAAAATAAGAAGATGAAACATTACTTTCTTCACTAGTCGTTGTTCTTTTGAATTCTAAGTTACCGTTGGTTTTACTTGATTTTGTTAGCGCTATGGCGCCAAATATTGTTATGACATTTATTGTCGACCGTTACTTTTAAAATTATTTCGGATTTTTCTCTTTTCAAGAAATTTATTTGTTTTTAAAAACCGGTAGTAACGGTATCGGTTTTTGAAAACAAAATAATTTCTTCAAAAAGAAAATCCAAAATAACTTTAATAGCAGCGGTCGGCAATTAATGCCAAAATAATCTTTGACGCGCACAGCGCTAACAGAAACAAATAAATATCCAACGGTAAACTTAGAATTCAAATGAAACAACGAGTGAAGACAGTAAAAACTTCTTCTTCTTATTTTGAAATAAAATCCCAAGACACCCCAGACCCTTCTCTCAGTCGCTGGCATCCTATTCGCGAACATCCTCAGCAGTATCTGGAAGGAAGGAATTTTGAAAACAAGAGAGTGTGAGATAAAGGATCCCAGTGAGGTTCTAAGTTAAAAACAGAAAATAAACAGTTTTGAAATCAAAATCCTTTTCAGAAAAACAAACAAACAAATATTGTTATGAGCATTACCGTTGGTTTTACTTGATTTTGTTAGCGCTATGGCGTCAAATATTGTTATGACATTTATTGTCGACCGTTACTTTTAAAATTATTTCGGATTTTTCTCTTTTCAAGAAATTTATTTGTTTTTAAAAACCGGTACCGTTACAGTTGGTATCAGAGCTTGAGTTCAAATTCAGGCTTGCTAGGATAGGGTCTTCTGGCCTTTGAGTTGTGTGTGAGGGTCCAAGTCGCTGGATTAGATTGAGTAGTCTTCGTTTTGTCTCTTTTAAAGTTTGGTCTTCCGCATTAACTCTGAACCGTCATGTTCGTCTGTTAGATGTCCTATTGTTCTGTCTTCTGTCTTCCGAAACTGTCTTGTTGTTCATCCTGTTTAACTTCTACTAAGTTCACCAGCTTACTATTGCTACTTCATTCATTTTCGTTAAGCCGATTATATTATTTCATCTAAATGCATGAGTATTTGTTTAAAAGTATGTTTTATTACTATAATGTCATTTGACGCATGCTTTAAGGTTTAACCACTTATATATGCATTTAATTTACTTGTTGAAGTTCATACATGGTCTTACTTGGTTCTGTCATACAGTAATCTATTGTTTAACCAAAGTCGACATAAATCACTGGCAGGCGGCCGACTGTTTGAGTGATTAGTGTTAACCGAGGTCAAATGACTGATCACTTTATGAGAGAACGGTTTTATTGCATGCTTAATGTTTATGAATCTTTTCTACAACATACGAATTTGCTACTTATGCGTTATCATTGCTTCTTCAATTTATGTCTGCCTTGCATGCTAGGTTAGACACACTCGAGGATTTACGTGATTAGTTGCTATCATCCTATTGAACCCCTAGTTAGATTTTGACCTTTAGTAATCTTGTTTACTTTTACGCGTCTCCTGCTCGTTCACGTTAGATTGACTTAAGTTAGTGCCTTAGTTCACGTTACGCCACGCTTGAGGACATTAATCACGTTACCGAACTTAGACTAATTGCGATAGGATGGCTCCAAGGAACAACACTTGCGGTAACGACATCACCCGCAATGCCAACAACAACAATTCTGACACTCCAAACCAAGTGGAGCAGATCATTGCAGCTTTTGGGCAACTTCAGTGAGAGCATACGCAACGCTAGGCCGCCTCCTGCTCAGCCAGTCACACCGTCCCTACCAGCGATCGACCAAGCAGTCAAACGATTTGCTCGTTTCCAACCGAAGAGATTCGATGAGCACCAAATGCTCGAAAGGCCGAGTTTTGGCTTGAGAGCATGGAGAATTTGTTCTAGATCTTGCACTACCCTGACGAAAGGAAGATTGAGCTAGAAGCTTTTCAATTTGGCAAAGAACCGTGAAATTGGTGGAGAACCGTAAACGCAAAGTGGAGACAAGACCAAGTTGATTGCACGTGGGCGAATTTCGAGAGGGAGTCCGTGCCTCGTTTGGTCCGAGAAGGTAGAAGGGACGAGTTTCACATTTTGCTGCAAGGTGGAATGACCGTCGCCGAGTTCACACGACTGTTGAAGTACGTACCACACCTTCCGATTTACGAGAGGGAGAAGGTACGACTTTTCGTGAAGGGTTTGAAATCAGAGATTCGATACTGCTTGTTCGGGATCGAGATGTCAACCTACACGAAAGCTGTGAAATGGGTTGCTGAAGTGTAGAATGGTTTTAGGAGAGCTTGAGAGCTATGAACCTCATCGATATGGAAAAGGACGTTTTGATCACATGAGTAGCAAGGATAACAAGGATCGTCCGTTTCCATCCAAGTATCCTCGAAATTATCGGCAATGTCGACCTCGTCAACTCGTTGATATTACTGGAGAGTTAACTAGGAGAAATCGCAACTTCTGCGGAGGAGCAACTCATGAGAAGGAGAACTGCTGGAGGAAAAAGGTGTTGTTTGGCTTGTGGCAGCAAGAAGCATAAAATTAGTGCTTGTCCGAGACGCAACTCTTTGGCTGAAGAAGGAAACTCTGGAGGCATGACATTTACGAGCCAAGGAAGTGGTGCCAAGAGCTTATAGTATGATCGGACATGAGACTCCCTCGGCAAGTGTGGCTAAAGAATGGATTCACTTGAGGGTTAAGCTATCGACTTTTTACTGGGGATTTATGGTTCGAATGGTTTGGTTGAAGAGGCAAGTTTTGACTCCTTTAGGTTAGTTACGACTTCTTTTAACTTTTAACTTGCAAACCTGTTCGTTTCATCCGGCGGTTGAAGACTGAAGACTTTCATTTCTCTGCTCCACGTTCGTTAGTTTTACGCTAGTTACGTTTCGAGGACGAAACTTCTTTTAAGGGTGGTGGAGTGTAACGCCTTGATGAATGTGTATTTTACACTTTCATTTGAGTCTTTTTCACCTATTTTAGCTATCCTCTATGTTAATTTAGCTATATTTTAGTACATTTTATTAGAATAGTGTCACGTTTCCCTTTAGATTTTATTTTACAGGTTTTGGTTGAAAAACGAGGATTTCCGAGCAATTATATTGAAATTGACAAGGAATTGGTGTTCCAGAAGCCTATTTGGAGTATCTGAAGGTTTCCGGATAGGATTTGGAGTCTAGGGGTCGAATCTGGAGGTTAGAAGGCCACTAGAAGTCAAAAACCGAGTCCGAAAAGGGGAAGAAGTCCAAAAACGCGTCGAAAACGCGGAATTCCTCGAAAAATACTACCGGGCGAACCGCCCGATGTGTGGGGCGAACCGCCCCACACTTATTCGTAGCCTATATATAGTGGCTCAGTTTTTCTCCGAAATTCATACTTTTCCAGATCTATTCTCTCACCTTTCTCTGTAGTTTTAGGTAGGGACTTCCCAGAGCCTGTTCTGGGGGTTCGTAGCTTAGGAGACACTTTTTCATAGCAGATTGGAGCTTGTAGGATCGCAATTCTTCGGAGATTGACAACCTTCGGTAACATTGTATCTTACAGTTTATTCTACTTATTTTAATATATCTTTCAACATGTTTTCTTCTATGATTTCTGTTGATTGCATGCCTATTATGAGTAGCTAAACTTATCGTTGGTGGTAGTATGTGAATTCTTAGCGAAGGGAAGATAATCATGCTAATGGCTATATCGCGCATTATACTCCGTGTTATTGCTTTATTTCGTTGATCAGGCTCAGCCTAAATTCTCGTATGTTGTATTAATTATTATGTACAATTGGACCCTCGTCGACCTATGCGCATGTTTATCTTCGTAGTGTTGAATAATTACGGAACACAATAGGACAATAGTGATTGACTTGTCAGTACCTTTATCTTCGTAGTGCTTAATAATTGCAACAGGACATTAGATTGATCAAAGATCTCCATGCAAGACCGAGGAATTTACGCATGATTATCGACCCGTTATGCTTTGAAGGATCATACTATCACCAATCTCCATTATCTGTTAGAAAAACTCCTTGCTTTACCGATTGCTGTTTTTATATTCTCTAGTTAAATAGATAAAGCTAGTTATAGTCTTGAGAGAACGACACTCGAGGTCATTCTACTGCTACACTACGGTTTTCGTTGTAGTTGTGAATTGCCTTTGGCTAAATAACAAATTTATTTGCTTGAACCGGAACTGACAAACCCGCGTTCATCAAATTGGCGTCGTTGCCGGGGACTATACTCCTTTTTTCTGTTTAATTTGTTTATATTTTCAACTTTCGATTCCTAATTCTATTAGTTTTAGTTTACCTTTTTAATCTCTCTCTGATACTGCTTTCCTAGTCTGTTACAGATAGTGTATGCCACATACACGATCTAAAGGAACACCACTTGCTGATTCAATTGCTGAGATCGACAGAGTCTACCACCAAAGAAGGCGACTACTTCAAAGGCGTGCACTAGAGGAAATAGAGGATACAGATTTCTCTGAATCTATACACAGTCTTTTCAAGAAAATCGACGGAATGGCAGAAGCTAGACCACTGAAAACATGGGTTCAACCCACCAAGGATCGTATGAGGGGACCGACGATTGTTCTTTCGTCTGCAACTCGAGATATGGAAATCAAGAACCATGCATTCCAACAACTTCCGAGGTTCTATGGCTTATCAAGGGAAGATGTGATGGGGTACTTGCACGATATCGATGATTTCTTCAACCAACTCCCACGACCCGAAGCTGAAATAACAACGGACGAGTTGAGGATGAAGGTTTTTGCTATGGGACTTGGCGACAGAGCCAAGTCATGGTTGAGTTTTCTACCAGCAGGCTCGCTGGACACTTGGGAGAAGGTTTTTTCAGCATTCATGGAGAAATACTTCCCTCACACCTTGACCACCGCGCTAAAGGCGCAAATCACTGGATTCAAGCAGGACTATGATGAGACCATCTACACCGCGTTTGAGAGATTCCAAGATCTCACGAACAAGTGCCCTCACCATGGTTTTGAGCTTTCTGACCTAGTCCAACACTTCTACAATGGACTAACCTTCGAGAACCAACAAGTGGTGGATTTCCAATGCCGAGGCAATATTTGGGAGGAAACCGCAGAAGCCGTCTGGGCAGTTTTCGAAAGGCTTGCTAAGGGTTCGCAATTCAAGGACCCAAGAGCGATGGTTAGGAGACGCAGACCTGAAGCTCCACCGACTCAAGAAGCCCCAATGTATAGGGGGAATGGGGATCAATTGAAGTGCTTTACCAACGAATTGAAGCAAGTCCTCAAGAGCGCCACTGGAACAACTGTTTCGAACGAAGTATGCCGAACATGCAAGAACTATGGGCACGGGGCTCATATGTGTAGATCGGAGCTTGCGTATGACGACGGCAACTGGGCTCGAGGAGGCGAAGAGGAAGCCTTTGCTACGGAGTTTGGTACTCAAGAAGTTAGCTACGGACAAGACGGTAGGAATCCTCGAGGTGGATTTTGGAGAAGAGGATTCCGAAACAATCAAGGATATGCACCGGCTAACCAAACTTATGGCCCTAACCAAGACCGTAGTAGGCTAAACTATGGTAATGATCACTGCGAAAACCCCGCTCTGAAAGAGCCACCGAAGTCGAAGTCGGCTCAACTGATGGAGAACTTGCAAAAGATGGTTGATCACACCCAAAGTTTTCTCAAACGTTATGAAGAAGATTCTGAGAAGACTAGGGCAAGGCTTGATAGGTTGGAAGAGAGCACTAGGCTTGCCCATCAAAAGATGCAAGAGTTGATCGACCGAGGAGCAAGTAGGGAGCAAGGCAAGCTGCCTAGCAACACTGAGAAGTCGATGTCCATTACCTTGGTGGGTGATCTACCTGTTGAAATCACCATCAAGAAGGTTGCTAAGTGCGAGAGTTGCAAGAGGGAAATGCCCCCACAGGTCGAGGAAGAAGAGAAGGACCTTGGTACCGACAAGAGTGAAGAGGAGCAAGAGGATCCCGAGTCACTCCCTCAAAGTTTTGATGTTAAGATCGGGATTGGGGAACTTGAAGATTTCCGTGCCACACTAGACACGGGATCCTACTCTAATGTGCTCCCTTTGAATGTTTTCGAGAAGAGTAACCTTGGGAAACTATTTGTGCATAAGGCTATTGTGCAACTGGCGGATGGATCCCTTGTGAAACCCGAAGGCGTTGTGAAGAATGTATTGGTCAAGATTAGTGAAGCTTTTGTATACACAGATTTTGTAGTTATGCCGGCGTCTACACCTGGGACAGGGGATGTCATTCTCTTGGGGCGAACGTTCTTAACTAAGCTACGCTCCGTGATGGACATCTACCAAAGAACTTGCACTATTGAAGTAGATGGCAAGCAACATGTGTTGCAAGCCATATCTGATCTACCTGATCCACCTGATACTTCTAACACTATTGACTACAGTGGTCTTAATGTCTATGTTCATTCTTATTCACAGGTTCGAGGCATGGGAAGGAGATCCGTGAAGGGGAAGTCTAGTACCCTCAAGAAGAAAAGCTAGGCAAAGACATGAGTCGAGTCAAAGACATTAAACAATGGCGCTATCCGGGAGGCAACCCGGGGTTTTTTATCGCTTTCTTTACCGCTTTTTTGCATGCATTCATACTTGAACAATTTGCTTTTCATATGTGAATTTGTTCGTCTCTGTGTCGTATGTGCTTATGTTATGTACGAGTGCGATTTTTCGAGTGATTTTTTGAGAAAAATGGTTTTCGGGGACTAAAAACCGCATTTTATTTCGAAATGATCGTCTCCCCACCTCAGGAGGTGGGAGGCGAATCGCCCCACGGCCTGCAGAAGTAAAAAACGGGGATTCTCCCCTTTCTCCCTCATTTCACTTCTTCTTCTTCACTTAAACTCAAAAAAATCCTCCATTTTCACAAAACCTTCAAACCTTCATAACTTCTTCATCTTTCCATCAATTTGTGTGTCTTTAGCTTCAATCGAAACCCGTTACGTGCTCTTTCTTTTCATCCGAACAAATCTCTTCCTAGTTCATTCAAACTCCGGATTTGAGGTATTATCACATGAACCCTAATTTTTCAAATTTGGGGGTTTTTTAATTTTTGCTTCAATTAAGCTTGTATGATGTATGGGTTGAAGTTTTATGTGATTAGATTCGTTATTCATTATCAATTGCATGTTCAATTAGGCTTGGTTTGTTGATTTGAGATTTTTGCTATTAGATGATATATCTTGTTAGGAAATGTATCTCTTACTATCATTCCATGCTTAAACATGTGTTTGTTGATATAATAATGATGGATGTATTGGTAGAATGCATGATTGATGGAGTTGAGGATTTATGTTAGACTTTTGATTATTATGGTATGGATTGGACCTTGTGATTCAAGGCATTTGTTGTTTAGCAAGAGCATAATGTGATATGTTATTGTAGTAGTTACATTGATATGTTGCGTAATAAAATGGCTAGACTAGACTATGGGTTTTTGAGGAGTTGGATTTTTGAAGATATTGCTCGTTTGTTCGCTCGTATATTTACATATGCATAGGTCTGTTTTGCATCGTACAAGATACTAATTGCTGTTTGTAGGAATCATGGCACCGAGATCGAGGAGAGCCGGCTCGAGCAGAAAGGGGAAGGGAGTAGCATCAAGCTCCCAACCATCTCACCATATGTACGAGTTGTCTGCAGCTGCGATAGAGGTGCGTCAAAGGCTAGAAGCGGAGCTGGCCGACGGAGGGAGATCGATCATCCCAGACAGGAGGATTTATGTTCCAGAGTCAGCAGTTGATACAGCGGGGTATAGGACGCTATCACGATTGGGATCGCGAAGGAATTGGGTATGGTACAGTTCCAACAGGTTCAAGGGATACGACGAGAGCCTCCTCCAAGAGTTCTACACTGGATACACAGATCTCGAGGAGAAGAATGGGGTACTAGTCCGAGGCCTGATAATACCGTGGACACCAGAGCACATTTCTTCATTCATCCATTTTGGGCATCAGGAATTCACAGGGAGCGACCATGCCTACTTGTATTCGAGGGCCTCTAGGGGGATAGGAAGACATATCACAGACGTGATCTGCAACAGGGAGTACCGATATCCAGAAATCGGGGGAGAACCTACACGGATCAGTCAGAACGACCTTAGCATTGAAGCTAAGGTGATGATGAAATTCTGCATCTTCAACTTGATCCCTAGGAGGAATGACTCGTGGATTCAGCCCTACTACGCCGAGCTCCTCTACTGCCTGATAGACAAACATCGGATCGACATAGGGCACATCATGTATGAGGAGTACGAGCGCCACTGGGAAAAGAAGAGGAAGCCCTTCATCTTCCCAAGCTTCATCACAGCCTACTGCAAATATCATGGGGTCGATGACATTGAGGAGGGGGATTGCGAGGTCGCTGCCCTTTCACCCTCAACCATTGAGGTGCAGCTGAATAGGTATCAGTTGAAGAACCCCACGGCTGCCGCTGCTGATGTAGGAGCAGCCTTCCAGCCGAGTGATTCCGATCATGAGGATGCTATGGAGGCCGATGTTGGCCAAGCCCCTATCCCAGGTATCCCGTTTGTCCATAGAGCACCGCATGCACCGCCTCGAGCACCATAGGGGTCTAGAGGATTTGACTTCTCTGAATTCCGTACCTACCTCGACGGCCGTTTCGATAGAATTGATGCCAACAACGCGGCCATGCGACAGGACCTCGACAGGCACATTGCCCAGCACCACCGCGATTGGGAGACATTCGAGGAGCATCGCCGAGAGGATAGGCAACAAAGGTGGGAGCAGCAATAGCTCATCCAGCAGCAGGAGGAGGCTCTACGTCAGTCCAATGAGCTCATGTCTGACATGTGGAGGGACTTTTATGGGGATTATCATCCTGATGATTAGTCCTTTCACATGTCCACTCTCAGCCAACCAAGGCCAAACCGTTCGGTAACATCTAGTATCACTTCTTATTACTCATTCTCTTTTGCTAGGGGCTATCTTAAGAATCGTAAGGGGGATGGGATGTGAACCGTGATGTTAAGTATTGTTTGGCTTTGCGTTGATTAGTATCTTGTTCTTTGTTTGCATTTGCATTTGCACGTTTTCTGCTTTCTTAGATTTTTTTTAGGTTGCATTCACTACATTCATCCTAGGATAGGACTGCATGTTTTATATGGAGTTTATTGCCGAATTTCTTAAACTTTTTTATTGGGTAGATCAACCAACTATGCCATTAATCGTATGCTTCATCTCTATGAATTTGTTTGAGGTTTTTCTCGCTTGGCTTGTCACATTTATGTATTGCACTTAGTTAAGCTTGGTAGTCTCGACATCACTTAGTGGTGTTTTCTCTACTGCGGTTCACGAAGGCCTTTATAATAGGATGATGAATGTTAGGGTCTTATGGTTGTTTTCCCGAGTAATTATGTACCTAAGAGGAAACAAGTCTTCACCATGCTTTGAGATTGCTAAATGCCTAGGAAGGAGGTAGTGTGAGGTTGTGTGATCCTTTGTTTATAACCTATTCTTCCGAATAGGTTTGGGGAGGGGGTTACACCATCATAGACTTGTTTTTCGTTTTCCATTTTCGTATCGTGAGTTTATTTTTCCTTTTCCGTAAATTTTGTACTCCAACCTATTCTTTCGAATAGGTTTGGGGAAGTCGTGTGAGTCATTTTGTTTCTCTTTTTGTTATGCTACTGCTGGCTAGAAAAAAAATCGAAAAAAAAAAGAAAAAAAATATTCCAGAAAAAAAAGAGAAAAAGAGAAAAAAAGAATCTGGAAAGAAAAAAAAAAGATAAAAAAAGACCCAAAAAAGCAAAGAAGGGTCCAAAAAGAAAGCCAAATAGCACTTAGCAAAGTGTTGTGTCTCATTTTCCAATTCTTGTAATGTTCGTAATCGTGTTGTAATTTTCTATTTTTTATCTTTTTTGTCTTGAGTGTCATCTGTTCTAGACCACCCTCGTCCTGCCATTCAGGAAGTGGTGAATATCTTAAGACTTTACGTGAGAGATGGGTAGAATAGGGGAGTGTTATATTTTATAGGGAACCCTCCTTCGTTTGATGAGAGCCAGTACTGGTTCGACCTCTTTGAGGGAAAGTCTTAACATGGTGGAACAACAGTAAGTCCTCAGTTTCATAGGCACGGGACAACCATTCGTATCTTAGCATGCTTCATTACGTCGTCACTGACTAGGTCCAGGTAGAGAATGTTACGAGAGACTATCTTGTCTTGACATAAGTGCTTATGTGGATGTGTATAAGTCAATCGAGGTATTCTTCAACCTATATGTTGGTCCCTTTAAACAACAAGAAAAGACTAGAGGGGGGGGGTGAATAGTCTTTTCAAACTTTCGTCGTTTAAAACTTTCTCAGCAAGTACTTATTACTTTTCAGTAATGAGTTTGCTGATACTTAACTTTCTCAGCAAGCGTAAGTTACTTTACAGTAGCTTGGTTTGCTGATACTTAAAATCAGAGAGCGGAAGTCTTTGAAACAATAAGTACTTTTTCAGCAAGTAAAGGTTTCAGCAAGTGAAGTGAGTGACTGTGTACAGACAGATATAATTTGCTGAAAGCTAAATACAGTAAGTAAATCACACAAACACTTTTATAGTGGTATCTGAGAGTGGCGTAATCTCTCAACTAATCCACTTCGTCCTTTCTAGGACTGAATCCACTAAGATATGATTGAGGTTCCTTACAATCTCCTATCTAAAGCGATTCAACAGAAACCAAAGCACACTTGCTTTGTCTCCAACCTAAACTAGATAACTCAACCTTGTTCTCCACCAAACTTGGTACTTTTAATCAACAAAACTATGCTCGATTAAGTTCCCCTGAATATCACGCCTGAAAGGGTGTATTTTCAGTTAGAGAGTTTTGGGGTGAGATGACTTAATTATAACTTATTCAGTTACAACAAGTAATCTAAGAAACACAACTTGGAATACTTTGCAGTAAACAAGTTTGATTGTTTCTGGTGTCAAGACTCGTTCTTGTTCGAAAGAAAGAACACTTAACTAATTTCTTAGCTGAGTTTGTTCTACTTCTTCACAAGTAGCTTTTCAAGCTTTAAGTCTTGGAACGGATCAATGGCAGTAAGAGTGTTTGAAGGTTTGTGAGTTTTTAAGCACAAGTGAGAGTTTGATCACGTTGTTGACACACTTCAACTCTTTGCCGGATGACCTCTATTTATAGTGCAAGTAAGGAGCCGTTTGAATTTCAAATCCTAAGGCTTTAGTTCCTTAACATGTCACTATCTTGCTTTTGTACTTTCAGCAGCGACTTTGTTTGTCTTCTAGTCTTCATGTCCTTCGTGTGTAAGCTTTGCATTAAATGCACATTTGAATAGAATTCAAACAGTAACATTGGAGCGCAAATTCACGTACATTCAGCAACAGGTCACATATGTTTATCAGCAAGTGGTCAGTCTTAGTTTCAGCAAGCACAACCTACTCTGTCTTTCAGATTTTCACTTATGCAATGATGTTGCTGAACATTCCACTTTCTGAACAACACGTGCCTTTGTAGATACCAGTCTTCAGCAATCTTCTGGTCTTCAGATCTTCAAATCTTCAAGTCTTCAGATCTTCTAAAGTCTTCAAGATTCTGAGCGGTTTCTATTTGCTTCAATAAATTATTTATAATAAACAAAATATATCTTCAGCAAATGCTTCAATAGGTTATTTTCTTCTCAGAAAATAAGATACATCATAAGCTAAGCATCAATAAGTTATTTTCTTTTCAGAAAATAAAATACATCATACGCAAAAGTGTCAATAAGTTATTTTCTTCTCAGAAAATAAAATACGTCATACACTAAAGAAATAACTTATCTAGCACCTAACTAAGTCATCAGCAAACGTTCCTCTTTTACAATGTCCTTAAAATTCTAAATTCCTATGGACCTTAAGAGTACTAGTTACTGGACTTTCCTTAATTTAGCATGGTAAATTGCTCATCAAAATTACAAGTGTCCTAACAAATTTCCCCCTTTTTGATGTTAGCAATCCATGGCTAAATTAATTGTTACCCTTTTAGAGGTTTCTGATGTTGAATAAATCAGTTGATTAATGCAAGCATACTTGAATAATTAAACAGTAAGCATAAATAGATTGCATAATCAAAAACCAATAAGAGTCAAAAGAATTCATTGCTGATAGTTATCATTCAGAAGTTTACATGAAAAATCATAGATAACATAAACAGAATCAGCAAACAAAAACTTTAACAAAAACTATTGCAGGGACTTAAGCTCTTTCAGAGGATTTTCTCAAAATCTCTCTTACACTCTTCTCAGCAAGTGTAGTGAATTCAACACAATCCTTTTCGTAGTTTTCCAGAAGCTTACGGACTTGTAGTTGAAGAATTCTTGCGTTTATGCAGGCAGTATGATGATGCTTTTCAGCATTCATTTCCATGTATTAATTACCCACAAATGCATGCCCCAATTGCTGGCATGGAGAAGCTGTTGTATCTGAAATGCTTTCGGATGAATCTTTCTTAGCCAGAGAAGATCTTCTTCTTGATCCTTAGCAGTGAGATAGAAGTACTCATAAGGAATCAATCCAGTTCTTCTTACGTTTCTTGTTACCGGGTCAGAGTAGAAGCAATGCCACGTGTTTGCAGATTTGGTTCCTGTTTGTATGTCTTACCAATGGCACTCTTCTTACATAGACCTCTGATTTCAACCATTTCCCAACAACATTTCTTGGGAGGGATTCTTCCTTTGATTTCTTTGGACCTTGAGTTCAATCCATTTGAACATTTGATTCAATATGGCTGTAGGAAAGAACTCATTACCAGCAGTCTTCCATCTTCCAGCTTAAGATCCAGCAACCATGAATGTTTCTGATTACATTCTGAGTGGTTTCCTCATTGCTGGTCCTTTGTATATTCAATGCCGGAGCCAATAGCATGCTGGCCAGCCTCTTTCTCTTCCTGTCTTGCCTTCTTCTTTTGTTTTAGCATGTCTGATCTCTTGCTGAGCGGTCAGACGAAAAAGCTTTGAGTGGCCAGACCGAGTTACGGCTGTTAAGGGTCTAGCTCTTATGGCTGAGCTATTGTTTGATTGTCACATCTTCTTCATCATCTTCATTCAGATTGTGATGACTTTCAGTGTGACAGAAATCTGAGTTTCAGCAGCAGTTTTTCTCTTTT
>CM051458.1:61164944-61271470 GCA_028274465.1 Plantago ovata | reverse complement strand
TGTAGAATACTGGGACTTGGGCGGACATGTCATTTCTTCCACTGCCTTGTGGTTGTACTATTCAATGCAGGTGAGAGTGTATCAACGTTAAGTTGATTGTTGAAGGCTCCCGCAACACTTCAACATTGATTGACATATTGCTTTAGTAAAATTTTCAGCAACATCTACTGGCAAAATGCGTTTCAGCATTTGTCTGGGAATTGACTGAGGAGTCTTGGACATTAGGGACTGACTGGGAAGCCAATGTCTTCTTTCTTTTGTTGCTTGTCCGTTCCTCTTAGGTACGGGATTTGCTGATGACGCTGCAGTCTGAGTGTCATCATCAGCTTTCCTCTTTTTCTTTTTAGATTTCTCCAGTTTCCCAGAGTCATCTATTGTTGCCTTTTCAGCAACAGGTGTTGTACACGTACCTTGTTGATTTTCTACAGCAGTTTCATTTGTGTTACCACCACCAACAGCAGTTTCATCTCTAAGTTGCTGAGTGGTAACATCTGCAGCTGTTGTATACCTTTCTTGCTGGCTTGTGCTGACAACATTTGCAGTTGTTGTCTTCTTAGTTTTCTTCCAGCAATCTTAGGTACATTCTGCTTGTAGAAAGATCTTCCCACATTGCACACAGATTTCTTGATTGGCAATGGGTTTCTTAGCTGAATCCTGAAATGTTCAAGGATATAGCATATCTTGATTCCATACATAACTGGAAAGGAAGGTGAGACCTTGTTGTCTTCTACCTTTACCTTAAACTTAGTGACACAATCAACAAGCCTGTTGAAAATGTACTTAGCCCAGTTAAGTTCCGATTTATTTCATAGATATGCATCAGCAATGGCCATCTTCTCAGGCCTACTTGGTCAATTCCTCCAACTTGGGAGTCAAGAACTTTTAATCAGTAGCAGAGCTACTAGACCAAGTGAATGGCAGAGATGCTTTCTCTTAACGTGCTTTGTCCAAGTCACGGGAGCTATCTCGCCTTTCTTCATTTTTGCATTTCTGACGTCACTGTAGAAAGCTTTTATTTCTTCGTCAGTAGCAGTGACGTCATCTTCAGTTCCAGTGGTTGGAATCTGAAAGATCTCCGCTAAATCAGTCCATTTCAGGACGATTTGCGTGTTCTGAACATAAGTAAGGATCACTTTTTCAGTGACTCCATTACTGTCTGTAAGGGACTGGATTTCTGCATTGTTGTAGAATTCCATAGTATCAATCATGCTCACTTGCTTAGTGCGAGCAGAGATAAAGTTCATGAGGCCTTGCTGCTTGATGAACTCAAGCGCCTCTTCATTTTGGTCATCAAGTTCTTGTTCATAAAAGTACCTAATGTACTTTTCTTTTGCAAACCCTCCCCATTGCATCAACATCTCACACTTTGCAGTGTCAAGATATGACGGAGGCATAGGTTTTACAGTGATTCGGTCGTTTTTCAACACAACTTTCGTTGTGTCTGGGGCCAGAGTAGTCACCGGAGCAGTGCGTGTTTCAGCACTATCAACCTTTGACGATTTTGAGGACTTAGATACTGTCTCTTGGGAGCCATTTCTTATATAGAGCAAGAAAGATTGTACGAAAAGAGATAGTTTGCTTTTGACCGGAGGTACAGTAGATTCAGGCTAGAATTTGCAGAGAAAGGAAATGTGAGTTAAAGAATTTTGTCATTTCTCTAACTCCTTCTTTATATAGTGTCTCTGGTGTGTGAGAAACTCAATCGATTTGAGCTCTCAGCAAGGTAAAACAGAGAAACACTGGAGTTAGTGGAGCCTTTGCATTGAATGCGTAGTGGCCCACTAACTAAAACCGTCAGAGCACTCTCTCTCTTTGTTTTGTTAGCCGTTAGATTAGTAACTCCTTTTAATCAATGGCCACGATTGAATTTCATGTCATGATTATTGCGAGTTTATCTGTGCCAGCTTAACGTCACAAATTGATTTTACCGAGTAATAAGGGATAGATTGCTTGCTGAAATAGACAAGAATCTTTTCAGCGAGTTTGAATTAACAATCTAGATACTTGCTGAAAGTTCCCCCTTACTGAGATATCTCATATTTTCTTTAAGTTTAAAAGATATTTCTGATTTCCCGTATCAGTAAATTCTTTTGTACTTGAGACATCCTTTGGTAAAATCTGAGAGATGAGCTTTGCACTTTTTCTGATTTCCCGTCTCAGAGAATTCCTTGATACTTGAATACCTGTTTCAGTATCTTTTGATTGTCTGATTACTCGTCTCAGCAATCCTTAAGTTCTTTCTCTTACTTAGTGCCTGTCTCAGCAAGTGGTCAAGTTTCCTAACAAATACCCGTTTTGAGGAATTACTTGTTGAATGCCTGTTTCAGCAATCATGTAGTGACTTATCATTTCTTAGAAGAAATCAGTGACTTGGTCTTTTGGACAGGAATACTTTGGCTTGCTGAATACCTGTTTCAGCATTCTGCCAAGTGTATCCTTTATTGAGGTAGTTCAATCAATCCAAGGTTATACCTTAGCATTGCGAACCTATTATCCGGTAGGGGCTTGGTAAAGATGTCAGCAAGCTGATCTTCAGTGCCTACTTTCACAACCTCAATATCACCTTTTTCCACATGATCTCTAATGAAATGATGTCTAATATCAATGTGCTTGGTCCTAGAGTGAAACTTAGGATTTTGCGTAATTGCAATAGCACTTGTATTATCACAAAAGATTGGTGTTTTCATTGCAGAAATACCATAATCTCTTAATTGTTGCTGAATCCATAGGATTTGAGCTGTGCAACAACCAGCTGCAATGTATTCAGATTCAGTAGATGAATTGGCGACACAAGTTTGCTTCTTGCTGAACCATGATATTAATCTAGTACCAAAAAACTGACAAGTTCCAGAGGTACTTTTTCTATCAAGAGTTGATCCACCATGATCAGCATCAGAATAGCCAACCAATTCAAGTCCAGAATCTTTAGGATACCATAATCCAACATTGACTGTACCTTTAACATATTTCAGTATCTTGATTGCCTTTTTGTAGTGTGATTTTCTTGGATCAGATTGGAATCTTGCACACACACAAACAGCATACTGAATGTCAGGTCTACTTGCTGTTAAATACAACAAGGAACCAATGAGCTTCCTATACTTGTGTTCTTCAACACTTTTGTCCTCTTTAGTATAGCCCAATTTGGTACCAACACTCATAGGGATCTTTTCAGGTTTTTCATCCTCTTTGATCCTAAACTTTATGAGCATTTCTTTCGCATACTTTGCTTGATTTATGAATATTCCATCCTTGAGTTGCTTGACTTGCAATCCTAGGAAATAATTCAATTTTCCCATCATACTCATTTCAAACTTATTTGTCATGAGTTTGGCAAAATCATCACAAAGTTGCTTGTCCTTAGATCCAAAAATTATGTCATCCACATAAATTTGAACTAAGATTATTTTACCATCATGGTTCATGGTAAATAATGTTTTGTCAACTTCACCTTTCTTGAAACCATTTTCCAGCAAGAACTTAGCCAATGTATCATACCATGCTCTTGGTGCTTGCTTTAGACCATATACAACTTTCTGAAGCATATATACCATCTTGGTTTCTGAGGGAAGTTCAAGGCCAGGGGGTTGTTCTAGGTCGACTTCTTCAGCAAGTTCACCATTTAAGAATGCACTTTTAACATCCATTTGGTAAACAATGAAGTCATTGTGAGCAGCAAAGGCCAAGAAAAGCCTAATTGCATCCAATCTTGCAACTGGAGCGTAAGACTCACCATAGTCCAATCCTTCAGTCTGACAGTAACCTTGAGCAACTAAGCGTGCTTTATTTCTTGTTACTTCACCAGACTCGCTCAGCTTGTTTCTGAACACCCACTTTGTACCAATAGCTTTCTTATCTTCAGCAAGTGGCACAAGTTTCCAGACTTTGTTCCTTTCAAATTGATCCAATTATTTTTGCATTGCCTTTATCCATTCAGAATGCTTCAAAGCTTCTTCTATGGTTTTAGGTTCAATTTCTGAAACAAAGCAAGAGAATAAAGATTCTACTTCTACGACAGTTGCTTCTTCAGCAAGTCCTTGAGTAGCTTTGGATCTAGTCACTTGGCGTTTATTAATATCGCCAATCATATCCGTAGAGGGATGATCTCTAATCCATTTATTAACAGGTTTCCTATTTGTTGGATCAGGATATGTTTGCTCATCAGCATGTGACTCTTCAATATGTACTTGTTCAGTACTACTGGGAATTTGTGTCTCTGCTGAGATTTGTTCGTCAGCAACTGCTTGTTCAGCATTGCTGGATTGAGGTATTTCATCAGCAGGTACTGGAGATTGCGTAATTTCAGCAACTTCCGAAGCAACCGCATCTTTTGCTGGAAATTCTTTGTCGTGAACTATTTTTATCTTGTCATGACTTGGGGAGGAAAGTCATTGTCAGAATCATCATGTAGTTCAATTGACTTGATTTGCCTAGCATCAGATTCAGTTCTTTGCTCGTGTATGATTAGCTTTTTCATACATTCTGATATTTCTTCTTCAGCAGGCACACCTTGTGACTTTTCGTAGAATACAACATGCACAGATTCGTCGATCTTTTGTGCCTTTTTGTTGTAAACTCTATAAGCTTTGCTATGTAAGGAGTAGCCAAGAAATATCGCTTCGTCTGCCTTTGGTTGAAATGTTCTAAGGTATTCTCTACCATTGTTAAGAACGAAACACTTGCAACCAAATACTCTTAGATGAGTGATGTTAGGAGGTCTTCCAACAAACAATTCATAAGGAGTTTTGTTGTATTCCTTAGTAATCAGACATCTATTTTGAGTATAGCAGGCGGTATTAATCGCTTCAACCCAATAAGTCTCACTTATTTCAGTGTCAGCAAGCATTGTTCTTGCGGCTTCTTTCAGTGTACGATTCTTCCGTTCAGCAATACCATTTTGCTGTGGTGTTCTTACTGAGGATAACTGATGTTGAATACCTTTTAAGGTACAATATTCAGTTATGTACTGGTTTACAAACTCAGTACCATGGTCTGTCCTTATGACTTTTACGTTGTCATTTTTCATGACTTCAAGCTTATTCAGCAAGTTAGGTATTTCAGTCTTGGTTTCAGATTTGTGCTTGATGAATACTACCCAAGTGAATCTTGAATAGTCATCTACCACGACTAGACCATACTTCTTACCAGCATAGCTTGTTGAAGAAGATTCAAACAAGTCCATGTGCAAGAGTTGTAAAGGTTTTGTAGTTGACGGTACTGCCTTGTTCTTGAAAGAAGATTTGGTTTGCTTTCCTTGCTGACATGCATTGCAAACACCATCCTTCTTAAAAGTAACCCTAGGTAATCCAACTACAAGTGCCTTTTTAGACAGCTTATTCAGCGTCTTGAAGTGTAGATGACTTGTTCGTTTATGCCACAACCATGCTTTTTCAGCATGGCAATCATGATCTGAGACAAGGCATTTTTCAACGTTTGCTGAAGACCAATCAACGGTGTACAAGCCTCCTGATCTTCTTGCAATCATTATAACCTTTTTAGTCTCAAAATCTACAAGTTTACATTCATCACTTTTAATTTCGATGAAGTATCCTTTGTCAGCAAATTGACTCATGCTGAAAATGTTAAACTTAAGATTTTTGACATAAAGAACTCCAGAAATGGTTATGCATCCTAACTTCACATCACCATAGCCTTTTATAGATCCGGAGCCTCCACCAGCAAACCTTATTGTTGGACCTTTAGACCACCGTCTATAGTTTATAAGGTTATTCTTGTTGCCCGTCATGTGCTTTCCACAACCACTATCAAAGTGCCAGATTGCATCGTTTGTCTCCGTGGCTGCAGTCTGCACAATCAAGAGCAAACAAGTTAATTATCCAATGATGGATGTCCATTAACATGTTCAAGAATGCGTCCAGTGGAAACCCAAGTCTGAAGTTTTTCAACTTTGACTTGTTTTCTACTTGCTGAGGAACTAGGAGGTTTTGAGCTGAAAGACTTTTGACTCGTGCTGGTCAAATCCACTTTCTGATGTGGTGTCTTGCTCTGTTGACCTTTTTGCTGAACATACTTTTCAGTAAGTTCTTTTCTAGCAAGGTTCCTTCTAGTCCTAGCATTGGGAGTCTTTTCAGAACTCTTAGGCTTGGTTTTCTTCATATCTTTGAAATATCTTTGCTGACTTTGCTTATACTCATGAAAGAGTTGACTTTGCTTGGTTTTGAAATCGAGTCCACTCTTTGGAGAATGTTGAGCTTTACCTTCAGCAACCTTACTTGATTCAGGTTTGTCAGCAAAGGACTTCTGATTACTTTTAGTAATCTTTCCTTTAGTCTTAACAACTTGCTTTTCAGCAACCTGTTTTCGTTTTAAAGTCTTGTTACTTTGAGTAGCAACAGCGGGCTTTATGGTCGTAGGTACTTGATTGCATGTTTCAGCAACCTTAGTTAGACCAAACTGATAGATTACTGGTGGACTATTATCAGTAGCACGTACAAAGGAGATAGGTGATTTATCTTTTCTCAAGATTTCTGCGTTATCACCTTCGCACGTTGCTCCTAAACCTTTTTTCTGAGATGGATCTCTCAAATAAGAGTTTAGTTCAGTCAGTGTATTACTTGCATCCACATAAGATTTGAAATTGACTTTCATCTTTTTCATTTCTTGGATTTCAGCAAGTAACTTTAGAATTGAGGACTGATACTCTTCCAATTCTAATGCCATTTGAGAATTTTTCTCTGCAGCCTCAGCAATCAACTTCTTAAGACGCCTTATTTCAGCATCTTTTTCTTCTGTCTCTTCCTTCAGCAAAACGTACTTTTCAGTAGTCTGCTTGGTCAGAGTTTCAACAAGTTGTAGTCTCTCTTGCTGTTTGCTGAGAGTATTCTCAAATCTTTCGATTTCTCCTTGAATCTTGTCAAGGTCAATCTCGTCTTCACTTTCTGAGTCTGAGTCAGAGGTAGAGTTGTTTACCTGACCGGCCATGAGGCAGAATTCGTAGTTAGACACATCTGGATAAGCTGCCATAGCTATTCCACAAACTTCCTTGCCAATCTCCACGTCTAGAGTGGCTTCTTCATCGTCGGTGTCCGAACTTTCATCCTCACTGTCTTCGGAGATAGTATCAATGCACAATGCATCGATTTTTGCTTGAAGCTTCTTCTTTTCTTCATCAATAAAAGCTCTTTTGAACTTCTTCTTCTTTTCAGCTGATTTGCCTTTCAGCAAAGGGCAATTAGCTTTGAAGTGTCCAGGCTTTTTGCAGTAAAAACATAGATCATTTCCAACTGCTGGCTCTTCTGATGAAGTAGCTTGCTGAGCTTGCTTGTTCAGCAAGCTAGTATCATTCTTGTACTTATGGTAGTTGTTACCAAGATGCTTTTTCAGCTTCTCTTTTGCTTTTCGCCTTTCAAGTTCCTTACTGATGAATTTCTTCATGTTTTTAACAACTAAAGCATTTTCATCAGCAGGCTCTTTATCATTCTTCTTTTCAGAAGATGACGGCTTTGAAGAAAGAGCAATGTTTTGCGATTTTTCAGCAAACACATTTTCTCTTTGCTTTGTCTCATAGTTGACAGTAGCAAGATGAGAGAACAACTCTGTTGGTGTAATGTCTGGCATTCCTTGATTATAATAGAAATTCTGAGTGTGGATCCATTCTTGATTCAGACTTCTGATGATAGTTTTTACTTTCTTAGAATCTGAGTAGAGGTTTCCAACTCCCAATGCTGCCATTTCACTAACAAGAGTTGTGAATCTGAAGTCCAAGTCTTCTAGTGACTCGTTTGCACCTTGCTTAAAGTTTTGAAACTTTAGCTTAAGTACTTCAAGTTTGTTTTCCTTGGTCTTGTCAGATCCAGCACAAAGATCTTGAACCATTTTCGAAGCCTCCTTTGCAGTCTTAGCACCCCACAGTTTGCACTGTATGGTATCAGAGTTGATCTGATGATGATATTTCTTGCTTGGCCATCAAGACGGAATCTCTTAGCTTCGTCAGAAGTCCATTCCTCTCTTGGTTTTGGCACAACAGTATCTGATGGTTCGCCAAGGATGGTTTCCTTCCCAGCTTCAGTGGTCTTGTGAGGGAAACTCCTTTCAATCTTAGTGATCTTGATAGGTCCATCATTAATGACGGTGACCATCTCATCACTAATGGCCTCAAGATGTAGCATCATGTTGTTTCGCCATTTCTCGTAATTTTCCATCTTCAGCAAGGGAGCATCTCCTAAAGACATCCTGTCAGCAAAGCACTACCAAACTGATCAAGTGAGAGTGATTTACGGAAAGCAATTAAGGGGATCTAGGTTCAGTGCAGAAGGCTAAAGAACCTCCTGCTCTGATACCACTTGTTGGTCCCTTTAAACAACAAGAAAAGACTAGAGGGGGGGGGTGAATAGTCTTTTCAAACTTTCGTCGTTTAAAACTTTCTCAGCAAGTACTTATTACTTTTCAGTAATGAGTTTGCTGATACTTAACTTTCTCAGCAAGCGTAAGTTACTTTACAGTAGCTTGGTTTGCTGATACTTAAAATCAGAGAGCGGAAGTCTTTGAAACAATAAGTACTTTTTCAGCAAGTAAAGGTTTCAGCAAGTGAAGTGAGTGACTGTGTACAGACAGATATAATTTGCTGAAAGCTAAATACAGTAAGTAAATCACACAAACACTTTTATAGTGGTATCTGAGAGTGGCGTAATCTCTCAACTAATCCACTTCGTCCTTTCTAGGACTGAATCCACTAAGATATGATTGAGGTTCCTTACAATCTCATATCTAAAGTGATTCAACAGAAACCAAAGCACACTTGCTTTGTCTCCAACCTAAACTAGAGAACTCAACCTTGTTCTCCACCAAACTTGGTACTTTTAATCAGCAAAACTATGCTCGATTAAGTTCCCCCTGAATATCACGTCTGAAAGGGTGTATTTTCAGTTAGAGAGTTTTGGGGTGAGATGACTTAATTATAACTTATTCAGTTACAACAAGTAATCTAAGAAACACAACTTGGAATACTTTGCAGTAAACAAGTTTGATTGTTTCTGGTGTCAAGACTCGTTCTTGTTCGAAAGAAAGAACACTTAACTAATTTCTTAGCTGAGTTTGTTCTACTTCTTCACAAGTAGCTTTTTCAAGTTTTAAGTCTTGGAACGGATCAATGGCAGTAAGAGTGTTTGAAGGTTTGTGAGTTTTTAAGCACAAGTGAGAGTTTGATCACGTTGTTGACACACTTCAACTCTTTGCCGGATGTCCTCTATTTATAGTGCAAGTAAGGAGCCGTTTGAATTTCAAATCCTAAGGCTTTTGTTCCTTAACATGTCACTATCTTGCTTTTGTAATTTCAGCAGCGACTTTGTTTGTCTTCTAGTCTTCATGTCCTTCGTGTGTAAGCTTTGCATTAAATGCACATTTGAATAGAATTCAAACAGTAACATTGGAGCGCAAATTCACGTACATTCAGCAAGTGGTCAGTCTCAGTTTCAGCAAGCACAACCTACTATGTCTTTCAGATTTTCACTTATGCAATGCTGTTGCTGAACATTCCACTTTCTGAACAACACGTGCCTTTGTAGATACCACTCTTCAGCAATCTTCTAGTCTTCAGATCTTCAAATCTTCAAATCTTCAAGTCTTCAGATCTTCAAAAGTCTTCAAGATTCTGAGCGGTTTCTATTTGCTTCAATAAATTATTTATAATAAACAAAATATATCTTCAGCAAATGCTTCGATAGGTTATTTTCTTCTCAGAAAATAAGATACATCATAAGCTAAGCATCAATAAGTTATTTTCTTTTCAGAAAATAAAATACATCATACGCAAAAGTGTCAATAAGTTATTTTCTTCTCAGAAAATAAAATACGTCATACACTAAAGAAATAACTTATCTAGCACCTAACTAAGTCATCAGTAAACGTTCCTCTTTTACAATGTCCTTAAAATTCTAAATTCCTATGGACCTTAAGAGTACTAGTTACTGGACTTTCCTTAATTTAGCATGGTAAATTGCTCATCAAAATTACAAGTTTCCTAACACTATATTCATGCTTTGATTTATATGGTTTTTGTTCATATGTTTTTCGGTAGATTCAGTAGATTAGTTCATTTTATTTGGCATGAGACTCCATTTTGTGTCTTGCATTGTTTTTTGTATTAGAGTCTAGCTTAGTTGCTTGAGGACAAGCAAAGGTTCGGTTTGGGGAGTTTGATGAATGTGTATTTTACACTTTCATTTGAGTCTTTTTCACCTATTTTAGCTATCATCTATGTTAATTTAGCTATATTTTAGTACATTTTATTAGAATAGTGTCACGTTTCCCTTTAGATTTTATTTTACAGGTTTTGGTTGAAAAACGAGGATTTCCGAGCAATTATATTGAAGTTGACAAACGAATTGGTGTTCCTGAAGCCTATTTGGAGTATGTGAAGGTTTCCGGATAGGATTTGGAGTCTAGGGGTCGAATCTGGAGGTTAGAAGGCCACTAGAAGTCAGAAACCGAGTCCGGGAAGGGGAAGAAATCCAAAAACGCGTCGAAAACGCGGGATTCCGCGAAAAATACTCCCGGGCGAACCGCCCGGGACGTGGGGCGAACCGCCCCACACTTATTCGTAGCCTATATATAGTTGCTCAGTTTTTCTCCTAAATTCATACTTTTCCAGACCTATTCTCTCACCTTTCTCTGTAGTTTTAGGTAGGGACTTCCCAGAGCCTGTTCTGGGGGTTCGTAGCTTAGGAGACACTTTTTCATAGCAGATTGGAGCTTATAGGATCGCAATTCTTCGGAGATTGACAACCTTCGGTAACATTGTATCTTACAGTTTATTCTACTTATTTTAATATATCTTTCAACATGTTTTCTTCTATGATTTCTGTTGATTGCATGCCTATTATGAGTAGCTAAACTTATCGTTGGTGGTAGTATGTGAATTCTTAGCGAAGGGAAGATAATCATGCTAATGGCTATATCGCGCATTATACTCCGTGTTATTGCTTTATTTCGTTGATCAAGCTCAGCCTAAATTCTCGTATGTTGTATTAATTATTATGCACAATTGGACCCTCGTCGACCTATGCGCATGTTTATCTTCGTAGTGTTGAATAATTACGGAACACAATAGGACAATAGTGATTGACTTGTCAGTACCTTTATCTTCGTAGTGCTTAATAATTGCAACAGGACATTAGATTGATCAAAGATCTTCATGCAAGACCGAGGAATTTACGCATGATTATCGACCCGTTATGCTTTGAAGGATCATACTATCACCAATATCCATTATCTGTTAGAAAAACTCCTTGCTTTACCGATTGCTGTTTTTATATTCTCTAGTTAAATAGATAAAGCTAGTTATAGTCCTGAGAGAACGACACTCGAGGTCATTCTACTGCTACACTACGGTTTTCGTTGTAGTTGTGAATTGCCTTCGGCTAAATAACAAATTTATTTGCTTGAACCGAAACTGACAAACCCGCGTTCATCACGCCCCACATTTTTTTTATTTATTTATTTTAATTATTTAATTATCTGAATAATTTATTTTATTTGGTAATTATTTAATTTATTTCCCGCGCATTAGAATTCGACTTTAGTGGGTTCGTGTAGGATTGTTTCGTTTGTTCCTTGTTGGACTAGCTAGCAATCTGACTCAGTTTGGGCCCAATTTTCGGTTTTCCTTCAGCTGGCCCATTTCGTTTGGCCCATTTATCCTTGACCAAGTCTGATGGCCCATCTGCTTAACCTAAACCCTAGCCGTTCCTTACCCTCATTCTTCATCATTCACGCCCAAACAAAAGAAAGAAAGAAAGAAAGAAAGAGAGAAAGAAAGAGAGAGAAGAGGAAGAGAGAAGGAAACCAGCTGCTGCCGTTCCTCCGTTCGTCGCTGACGTTCCGACCTGCCCGCACCGGTTCCGTTCGTGCCGTCCGCACCGAGCCTCACCGCGCCGCGTCCCGTTCCGCCGTCGGTTCATCCCGACCGAGCTCCGTGCTACGCCAAGCCGTACCGATCTGCACCGTCCAAGACCCGATCGAGCTCCGCCGCTGTTCGATCTGTCTGATCGGATCCCAACCGCGCCGCCTCCGCCGTGCTTCGTCCCTCTTCGTTTGTTCCGGCGCCGTCCAGTTCGTCATCGGAGCTGATTCGCTCTGGCCTTGCTCCGTTTTTCTTCGTCTGCTCCATTTTCTTTCCGGTAAGCACTAACTCCGTCCGTTTGTTCGGGTTTTGTAATTTTCGTTTAATCTCGATTTGAATTCTGCTTGACATTCAAAGTCATCTGATTCAAGTTACGTTCGAATCTCGATTTAACTCCTCTTTCTCTTTTCGTGTTACAGTTCGAATCCCGCCGTTCCCGATTGAAGGTATATTTTTGTACCCTATCGTTTTCTTTCCTTTTTCGTTTCTGTTTTGGAGCATATTACCCTGCTCGATTCAGTTTCCTTGACCGATATGCCCTTTGTTACGAATCTGACCTTAAACCTTGAACCCTAGCTCGATCATTGGACCAATTCAGGACTGGGTTAGACCCGTTGGTTGACTAACAGGGACTGTGAAAGTTTGTCGAGGACTGTTTTAGAATTATGCTTTGTTTGTGAGTTGAATTGTGATGTCTGAAACTTGAAAGGACCTTTATGCAATTTTTAAGACATAGTGGCGGTTTTGTAAATTATGCTTTTGAGCTGGACCGAATTGAGATGCATGTTAAACCGGGTTGGATTTTTGAACATCGAAAGGACTATCTTGTTATTTATTGAAATTGTTGGAGTTAGACTCTAATTTTCTAAAAGTTCTGGACCGTCCTGTACCTTTTGGTTTATTGGGACTATTTGGTAATTTTGTACTACAAGAGTGTTTTTGTGATTTCTTAAAAATCGTAAGGGCATTTTGGTAATTTTAGAAACTTGTGAGGTTTAAGCTCAGCTTTTGTTTTCGAAAAGAACTTTTTGCAATTCCTGTTTCGAGGGTAAATTGGCATTTTCATATGTTCAGGACTAAACTGTTAAATCGGGTTTTCTTTTGAGGACTGTTTCGATATTACTGAAAAGTGTTGTTCTGTTTTGCAATTTACTACTGAGGGTGTTTTAGTAATTTCAAAAGTTGATTTCTGAAAACCGTACGATCATGTAGTTACTGTCTTTGACTTTAAAAATCACTTGACTTGCTAGCCTAGTTGGCTAGGTTCTTGTTAGACTAACTTAGAGGTCCCGAGTTCGAGCCCCTTGATGATGTCGTTTTTCACCAATTAAATTTGTTTTAAAAGCCTAAGAACACTTATCACTACACAAACTAGAGTGCAATGGCAAGTTGTCCCCGAGTGTCATTCTCTCGGGACCTAACGTGGCTTTGCTTGAGGTTTTTGCAAGTAATTTCAGTCAACGAGTTCAAATGTTTGAGAATCGTTTCCTTTGAACAATAGCAGCGAGAAAATAGATTGTTGTAAACAAGCTTGGAAAACGGTTGGTGGTAGAAATTAAATACACATGCATGGGTTACGTATATGCTCACAAGTTCAGTGCATAGAACCTTCGATCAAGTCTGTTAAGCAACTTGTCTAGGCAAATTTAAGACACACATCATGAAAGATCACTATCAAGAATTTAGAGGTGCTTGTCACCAACACCATTTATCTAGCATGCTGCAAATCTCTAACATACAATCCTATAGCTTTCGTTGACCAAGAGTTTGTCACTATACTCAATTCGAATATATTTTATAGGCAACTAAGAATCATATGAAGGGATTTGCAGCAAGATTGAATCACAATCTCATGTAAGCATAAACGTAACCCATAGCATGCATATTCTACATTCTACCACCAACAAAAAAGATTTAGCTACTCATATTCATCAACATAGACATCAATTCATATGAATAATAATTGGAATACATCATATCAAACTACAAGACAAGAGAGTGATACAAGTTACCACCAAAGCTGTCACTAATCGGTGGGAATCAAAGAAAATCTCTCCTTAGATGATTACAAAGGATGAATCCTCAATCAAAACCTTGAATCCCAAGCTAAAATACAAAGAAATCTGAATATTCCCTGAGTTTTGGGGCTTAGGAGCTGTCCAAAACGAAGTTACAGTTCAAAAGATGTTCAAAAAATGATCAAAGATCAGATCTAAGAAGGAAAATCCGAAAACGTAACCGCTGCCAAGCGGACCGCTTGGAGAAGCCAAGCGGACCGCTTGGCAAGCGAAGCGCTTCGAGCACTCCAAGCGCTTCGCTTGGCTTCTGTGCCCAAGCTCCTGGAAATTGAAGCGAAGCGCTTCACTATTCCAGGCGCTTAGCTTGGCTCCTGGGCAAATTTTTGTCTTCAAACTCAATCTTTTTTCCCTCGCATGGCCCTCGGGTGCCTTGGACTCATCCTTCTCGATGCTTATTGATGCTCAAACACCTACGAACAAGCCACGGAGATTGGAGAACTTCAACGGGGCCATCTTTTCCATCAAAAAGGCTCGTTTTTAGCTCCAAAAACGCCGTTTCGTACCTAAGTGCCTGAAAATGCAGAAAACACAAAACGTGACACAATTCTACAAAATAACCAAAAAACAAGGCTAAAAGATAGCAAAAGAAGGTGAAAAAGACAAGATGAACGCGTCAAAAATACGTTCATCAAACTCCCCAAACCAAACCTTTGCTTGTCCTCAAGCAACAAACTAACCTAAATGCAACACAAAAGGAGTCTCATGCCAAGTAAAGTGAACTAATCTATTGAATCTACCAAATGCTTATGAACAAGACCAAATGAGCATGACATGCAAATAGGTTGAAGTATGCCTCGATTGCGAATATACACATTCTCAAGTGCACTTGGTTAAACAAAGGAGTCTCTCGTAACATCTTCTACCTGGACCTGGTCAGTGACGACACAATGATGCATGTTATCATACTACAATTGCCCCGTGCCTATGAAACCGAGGACTTACTTTTGTTCACCAAGCGAGACTTTTCCTCAAGAGAGGGCGAACCAATACTGGCTCTCATCAAACGAAGGAGGGTTCCCTTAGAAAGATAACACTCCCCTATTCTACACAGACTCTCAAGAATGAGCCTCTTTCAACCACTTCTTGAATAGCAAGACGAGGGTGGTCAAGAACAGGCCTTGGACAAAGGCGACACGAAACGAAAGATAGAATTTACAACTCGATAACTTCAAAAACAAATATTTACATGACACTTGACACTACGAGACTGCTTTTGGCTTGCAACGACCTTTCTTTTGCTTTTGGGTCTTATTCTTTATTTTCTTTCTTCTTTTTTTTTTTTATTTTCTCCTTTTCTTTTTCTCTTTTTTTTCTTTTCTTTTTTCTCTTTCTTTTTTTTATAGGGGCAAGCAGCAGTACTATGTGTCAAAAAACACCTCCCCAAACCTATTCGAGAGAATAGGTTTGAGCACGAAGACGAAAAGGAAAAAGGAAAGACTCCTTACAAAGACACCTCCCCAAACCTATTCGAAAGAATAGGTTGGGACACAAAACAAAAAAAAAAAGAAAACGGAAACTTTACAACGACTCAAAGACGAAAGACAAGATCAACGAAGCAACCCCCTCCCCAAACCTATTCGATAGAATAGGTTTAATACAAGGAATCGCACACCTCACACTACCTCCTTCCTAGGCATTTGGCAATCTCAAATCGAGGTGAAGAACTTGTCGCCTCTTACGTACATAATTACACGGGTTACAACCATAGACTCTAACATGCATCATTTCATAAGGCCATCGTGAACCGCAGCAGAAGAAACACCACTCAAGGTGATGTCGAGACTACTAAGCTTAATTAGTGCACATGCGAATGTGACAAACCTAGCGAGACAAGCCTCAAACTACTTGCAAAGTGATGCAACATATGATCAATGGCCATAAACACTTAGTCTACTCGATAAAAAAGTTCAAAAGACTTGGCAATAAACTCCACACACAACAACGTGCAACAACTAATCTAGGGATGATATGCATGCAAAAATTTGAAAAACACGACAAATCACATGAACTTGAGTAAAATCAGGCATGTATGAACTACACAAGCATATATTACTGAAAATCCAATACCCCCTCCCCAAACCTAAACTTTTGCTCGTCCTCGAGCAAAGAAAAGTTGAAAGAAAAGGAAAAATTGGATTGAAAGTACAATTCCCTGAGATAAAGGTTCGTGTCCAATCTCCTATATATGAGTAGTACCTGAAAGGACTCAAGGAACAAGTGAAAACGGGTGCGCAAAGGTGAGAAGAATGGAAAAACGAGGAAAATCTGGGTACAGGGTCCAAGCGGAGCGCTTGGGAGGCTCCAGGCGCTCCGCTTGAATTTCCAACTTCCTGGAATTTGAAGCGGACCGCTTGGCCCTTCCAGGCGCTTCGCATGGCCCTGTTTCCAGATTTTCGATGTTTTTCCTCTCTTAATCATCTAAGGCACCAAGACAAAAACTAAACTAAACTAATCACGACAAAAGGCGCACAGGCCACAACTACAAAAGCAAATAAAGAGTACAAGAGTCAAAAGTCATAGCATCATACAACCAAATCGAATTAAAAGAGTTTCAACCAACAATAGTAAACGAGCCAAAATAACGATAATATACAAATACTACCGATAAATGTGGCCCCTGTCGGCTGGTGTCTCTAGGGGTCGTAGGGGGTGTTAGGAAAGTCACTCCCACTACCACCGGTCTGATCATGGAAAGGGTACCCCGGAATTCGGCGAGCTAAGGCATCATAGCGGTTCATCGTCTCCTCCTGGTGGGCTCTCCAACGCCTAGTGTCCTCTGCTCGAGCGGCCTCCCAACGCTGATCTACTCGCCCCTGGTAATCATCCCAACGCAGATCCTCCATCACACGGAAGTCCTCCCACCTCTTGACTTCGCGCTCCTCAAATCCCCGGAATTGGGTCGACTGAGCCTCCAACATGGTGGTTTGGAAGCTACCAAACTGATCGACCAAGATCTGGTTGAACCCTAAGAAGTCGAAGCTTCCTTGTCAGGCCGTAGGCGGAGGTGGAGGAGGTGTCACATGGCGCGTAACCCTCGGTGGCATAGGTTCTCCTTGCTGAGTGCACCAATCCCCGTGCATCTCATTGTACGTATCAATGTTGATGGACTTCTTCGGCTTCTTGTCCAGCACGAGGTCGGGAACTCCGGCCTCCTTGCACATGGCCGTGATCAAGTTACCAAAGGCAAGCTTCCGGTTGGCATTACGGCGGCGCTTGAATTCCTCGAAGATGACGACGCCAGGAGTGAGAGGAAAATCATGCAAGAGAGCATGGACTAGGACTCCGTAATTGGACTGAACCTCGGAATCATGTGTGCTAGGGATCAGATTGGCTTGAACGAACTTCAGCATCATCCTTGCCTCGAAGGTGAGATCGTTGTGGCGCAAAATCTGTGGTGGCTCATCAGGCAATTCATAATCATCCACGGTAATGCCATTCAGTACCTCCATGGGGTAGTGATCAGACTCCCTGTCGTAGACATAGAGCTCCGCGGGATCAAATCTCTCGTGGATTTCAGGCCGGCGGTTTGGATCCCGCGTCAGTGGCCTATCCAATCGCATGATGAAGCTAGTGATTCTCAAAGGAGTAAACTCGACCCCAACACCGCGGACGGGAACCTCACCGGTCCGTTCATTGTAGTCCGTGAAAGCAATGTAGAAGTCCTCCACTACTGCTTGGTCCCAATTTGGCATGACCTCGCCATAGTACTTCCAGCCTCGCTCAGTAATGAGCTTGTTGAGCTCTCTGGCGCCCTCCAACGCGCTCTCCCCAGCTGTGAAGCGAATGCTCCTCTCGGAAATGTATGTGTGCTTGTGGGCATGGAAATTTGCTTCGAATTGCCTTGCCCTCCCTAATTGGCGATACTCGCCGGGTGTGGCCGTTTGTTGGGCACTCGAGGTCCCTTCTCCCCTTGATGTCTTGGATCTTCTTGATGCCATTGTACCTAGAAAAAATCTTATTAGATAACTTCAAGAGACAACGAGACTTAGACTCTTATACTACTACCAAACAATCTACTTCTACTCAAAGACAAGTATACGTTCTTCGTTTGAAACAAGTCATAACGCAACAAGTCGACTCTTAGACGTCAAAACTCACTCAAGTAATCTCATGGTGAGTTTGAAAGCTTGCTAAAGTTCATATGAACAAATCGAGAAGCTTTAACACTTCGTTACGATAAATCCGTACGAATCTAAACCAAGCAAACAAACTCTCCAATTAAATTACCCAACCAATCCAACACATTCTCATGCAATCACAACATCACCATAATCATATCACAACTCAAATTCAAGGCTAGCAATCATCAAACAATTAAATAGCAAAAATTCGAATCACTAGAGTTCATCATAAATCAAGAAGAGCAAAATTCGAAATTAGACATCACATCTAGTAAGAAACATGCTCAATAATCATTATCAAACTCTAATTCACCAATGCATAACACAATTGAAGCTAATTAAGATAAAATCCCAAATTCAAGAAAGTTAGGGTTCATGAGAGGTACCTTTGATTCCTTGTTATGGATGCTTCAAACGTGAAATTTGATCGGTTAAGATGATAGAGGGGGTGATGGGCTTTGTAAAATTCACAAGATTGCAAGAATTGGTGGAGAATTGAGAGAGATTAAGGTTTTTGGGGTGCAAAATCGGCAAAGGAGGAAGAAAAATGAAGTGGGAGGCTTTGAATCTCAAGTGCCCCGCTTGCTTCCTTAAAGAAAGCCAAGCGAAGCGCTGGGGTGTCCCAAGCGAAGCGCTTGGCAAGCGGTCCGCTTGGGCACTCCCAAGCGCTCCACTTGGATTTCCAGAAGGAATTCTCATTCCTACTGGAAATTCAAGCGGACCGCTTGGGCTAGCCAAGCGCTTCGCTTGGATTTCCAGTAAGAATGGGATTCTTACTGGAAATCCAAGCGGACCGCTTGGGCTGTCCAAGCGGTTCGCTTGGGACCTGAAGCTCCCAAATCTATTTTTTTTCAACTTTTGCTAAATTTTCACCCCAAAAAACTTGTCCAAACAACGAAACAAAATTTAAACGTGCTTCTAATCTACATGCAATTACCTACAACCTCGGGTTGCCTCCCGAGAAGCGCCTTTGTTTAGAAGTCGTTGGCTCGACTCATCTTAGCTCATGCGGGATCAATTTTGCATCGGGTAGTAAACTTCCCCGTCCAAGTGCTCTTCAAAGCACTAAGTCCCTGCACATCTTGACGAACATAAAGAGGACCAAAAAATCCTACAAGTTCGTTAGTATCAACATAAGCACATGAATTAATTATGGCTCGCAACGTATGTTGCTTGCCATTTACCTCGAAGCTACATGTACGACGGTACATGTCTATCACCATATGTACTTTGTTGATGAAGGCTCTACCCAAAAGAACCACATCCTTGAGATTTGCGGAGGATGTAGGCATGACGATGAAGTTCGTCTTGACCTCTACACCGGCGACTCTTACCACTAGATTCTCTATCACACCCAATGGCTTCTTTATAGACCCATCCGCCAATTGCACCATGCATTTCATTGGTATTAAGCCAGACAAACCCGACTCTTCGTACACGTTCAAAGGTATGACATTCACACCCGCTCCCGTGTCTAGAGTTGCCACTATTCCATCCTTCTTTCCCAAGCCGATTTCCACATCAAAGCTCTCTTGAATAGGCACTTCCACCATATCCACCAACTCATCCTCAGACGATGAGTTTTCATTCACTTCCTCAACTATCGCATCAGATTGTGCGACCACTTTCTCTTCCACAACTACCTTAGGAGTCTCAAGCTCCTCACTTACTTTGCAAGTTTCAGTTACCTTGCAACTTGGCACCTCAACTACTGCATTGTCTCTCACAACCGTGATCTCCACGGGCAAATCAGTCACCACGGTTATGGCCATAGCCTTTTCCGTGTTTCCGGGAAACTTCCCTTGCTCTCTACTCGCGCCTCGATCTATAAGCTCTTGTAGCTTCTTATGGAGGTTGCTACTACTAGCCTCAAGCTTCTCAAAGCGTTGATTGTTAGTAGCCTCATTACGATAGTAATGCTCCATGAATTTATTCGTCTTCAAAACCAGATCATTGAGTGAAGAGACAAGAGGTGAAGGAAGCACCCCTCCACCTTGTGGTCCCGAACTAGCAACCAGGGGTGGAGGTGTAGGATTAGAAGGCGGTGCTCCTTCATACCAATTGTTCCCATAGCTGAGACGAATTCTATCTTGATTAGGCCCATAGGCATTTTGATCCGAGTTATGAAAATAACCACGGTTGCCTTGATTCTGGTACCCACCTCGGGGTCCACGGTTTTGTGGCCTCACATTGCCATAACCTTGCCCGTAGTTCACATCTCCAACTACTTGCTCTCCCTCAGCAGCATATACTTCTTGATGGACCTCGTTCGTGATGTATTGCTCTCTAGCAAATTCAGAACGGCACAAGTAGGCCGGGTGCCCATAGTTTTTGCACACACCACAAACCTTCGTAGAAGGAGAAGGAACGATTTTCCTCAAAGCTTGCTTCACTTCATGGGCGAATCCATCGAAGGCATTTTGTTCCACTACTACCTTAGCTTCACCTCTTTGCTCCTTTTGGAGCACACGAGCCCTCATATTCCGGTTTTGTGAATTTCGGTACATCATATCCAGCTTCACATGGGCTTGAGAAGGAAGCAACTCCCCCATACTACCTCCACAAATACTATCCACTTGAGATTGAATCTCAGGATGTAAACCATTGTAAAAGAATTGGAGAAGCTGACCTTTATCATACCCGTTATGTGGGCATCGATGATGTAATCCCATGAAACGATCATAGGCCTCGTGGAAAGGCTCATCGTACCTCTGCTCGAAGGAGCTAATTTGGCTCTTCATAGCCATTGTCTTGGAAGCGGGGTAGTAACGCTCCATGAACTTGTCGAAACATAGGTCCCATGTTGTCAAAGACCCGGCCTCCAAAGTATTGAGCCAAGCCTTTGCACGATCGCCTAGCCCCATAGAAAAGACCTTCAAACGGAGATCATTGTCCGTAACACCAGCTCCTGGTCGCCCAAGATGGAGAACAAAATTCTCGAGCTCATTCAAGAACCCAATCACGTCCTCATTAGCCATCCGATAGAATTTGGGAAGTTGTTGGAACATGTGATTCTTGATCTCCAAGTTCCTGGTGGCATCATTGAGGAGAATTGCTGGTCCTCTAGCCCCAACCGTAGGCTTTGTAAGTGTACGGATAGGTCTCTCCGCCATTTCACCTTCCAAGTAAACCGATTCAAGAATTGGCTCCAAAAGATAAGAAGAAGACTCTTCCCGAATACCAGAAGTAGAAGCTCTAGGTGCTACTCGTTCAAACTCAAGATTCAAATTCCTCCTTCTCCTTTGAAACAAACGATCGATCTCGTCTACAAAAGGTTCAATAATAGGTCCACCCGTTCGGGTTCTAGGCATGCACGCACCTGAAATACAAGATAGTGAGTATCTCAAGCAAAAAGAAACAAAAACAGAAATGAGACAAAGAAGAGATGTTGGCTGAAAAAACCAAAACAAAAACACCAACCAAAGGAGTTAAGTCCCCGGCAACGGCGCCAAATTGATGATGTCGTTTTTCACCAATTAAATTTGTTTTAAAAGCCTAAGAACACTTATCACTACACAAACTAGAGTGCAATGGCAAGTTGTCCCCGAGTGTCGTTCTCTCGGGACCTAACGTGGCTTTGCTTGAGGTTTTTGCAAGTAATTTCAGTCAACGAGTTCAAATGTTTGAGAATCGTTTCCTTTGAACAATAGCAGCGAGAAAACAGATTGTTGTAAACAAGCTTGGAAAACGGTTGGTGGTAGAAATCAAATACACATGCATGGGTCACGTATATGCTCACAAGTTCAGTGCGTAGAACCTTCGATCAAGTCTGCTAAGCAACTTGTCTAGGCAAATTTAAGACACACATCATGAAAGATCACTATCAAGAATTTAGAGGTGCTTGTCACCAACACCATTTATCTAGCATGCTGCAAATCTCTAACATACAATCCTATAGCTTTCATTGACCAAGAGTTTGTCACTATACTCAATTCGAATATATTTTATAGGCAACTAAGAATCATATGAAGGGATTTGCAGCAAGATTGAATCACAATCTCATGTAAGAATAAACAAAACCCATAGCATGCATATTCTACATTCTACCACCAACACAAAAGATTTTTAGCTACTCATATTCATCAACATAGACATCAATTCATATGAATAATAATTGGAATACATCATATCAAACTACAAGACAAGAGAGTGATACAAGTTACCACCAAAGTTGTCACTAATCGGTGGGAATCAAAGAAAACCTCTCCGTAGATGATTACAAAGGATGAATCCTCAATCAAAACCTTGAATCCCAAGCTAAAATACAAAGAAATCTGAATATTCCCTGAGTTTTGGGGCTTAGGAGCTTTCCAAAACGAAGTTACAGTTCAAAAGATGTTCAAAAAATGATCAAAGATCAGATCTAAGAAGGAAAATCCGAAAACGTAACCGCTGCCAAGCGGACCGCTTGGAGAAGCCAAGCGGACCGCTTGGCAAGCGAAGCGCTTGGAGTGCTCCAAGCGCTTCGCTTGGCTTCTGTGCCCAAGCTCCTGGAAATTGAAGCGAAGCGCTTCACTATTCCAGGCGCTTAGCTTGGCTCCTGGGCAGATTTTTGTCTTCAAACTCAATCTTTTTGCCCTCGCATGGCCCTCGGGTGCCTTGGACTCATCCTTCTCGATGCTTATTGATGCTCAAACACCTACGAACAAGCCACGGAGTTTGGGGAACTTCAACGGGGCCATCTTTTCCATCAAAAAGGCTCGTTTTTAGCTCCAAAAACGCCGTTTCGTACCTAAGTGCCTGAAAATGCAGAAAACACAAAACATGACACAATTCTACAAAACTAACCAAAAAACAAGGCTAAAAGATAGCAAAAGAAGGTGAAAAAGACAAGATGAACGCGTCAAAAATACGTTCATCACCCCTCCTTTGCCAATCCTTCACCGACCTTTTTATTTTCATTCGTTTAGCTTTCGTTCAACTTCTAGTTGGTAACTAGATACTTTCTATTTAGGTGCTCCGTCCGTTAGCTCTTAGTTCGCTGTGTTTTTGGTGGAGCATTGCTTGCATGGCTTAAGGTGAGTGTTCACCCCAAAACTTATCTATTTGCGAAAAACTAGAAGGCTATGTGACAATCTGTATCTATTACTATATATTCTGTTATACCGTATGCTTCCGCGTAAAAGTAACTATGTCCTAAGTATGACTATTTACTTATCTTTGTTTGTTGCTACTCTGTTCTGGATTAAATCTTCTGCAGGAACACTTCTCGATGTTTCGAGATCTGATTATTATTATCTGTTTGTTCTGTATCTGTATCTGTTCTGTCTGTTTCTGTGTGACCGGTCGATTAGGTCATAATTAGGAAGGCTTGGGTAGTAGAGGACTATCGGGTTTGCTTGATTACTGCCTAGTCTAATCCCTTTTAGGCGCGAGGCAGAAGTCGCTGAGGTCTATTAGGATCGTAGGTTCTGTTTCCCCAAAGTACACGGGGGTTTCTGTTTCTTTCCGGAGTTGTATACCCTCTGGAGGGAGCTATAAGGGCTATTGGGAGTAGGAGCAATAAGGCGGGTTGCACCAACGGACTTCGACTTATCTGTTCTGTCTTTCTGTTCTGTTATCTGTTCTGTTTGCTATTTTATCTGCTGCAAAGGATTTTGATTTCAAAAACTGTTTAATTTCTGTTTGATAACTTAGAACCTCACTGAGATCCTTTATCTCATGCTCTCTTTGTTTTCAAAAATTCCTTCCTTCCAGATACTACTGAGGATGCGCGCGAGTAGGATGCCAGCGACTGAGAGAAGGGTCTGGGATGTCTTTGGGGATTTGTTCTTAAAATAAGAAGATGAAACTTTACTTTCTTCACTAGTCGTTGCTCTTTTGACTTCTAAGTTACCGTTGGTTTTACTTGATTTTGTTAGCGCTATGGCCCCAAATATTGTTATGACATTTATTGTCGGCCGTTACTTTTAAAATTATTTTGAATTTTTCTCTTTTCAAGAAATTTATTTGTTTTTAAAAACCGGTACCGTTACAATTATGCGATCTACTCCAGATACAATACAGTGCAAACTGTGGGGTCCCAAAACTACTAAGGAAGCTTGGAAAATGGTTCAAGATCTTTGTGCTGGATCTGACAAAACCAAGGAAAACAAACTCGAAGTGCTAAAGTTGAAGTTTCAAAACTTTAAACAAGGTGCAAATGAGTCACTGGAAGACTTGGATTTCAGATTCAAAATTCTAGTGAGTGAGATGGCTGCCTTAGGAGTTGGAAACTTGTTTTCAGATTCTGAAAAGGTGAAAACCATTATTAGAAGTCTAAACCAAGAATGGATCCACACTCAGAATTTCTACTATAATCAAGGAATGTCAAATATCACTCCAACCGAGTTGTTCTCTCATCTTGCTACTGTCAACTATGAGACAAAGCAAAGAGAAAATGTGTTTGCTGAAAAATAGCAAAACATTGCTCTTGCTGCCAAGCCGTCATCTTCTGAAAAGAAGAATGATAAAGAGCCTGCTGATGAAAACGCTCTTGTTGTTAGAAACATGAAGAAATTCATCAGTAAGGAACTTGAAAGGTAAAAAGCAAAAGAGAAGCTGAAAAAGCATCTTGGTAACAACTACCATAAATACAAGAATGAAGCTAGCTCGCTGAACATGCAAGCTCAGCAAGCAAACTCGTCCGAAGAACCAGCAGTTGGCAATGATCTTTGCTTTTATTGCAAGAAGCCTGGACACTTGAAAGCAAATTGTCCCTTACTGAAAGGGAAATCTGCTGAAAAGAAGAAGAAGTTTAAAAGGGCTTTGATTATTGAAGAAAATAAACAGCTTCAAGCAAAAGTCGATGCTCTTTGCATTTAAACAAGCTCTGAAGACAGTGAGGTAGAGAGTTCAGACACTGAAGAAGAAGAAGCCACTCTTGAAGTAGAGATTGGCAAGGAAGTTTGTGGAATAGGTATGGAAGCTTATCCAGATGTGTCAAACTACGAGTTCTGCCTCATGGCCGGTCAGGTAAATTGTCCTACCTCTGACTCTGATTCAGAAAGTGATGATGACATTGACCTTGATAGAATTCAAGGAGAAATCAAAAGATTTGAGAAAACTCTGAGCAAACAGCAAGAGAAACTACAAAATGTTGAACTTCTGACTAAGCAAACTACTGAAAAGTACGTCTTGCTGAGCGCTGAGTCAGAAAACAAGGATGCTAAAATATTGCATCTGAAGAAGTTAATTGCTGAAGCTATAGAGAAGAATGCTCAAATGGCAATAGAATTGGAAGAGTATCAGTCCTCAATTCTAAAGTTACTTGCTGAAATACAAGAAATGAAAAAGATGAAAGTCAATTTCAAATCTTATGCGAATGCTAGTAACACGCTGACTGAACTAAAATCTTATCTGAGAGATCCATCTCAGAAAGAAGGTTTAGGTGCCACGTATGAAGGTGATGATGTAATACTCTTGTGTAAAGAAAAATCACCAATCACCTTTGTTCGTACAACTGATAGTTGTCAACCAGAACTCTATCAATTTGGCCAATCTAAGGTTGTTGAAATAAGCAATCAAGTACCTACGACCAAAAAGCCCGTTGTTGCTACTCAAAGTAACAAGACTTTAAAAGGTAAACAGGTTGCTGAAAAGAAAACTGTTCAGAAAAAGGATGTTGTAAAGCATTCTACCAAACAAGATGCTGAAAAGCAATTTGTTAAGACTAAGGGCAAGATTACTAAAAGTAATCAGAAGACCTTTGCTGACAAACCTGAATCAAGTAAGGTTGTTGAGACAAAAGCTCAGCAAACTCCGAAAAGTGGACTTGGATTCAAAACCAAACAAAGTCAACTTTTTCATGAGTATAAGAAAAGTCAGCAAAGATACTTCAAAGAGATGAACAAAACCAAGCCTAAGAGTTCTGACAAAACTCAAAATGCTAGGACTAGAAGGAACCTTGCTAGAAAAGAACTTACTGAAAATTATGTTCAGCAAAAGGGTCAACCAAGTAAGACACCACATCAGAAAGTGGACTTGATTAGCAATGATCAAAAGTCTTTCGGTTCTAAACTCTCTAGTTCCTCAGCAAGTAGAAAACAAGTCAAGATTGAAAAACTAAAGACTTGGGTTTTCACTGGACGTTTTCTTGAATTTGTTAATGGACATCTAATATTGGATAATTAACTTATTTGCTCTTGATTGTGCAGACTTCAGCCACGGAGACAAACAATGCAATTTGACACTTTGACAGTGGTTGTGGAAAGCACATGAAAGGCAATAAGAAAAACCTTATAAACTATAGCCGGTGGTCTAAAGGTCCAACAATAAGGTTTGTTGGTGGAGGCTTTGGTTCTACTAAAGGTTATGGTGACGTGAAGTTAGGATGCATTACCATTTCGGCAGTTCTTTATGTCAAAAATCTTAAGTTTAACCTTTTCAGCAAGAGTCAATTCGCTGACAAAGGTTACTTCATCAAAATCAAAAGTGATGAATGTAAACTTATTGAATTTGAGACAAAGAAGGTTATCACGGTTGCTAGAATATCAGGAGGTCTCTATACCGTAGATTGGTCTTCGGCAATCGTTGAAAAATGCCTTATCTCAGATTATGATTGTCTTGCTGAAAAAGCATGGTTATGGCATAAACGAACAAGTCACCTAAACTTCAAGACGCTGAATAAGCTGTCTAAAAAGGCACTTGTAGTTGGATTACCTAAGGTTACTTTTAAGAAGGATGGTGTTTGCACTGCATGTCAGTAAGGAAAGCAAACCAAAACTTCTTTCAAGAACAAGGCAGTACCGTCAACTACAAGACCTTTACAACTCTTGTACATGGACTTGTTTGAATCTTCTTCAACAAGCTATGCTGACAAGATCTGGTGGTGGTAGATGACTATTCAAGATTCACTTGGGCAGTATTTATCAAACACAAGTCTGAAACAAGGACTGAAATACCTAACTTGCTGAACAAGCTCGAAGTCATGAAAAATGACAAGGTAAAAGTCATAAGAATAGACCATGGTACTGAGTTTGTAAACCAGTTCATAACTGAGTATTGCACTTCCAAAGGCATACAACATCAGTTATCCTCAGTAAGGACACCTCAAAAAAATGGTGTTGCTGAAAGGAAGAATCGTACCCATAAGGAAGCAGCTAGAGCAATGCTTGCTGACACTGAAATAAGTGAAGCTTATTGGGTTAAAGCGATTAATACCGCCTGCTATACTCAAAATAGATGCTTGATAACTAAGGAATACAACAAAACTCCCTATGAGTTATTTTTTGGAAGACCTCCTAACATCACTCATCTAAGAGTATTTGGTTGCAAATGCTTTGTTCTTAACAATGGTCTAGAATATCTAAGAACGTTTCACCCAAAGGCAAATGAAGCGATATTTCTTGGCTACTACTTGCATAGCAAAGCTTATAGAGTTTACAACATAAAGGCCCAAAATATCGAAGAATCAGTGCATGTTGTATTCTATGAAAAATCACAACAAGTCCCTGCTGAAGAAGAAACAAGCTGTTTGAATGGAACAAAGTCTGGAAACTTGTACCCCTTGCTGAAGGAAAGAAAGCAATTGGTACAAAGTGGGTGTTCAGAAACAAGCTGAGTGATTCTGGAGAAGTAACAAGGAACAAAGCACGTTTACTTGCTCAAGGTTATTGCCAGACTAAAGGATTGGACTATGATGAGTCTTATGCACCAGTTGCAAGATTGGATGCTATTAGATTTTTCTTAGCCTTTGCTGCTCATAATGACTTCATTGTTTATCAAATGGATGTTAAAAGTGCATTCCTAAATGGTGAACTTGTTGAAGAAGTCTACCTAGAACAACCCCCTGGCTTTGAACTTCCCTTAGAAACCAAGATGGTATACAAGCTTCAGAAATCTGTATATGGTCTAAAGCAAGCACCTAGAGCTTGGTATGATACCTTAGCTAAGTTCTTGCTGGATAATGGTTTTAAGAAAGGTGAAGTTGACAAGACCTTATTTACCATGAACCATGATGGTAAAATACTCTTAGTCCAGATTTATGTAGATGACATAATATTTGGATCCAAGGACAAGTAACTTTGTGATGATTTCGCCAAACTCATGACAAACAAGTTTGAAATGAGTATGATGGGCAAATTGAATTATTTCCTAGGATTGCAAGTCAAGCAACTCAAAGATGAAATATTCATAAATCAAGCAAAGTATGCAAAGGAAATGCTCATAAAGTTCAGGATCAAAGAGGAAGAAAAACCTGAAAAGATCCCTATGAGCGTTGGTACCAAATTGGGCTATACTAAACAAGACAAAAGTGTTGATGAACACAAGTATAGGAAGCTCATTGGTTCCTTGTTGTATCTAACAGCAAGTAGGCCTGACATTCAGTATGCTTGTGTGTGTGCAAGATTCCAATCTGATCCAAGAGAATCACACTACAAAAAGGCACTCAAAATACTGAAATATGTCAAAGGCACAGTCAATGTTGGATTATGGTATCCTAAAGATTCTGGACTTGAATTGGTTGGTTATTCTGATGCTGATCATGGAGGATCAACTCTTGATAGAAAAAGTACCTCTGGAACTTGTCAGTTTTTGGGTACTAGATTAATATCCTGGTTCGACAAGAAGCAAACCTGTGTTGCCAATTCATCCACTGAATCTGAATACATTGCAGCTGGTTGTTGCACAGCTCAAATCCTATGAATTCAGTAACAATTAAGTGATTATGGTATTTCTGCAAAGAAAACACCAATCTTTTATGATAATACAACTGTTATTGCTATCACGGAAAATCCTAAGTTCCACTCAAGGACAAAGCACATTGATATTAGACATCATTTCATTAGAGATCTTGTGGAAAAAGGAGACATTGAGGTTGTAAAAGTAGGTACTGATGATCAACTTGTTGACATCTTTACCAAGCCCCTACCAGACAATAGGTTCGCAATGCTAAGGTATAACCTTGGATTGATTGAACTACCTCAATAAAAAGGGATACATTTGGTGGATTGCTGAAACAGGTATTCAACAAGCCAATGGTTGCTTAAAAATTATTCCTTGAAGAATCCCTTTCCACTGACCTCTCTAAAAAGAGATGTTTGTAAATGAAATGTTTGCTGAAACAAGCATTCAGCAAGTAATTCCTTCGAACCGAGTATTTGTTAGGAAACTTGATCACTTGCTGAGGGTACTTAGTAAGTGCTGAGGGTACTTAGTAAGAAAACTTCAAAGATTGCTGAAACTGGCATTCATTCAATCAAGGATACTGAAACAGGTATTCAAGTATCAAAAGAAAAATCTATGACGGGAACTCAGCAAAGAGCAAAAATGCTTCTCAGAACTTATCTATCCATATCTCAATATAAAAGGAATTTGCTGAGACGGGAACTCAGAAATATCTTTGACCCTAAGAAAAATGAGGTATTTGATTAAGGGGGAACTTTCAGCAACTACAAGGCTTGTTACTTGAAAAGTAATTGCTAAAGTCAGAATGGTTAAAATTGCTGAAAAGATTCTTGTATACTTCAGCAAGCAATTAGCGTTGAGTAAAAGAGATAAAATCCCGTGAATCAAGGTAAAATCAATTTGTGACGTTAATCTTGGCACAAATAAACTTGATGTAAATCATGACATGAAATACAATCGTGGCCATTGATTTTAAAGTAGTTGATGATCTAACAGTTAATATTACAAAGAGAAAGCATGCTCTGACGGTTTCGTGTTAGTGGTTCACTACGCATTTAATGCAAAGGCTCCACTAACTCAATGAATCTTTGTTTTACCCTTGTTGAGAACTCAAAACCATTGAGCTTCTCACATAACAGAGATACTATATAAATGAAGAGTTAGAGAAAGACAAAATTCTTTAACTCACATTTCCTTTTTCTGCAAAAAAAATTCCCTAGCCTGTGCTCTGAATTACTGTACCTCCGGTCAAAAAGAAAAGTCTCTTTTTCGTACACTTTCAACCCTTCACACTCTATAAGAGATGGCTCCCAAGAGACAATCATCTAAGAACACCAAGTCATCAAAGGCAGACAGTGCTGGAAAAAGCACTGCTCCTACTCCGGTGAAGAACACAGTGAAAATTGTGTTGAAAAATGACCGAATAACAGAAAGACCCATGCCTCCTGCATATCTCGACAATGCAAAGTGTGAGCAGATGATGCAATGGGGAGGATTTGCCAAAGAGAAGTATATCAGATACTTCTATGAACAAGAACTAGATGAAGAAAATCTTGAGGCGTTGAATTACATAAATCAACAAGGCCTACTTTTCTTCATCACTGCTCGCACTAAGAAAGTGAGCATGCTGAACACTATGGAATTCTACAACAACGCAGAAATCCAAACCCTTACTGATGGACAAGGAATCACTGAAAAACTGATTTCTACCACGGTTCAAGGAAAGCAAATCATCCTGAAATGGATTGATTTAGCTAACATCTTTCAAATTCCAACTACTGGAACTGAAGATGACATCACTGCCACTGATGAAGAGATAGAAACTTCCTACAGTGATGTCAGAAAAGAAAGGATGAAGAAAGGATAGATTGCTCCAGTGACTTGGAATAAGCACGTAAAAAGGAAGCATCTCTGCCATTCACTTGGTCTAGTAGCTCTGCTACTAATCAAAGTTCTTGACTCCCAAGTTGGAGGAATAGAACAAGTAGGCCTTAGAAGATGGCCTTTGCTGATGCATATCTATGAAAGAAAAACCGACATTAACTGGGCTAAGTACATTTTCAACAGAATTGTTGATTGTATTACAAAGTTCAAGGTCAAGGTAGAAGACAACAAAGTCTCACCTTCCCTTCCAGTGATGTATGGATTGAAAATATGCTACATCCTTGAACATTACAGGATTCAGTTGAGAAACCCATTGCCGATTAAGAAATCAGTATGCAATGTGGGAAGAGCTTTCTAAAAGCTGAATGGACCTAAGGTTGCTGACAAGAAGTCCAGGAAAGCAACAGCTGCAAATGTTGTTGAGACTGATAACCAGTTAAGGAATACAACAGCTGCAAATGTTGCTGAGACTGACAAGCAGTCTAGGAATACAACAGCTGCAAATGTTGCTGAGAATGCAACAGCTGCAAATGTTGCTGCTGATACTGTTGCGTTTGCTGACAATACTGCACCCATCAAAAGATCCAAGAAAAAGAGGAAAGCTGATGATGACACTCAGACTGCAGGTTCATCAGCTCATCCTATTCCGAAAAAGGCAAGGACAAAGACCACTTTCCCAAGAAAGAAGACAACGGCAAGAAAGTCCGTTCCGGTTGTCCATGTCATTCAAGATGATGACATTCCAGTGGTTGCTGAAAAGCAAACCACTGTAGTAGATGTTTCTGAAGTGCTTGCAGAAGCCTTCACAAATCCAATTAACTTGGATCCATCTACTGAAGCAAGACCACAAGGCAGTGGAAATGAAAATCCTGCCTTAGAAAGATTAGAAGATGTCTACATAGTAGATAATCTTGATGACAATACTTTGGAACCAGCAAGTGACATTGCTGCAGACTTAAGAAAAGCTGCACTTGCTGAAAATGTTGCTAGCAAAGCAATAGAAGAGACAGTTGTTGAAATAGCAACTAGTCAAGTCCGAGAAATTGCTGAAGAACCAGTTGCTGAGACTGCAACAGTTCAAGTCCCAAAGGTTGTTAAAACTCAACAAGAGACAACGTTCGATGACGCATCTCATGATGCTTAGAATGTTAGACCAAGTTCACCAATAACTTCTATTGACAAAGTCCAACTGGTGCTGACTGACCTAAGCCAGCAAATGGACATGGAGATTGATGACAACTCCAATAAGTCAGTAAACCTGTTCATGACCAGTAGTGAACTTAAAGGTCTAGATGTCTCTGCTCAACTTGTCAATTCGGAGACATGGGAGATTGCTGAATCTGCACAGCCTTCTCAAATAGAGCAAGAGAAGAAGTCTACTGAAGAACAAGTCCCAGATAATGAAGATGTTATCAATGCTGAAAGGACTGAGTCACCACCTGCCATTCTTCAGCAGGTAGTTAACTCAGACATAAGCAAAACTTCACTATCTGAAACTTTATCTTTAGCTAATTTGATCATTTCTTTACAGACTTCTCAAGATACAAGTCAGAAGATTGCTGAAACTTCTGCACCAGAATCCACAACTCCTGTTCAGCAGGTAGATGAAATATTTGGTAAACTTACTAAGTTTAAAAACTTAGTACTTGTATCTAACAATGAGTTATTTCAGGATGAAAAATTCAAGGATGCTGCTACAGCTCCTGAAGCAATGGAAATAGTTCCCGCACAACTCTGTGTGCAACATGAGCTTGCTGAAAGTCAGCAGGTAATTCATGTTACAGTTTTAGACTCTAAAACTATCTTCCAAAACCTTCCTGACAAAAACATTACTCTTATTCAGGGTCAAAAGGAGAATGATGAAGTGGTTCACATCACAGAAGCTCTTGAAGTTAGTTCCGAAGAACTATACTCAAACTTCAAAAGAAACACTTTGACCAGGGTTTCTAAGTCTGTCAGCAACTGGCAATGATACAGAAAGATGGACTTTTCAGATCTTCACATCCATCTTTCAAATGAAAAGAAGAGAAGCTCACTATTCAAACTCGAGACATTTGTACACTCAATTCTTCCTGAAGAACTCTCATATTCTCAGCAAATGAGTTCAAATCTGATTGCAACAATCAGAGAATATGAAAGCTAAGTTCAAGAGTGAGGGTTCCTTTGTACCCGTGGTGGCTGATCCCTACAAAATCAATTAGGAAGAGGAAGTGACAAGTTCTGCTAAGTATAAACATCTGGAGTTGGTCATACTGACGGATGATGATGAAGAAGAAGAGGATAAAAATATCCTTAAAGATACTAGTGATGATGAAGCCAAAGATTCTAAGGACGACAAGGACGCTGATGATAATCGAGGTCCTAGTCCGGATACTGGCGGAGTAAAGTTGGCAGTTGCTGATCAAGAAGATCAAACCAATACTGAACATCAGCAAGCTGAACAACCTCCCAGTCAGCAACAAGAATCTACTCCTACTCCTGCTGAGAAAAGTACTCCAGCAACTGAACAAGTTGTTGAGACTGAAGAAGAGTATGCCAGAAAGCGTGCTGAAATGCCTAAAGGCAAAGCTAAGCTTTCTGATGCCGAGTTAGCATTACTCGAAGCTAAAGTCACTGATTCAAACCTTGGAGAAGATGAAGATGAAGATTACCAAATATCATTACAGAATAGTCTACAGATTCACGACAGACACACTAAAAATCTTGATATTGCTCAATCTTCAGGAGTGAACAACAAGGAAGTCTCCTCCCTTCCACTTACTACTGGTGAAACTCCAGTTGTTGAGTCCAAAGAGTTGCCTTCAGCAACCACTCAACCAGAAGTGACTGAAGCTAAGGATTTAGGTATCAAGGTTGCTGCCTTGATGAATCTGATGAAGAAGAAGATCTATCTAACTTCTCAGCAAATGACGAAGAAAAGTCCAAGAAATCTGAACCCAAAGTGGTAGAAATTCCTCCACCATCTCTCATTAATGATGAAGGAGATATGGAGAGAAGTCGCTTGCTGAGAAACGATGATCAGATCGCCACTGAAATCAAAGCTCATTCACTTACTCCCTCTTTAGTGTCGTTCCCAAATATTGAGGAGTTTACTCCTAGAATAAGAGCACTAATGGTTGTTCACAAAGCATGCCAAGAAGAGGATGATGCCTTGCTTGCTGAGAGTCCACTCGACATTGGAAAAATACTGACTACTGTGCTGAGACGCACTACTACACTTACCATAGCTCAGAAAGACATAAGTCTACATCACAAAAGATATGAAGATGATGTCAGTCAGGCACTCAAGCTTGCTAAAAGCGCATTGACAAATGCTCAAGCTATACTAGAAGAAAAAGACAACAATGAGCGAAGAAATGAGGAGAATCTTGCTTTTATTAAAGAAGGGGCAAATTACATACAGTACCCCTCTTAGATGTCCTAATTACATATAACGGACCATTAGTTCATCAATTACATATAGTCTCCAACTAGACGGATTTTAATTACATCCAGGTCCACGATCTTGACTTTTAGCGACTTAAAACGTGGAAAGTACATTTTTGCCCCTGGTCAAAATTCAGAATTTTGCATTGACCAAACAACATTAATTTATGTTTATTATACATTGACCCTCAATATTTTCTAGTTTATGAAATTTACACGAAAAACTTTTAAAATTTTCAAATGGATCCCAAATGTAATTGCAAATCTATCCCAACAACATTAATATGAAAAAATAAGTCTCAAAAAAATAAGTCCCAAAAATTTTTTTTTCATCCTTTTTCCTTTAAAATCCGGTGCCCAGATCGGAGCTGCCATGGCAGCTCTGACCGGAGCTGCCTTCGGTTCCGGTGCCGGATTCCGGCACCGGATTTTTGAAGAAGAAGAAGGAAAGAAAAGTAAAAAGGAAAAAGAAAAGATAAATTAAAAAATAAAATCTAAGGCCGTGTTTGGTTGTATGAGAGAGAAAATCTCAAAATTCTGTGATCAACACCGGAACGGCCAAATGGGCCTGAATGTAATTCTTTGCAAGACGGTCCTTCAGATGAAAAGATGTCATCTAGCAGGGGGTCCAGAAGTAATATTCCCTTAAAGAAGAATTGTCTAAGCTGACTATTGATCAACAAGACATGATTCTTAAATACAACAGCCTAAGTACTCTTGCTGAAAACTGCAATGAGTTTTTCTCTTTACACATCAGACCGATGATGCAATCCATTTCTAAGGGGGAAGAATCTAGAAAAAGAAAGTCTTCAAGAGACAAATCAACTACTCCCTCTGAAGCTCCTTTAAAGCTCCCTGGACCGCCTCCCAGAGAACCTCTTGCTGAAAAATAGCAAAGTTCTAAGAAAAGAGCTGAAACAAATTCTGAGAGAAGTTCAGCAAATCCTAAAAGGAGAAGAACTTCTGATGATACTCAAGAATTATGTCACACTGAAAGTCATCAAGACATTAATGAAGATGATGACCAAACAATAGCTCAAGCTATAATGGCCAAGCCTCTTTCTGCCTTAACTCCATCTGGCCAATCCAAACACTTCTCTTCTGACTCTAGATCTTCAGCAAAAGATCATGATAATGCTAAGTCAAGAAGAAGAAAGCAAAGACAGGAAGAAAGAAGGCTATCTAACATTGCCATTGGCATTGGCATTGATTACACAAAGACCAGCAATGAGGAAACCACTCAGAATGTGATCAGAAACATTCATGGTTGCTGTATCATAAAGCTGGAAGACCTTTTGACCAATGACTTCTTTCCAATTGCTGTACTAAATCAAATTTACGCTTGGATTGAATTGAAAGTCACAAGAAAAGAAAGGGATCCTCCTCCCTACCCAAGGAACATTGCTGTAAAATGGCTGAATATTGAGATCTTGGTAAGAAGAACTTCCATTAGCAAGAAGATAAAACAAGAGTCTGATTTAATCAAGCGGATGGATGTTGCTTACTATAGTGATCCCATAACCAAGAAGTCCAAAAATAAATATGGCATTATTCCTTATGAGTACTTTTATCTCACTGCCAAGGATCAAGAAGAAGACCTTCTCTGGTTAAGGAAGATTCATGCCAACAAGGGAATTTTAGACACTCAACTACTACATGCTAGCAATTGGGGCATGCCCTTGTGGGTAATACACTACAAAGAGATGAATGGTGAAAACCATCACTATACTGCCTGCAAGAATGTAAGAATTATTCAACTCGAAGTCCGTAAGCTACTTGAAGATTACGAGAAGGACTATGTTGAATTCACTGCTCTTGCTGAAAAGAGTGTAAAAGAGATTCTTAGAGAATCCTCAGCTGGAATAGACTAGTCCCTTGGAAAGCTTTGTTTTGTTTGCTGACTACTTTAGTTATCTATGAACTTTCTTGTAAACTTACTGAAAGATAACTATCAACAATGAACTTTTTTACTCTTATTGGTTTTTGATTATGCAAACTATTTATGCTTACTGTTTTATTATTCAAGTATGTTTGCATTAATCAACTGATTTATTTAACAACAGGAACCTCTAAAAGGGTAACAATCAATTTAGCCATGGATTGCTAACATAAAAAATGGGAAAATTTGTTAGGAAACTTATAATTTTGATGAACAATTAACCATGCTAAATTAAGGAAAGTCCAGTAACTAGTACTCTTAAGGTCCATAGGAATTTAGAATTTTAAGGACATTGTAAAAGAGGAACGTTTGCTGAAAGACTTAGTGTAGGTACTAGTTAGGTTCTTTCGTTTGCTGATGATGTACTTTGTTTTTACAAACAAACTATTGAAGACCTAGAACCACTCAAAAACTTGAAGATTAGAAGACAGAAGACTTTGAAGAATTATGAGAAAGGTATCTACAAAGGCATATGTTGCTCAAAAAGTGAGATTTTCAGCAACAACTTGCATAAGTGAAAATCTACATGACAGAGTAGGTTCTGCTTGCTGAAACTGAGACTGACCACTTGCTGACAACATATGTGACCTCCTTGCTGAAGAGTACTTGCATTTTGGCTCCAATGTTCACATTTGAATTTGATTCAAATGAACATTGAATTAAAAGTAGGCACGCGAAGAACATGAAGACAAGAAGACAAATGAAGGACGCTGCTGAGACACTCAAACGGCTCCCTTGAGACACTATAAATAGAGGTCATCAGGCAAAGAGTAGAAGTGTGTCAACAACGTGATCAAACTCTCACTTGTGCTTTAAACACTCAAAACCTTCTATACTCTTTACTATCTATTGATCAATTCCAAGACTTAAGCTTGAAACAAAAGCTACTTGTGAAGAAGTAGAACATTCACGGCTAAGAAATTAGTTAAGTATTCTTTCTTTCGAACAAGAACAAGTCTTGACACCAGAAACAATCAAACTTGCTTATTGAAAAGTATTACAAGTTGTGTTTCTTTCGATAACTTGTTATAGCTGTAAAAGTTATATTCAAGTGATCTCATCCCAAACCTATCTAACTGATAAACACCCTTTTCAGGCGTGAAATTCAGGGGGAATTAATCAAGCATAGTGTTGCTGATTATAAGTCTCGAGTTTGGTGGAGAACAAGGTTACAGTTCTCTAGTTAGGATGGAAACGAAGCAAGTGTATTTTGATTTCTCAAGAATCATTAGTGATAGGATTTGTAAGGAACCTCACATCTTCTCATAGTGCAAATAATTCAAAGTATTAAAGTATTAAAAAAATGTAAATGTATATATATCTTAGTCCACGGCTCACGAAAATTGCCGACTCATTTGCACGGCCAAAACGAATTTCCTTCATGATGAAGTAATTAGACACCCCTTTTTATACCCACCGGCTCAATTATCTTCCTTGCTTCTCTTTCATTTAGATAAGCACACACAACACAAGAAAACCGTTTTTGCTTGCGCACACAGTTCACGATCATCGGAGTACAAAGAAAACAAAGGAAAGAAAAAAAAATGAAAATAAAATCATAGGAAAATAGAAGTAGCTATCGTTATGTGTTCCGATCTCACAAGGGTAAGTATGTTCTTGTCTAGGTATATTGTTTATGGTTAATTTGAGTTTTCATTAAATTTTTATATTTTATTGGGGTAAATGTTAGTTAACTCTTAAAGGTAGTACGAGCATTGTAGATAGTTTTGGACGGTCATTTGTAAGTATAATTTTGTAACTTGTTATTTGATATGTTTGTAAGTGCTATTTGATAGCTTGTTATTTGTCTGAGATTTGATATCGGTTTATACATATGTGATTTGAGCGTATTGTGCTATTTGTATTGATTTGATGATTGAAGTCGATGCTATCAATGTGAAGATATTGCCTGAAGCTGTATAGGTGTGAATTCTATGTCTTAGATGTAAAGTTAAGCTTATTTATGATCGAATAGTACTTATGATATATATTTTCGGCATGATATGCATTTCATAAGAGATAAAATGACTCTGTTATGGATCCTTATGACCTCGAGTAAATTTTCAAAATAAATAAGACACTTCGGGGGAACCCATATGCTACAGACACCTGGGGATGTATGGATCTCCATCGGTGTAGCCAAAGATAATAAGTCGGGGGTGTACGGATCTCCGTAGGTGTTTTTTTAAAAATAAAAAGGCAAAAGGTGCCATGTGATCACGAGCTACTCCTGGTTATAGCAAGCCCATAACAGATAAAGAATATGACTAAGCACGTGCATTTGATGTGCGATATCGATGTATCAATGTGTATATGATGAAATGTATGTGATGAAGAGTATATGGATAAGGTGCGTACAAGATAAGTAACTTGTATTTGCACAAATAAGAAACGAGATAAACATGAATGTGGATCGGTTATATTGTAAGAGAAGAAATATCTAGGATGAAATAGATGTTCTATGATTTCCTAACCAATGGTTAAGCAACTTGTTATCAAGTACCTTACAGTATGTTAAGTGACTAGTTACTTGATTATACTTATTGAGCCCGCAACTCATCCAATTGCGATGTTGTTTTTTTTTTATATTTGATCATGAAGAAGACAAAGAAAAGGGCTTAACTGATAGAAGTTGAGTGTTGGATCAAGGGTTGGCCGGCTGGTTTCACTCCTTGGTACTGGCTTATCATTGGCATATCATATAGGTCAATTTGGTTATGTAAGAGGGGATCGACCGACTCCTCCGAGCATGTGAAGTATGTTCTTATAGTATAATTGTTAACGCTTCCGCAAATATTTCTAAATAAGTGTCGCTTCCGCTTGTATACAGAAAGTTTCAAAAATGTCTTTTGATTTGACAAAAAGTCTTATGTCAAAACGCTTCCGCATATGATCCTGAAAAGAGTACGGTTTTAAAATGTTTTTGCGAGCCTTAACACCTAAGTGCGTTTAATTACGTACGAAGGTGTTAGGGTGTTACATTTGGTGGTATCAGAGCACCGGTACGGGTTTTGTTGCCCCTTTGCATATTGTGATGTACCGGTGCAAGTTTTGTTTCTATTACCATGATAGGTGTGATCCGAAATGGGATCTATGGACATTGAAATGACAGGTGTGATCCAAAATGGGATATATAGAAATTATGATGCTAAAGAGAAGTGATAGCAAAAGTTGAGTGGTCTCATGGTCATGTAGTTGCATATAAAAGTGCATACACTCATTGATGAGCCAAGTGTACTATAAAGTGGAGAAGTAGCCGAGCCTGAGTAAGATCCTTTCTCATCGCATTAAAAAGAAATACGCAGGTTTATCATATGATTGTTCGTACTCAAGTTGGTACAGTTGATATTGTTATTAATATTGTATATAGTGTAAGCGCAAGTTGCTGACTCAGGGTGCAGAACTCTGAGAAATTGCAAATGTTTTTAGCTTCAAGATATTCAGGGAATGTTTGTTACTATGAAAGTTGTGATGAGAATGCCTGACAAGACATGTGTAACGCCCCAGAAATTCAGAGGCTTAAAGGGGTTGAGAACGCTACTCATGTCAACATGGTGCACCTTTCTTTTCGGGAATCCACCTATAAGAACTTCAGAGTTAAGCGTGCTTACTCTGGAGCAATTCTAGGATGGGTGACCCACTGGGAAGTTCCCGGTGTGCGCACGAGTGAGGACAAAGTGCGCGGTTTAGAACCCGTGTTGGTCTGTGGGGCCAGCATATCACCCCGGAGAGCGCCCATGAGTAACCTTGCCGGCCCGTTGGGCTGGGTCTTGGCCCATTAGTGGGCCGGGTCGTTACAACATGTATGACACTTATGGTGATAAAAGAGTCGTGCGTGTATGTACGAAATATACACCAAGGTGTTGAAATGTGAAAGGAGGCCTATCGATGACAAGGATACCATGTGTTGGTCCCTTTAAACAACAAGAAAAGACTACAGGGGGGGGTGAATAGTCTTTTCAAACTTTCGTCGTTTAAAAACTTTCTCAGCAAGTGCTTATTATTTTTCAGTAATGAGTTTGTTGGTACTTAACTTTCTCAGCAAGTACTTGTTACTTTTCAGTAACGAGTTTACTGGTACTTTAAAAACAGAGTGTGGAAAACTTTTTACAATAAGTGCTTTTAAAAGAGTGCTAGTTTCAGCAAGTGAGTAGAGTGACAGTGTACAATAAGTGTAGCTTGCTGAAAACTAAATGCGGTAAAGTAAATCACACAAACACTTTTATAGTGGTATCTGAGAGTGGCGTAATCTCTCAACTAATCCACTTTGTCCTTTCTAGGACTGAAAATCCACTAAGATAAGATGTGAGGTTCCTTATAAATCCTATCACTAATGATTCTTCAAAAACCAAAGCACACTTGCTTCGTTTCCAACCTAACTAGAGAACTGTAACCTTTTTCTCCACCAAACTTGGGACTTATACTCAGCAACGCGATGCATGATTAATTCCCCCTGAATTTCACGCCTGAAAAAGGGTGTTTATCAGTTAAAGAGGATTGGGATGAGATGACTTGAGTATAACTTTTTCAGCTATAACAAGTTATCTAAAGAAACACAACTTGTAATACTTTTCAGTAAGCAAGTTAAGTTGTTTCTGGTGTCAAGACTTGTTCTTGTTCGAAAGAAAGAACACTTAACTAATTTCTTAGCCGTGAATGTTCTACTTCTTCACAAGTAGCTTTTGTTTCAAGCTTAAGTCTTGTAACAGATCAATAGGCAGTAAAGAGTATGGAAGATTGAGTGTTTTAGCACAAGTGAGAGTTTGATCACGTTGTTGACACACTTCAACTCTTTTCCAGATGACCTCTAGTTATAGTGAATCAAGGGAGCTGTTTGAATTTCAAATTCTAACGCTTTGCACCTTAAGATGTCACTATCTTGCTTTTGTACTTTCAGCAGCGTCCTTCACTTGTCTTCTAGTCTTCATGTTCTTCGCGTGCCTACTTTGCATTTAATGTTCATTTGAATCGAATTCAAATGTGAACGTTGGAGCCAAAATGCAAGTACTTCTTCAGCAAGACGGTCACATATGTTTTTCAGCAAGTGGTTAGTCTCAGTTTCAGCAAGCACAACCTACTCTGTCATATAGATTTTCACTTATGCGAGCTGTTGCTGAAAATCTCACTTTCTGAGCAACATGTGCCTTTGTAGATACCTTTCTCAGAATTCTTCTAAATCTTCAGTCTTCGAATCTTCAAGTTTCTGAGCGGTTCTAGTGCTTCAATTGTTCATTTGTAAAAATAAAGTACATCATCAGCAAACTAAAGCACCTAACTTGTACCTACACTAAGTCTTCAGCAAATGTTCCTCTTTTACAATGTCCTTCAAATTCTAAATTCCTATGGACCTTAAGAGTACTAGTTACTGGACTTTCCTTAATTTAGCATGGTTAATTGCTCATCAAAATTACAAGTTTCCTAACAAATTTCCCCCTTTTTGATGTTAGCAATCCATAGTTAAATTAATTTTTACTCTTTTAGAGGTTTCTGATGTTGAATAAATCAGTTGATTAATGCAAGCATACTTAAATAATAAAACAGTAAGCATAAGTAGTTTGCATAATCAAAAACCAATAAGAGTCAAAAGTTTATTGCTGATAGTTATCTTTCAGTAAGTTTACAAGAAAGCTCATAGATAACTAAAGTATTCAGCAAACAAAACAAACAAAAGCTTTTACAAGGCACTAATCTATTCCAGCAGAAGATTTTCTAAGAATCTCCCTTACACTCTTCTCAGCAAGAGTAGAGAATTCAACACAGTCCTTCTCGTAATCTTCAAGTAGCTTACGGACTTTAAGTTGAATAATTCTTGCATTCTTGCAGGCAGTATAGTGATGGTTTTCACCATTCATCTCTTTGTAGTGAATTACCCACAAGTGCATGCCCCAATTGCTAGCATGTAGAAGTTGAGTGTCTGAAATACCCTTGTTGGCATGAATCTTCCTTAACCAGAGAAGATCTTATTCTTGATCCGTAGTGGTGAGATAAAAATAGTCATAAGTAATCAAGTCATACTTCTTCTTGGACTTCTTGGTTAAAGGATCACTGTAGTAAGCAACATCTATCGGCTTGATCAAATCAGGCTCTTGTTTTATGATGAACTGAAAGTTTGTCAGACTCAATTAATCAAATAAATTTATTTTTAGCCAGAGACAATTCACAACTACAACGAAAACCGTAGTGTAGCAGTAAAATAACCTCGTGTGTCGATCTCTAAGGACTATAACTAGCTTTATCTAATTTAACTTAAACTATAAACTCAACAAACGACTTAGCACAGATTTTCTTATCAATTATAATGGAAGTTAGTGATAGTATGATCATTCAAAGCATCAGGTTAATAATCATGCATGAAGTACTCCATCGTTTTGCATAGAAATCTAAGATCATGAATTGTCCAATGTGTTCCGTTCAATTCAACCCTACGAAGATAGAGGGCTTAGATAGATGAAAGAAATAAAGCAATAACTCAGGTCTGATTCGCGTTACAGCCATCATGCATAATTAAGAACCCTAGCTAAGAAATCACATACTATCACCAACGATAGATTTAGCTACTCATAGATGACATGCAATCAACAGAAATCAAAGCAAGATTGAATGAAAACATGTTGAAAGATATAAATATAAATATAAAAATCGTGAGACAATGTTACCGACGAAGGTTATCAATTTCCGAAGAATTGCGAACTCACAAGCAAGATAATCCTCCAAATTGATAAGAAAAATAGTCTCCTATGCTAAGAATTCCCAGAACAGGCTCTGGAGAATTTCTCGCTAAAACTAATGTGAAAAGTATGAAAAAAGGTCTGAGAAAGTCTGAAAAACGTAGAGAATGGAGCAACTATATATAGGAGTTCGGAGGCCGTGGGGCGAATCGCCCCAGACGCCGGGCGAACCGCCCGGGAGCTCCAGTCGGCGAAAACGCGTTTTTGACGCGTTTTTGGTCTTCTTTTCCTTTCCGGACTCGGATTTTTCCTTCTAGTGACCTTTAAGGCTTGAAACTCGACATCTAGATCTCAAATCTCATCCGGAACATTCTAGATACACCACGGATGACCACAAACACCGATTTTCGTTCTCTTCAATATAATTGCCCGGAAAATGAAATTTTTCACCTAAAACCTGAAAAATGCAAATTAAAGGGAAACGTGACACTATTCTAATAAAATGCACTATAATATAGCTAAATTAACATAGAGGATAGCTAAATAGGTGAAAAAAGACTCGAATGAAGGTGTAAAATACACGTTCATCATTTTATCTTATTGCTGATAGAAGTTCTTCTTACCAAGATCTCTAAGTTCAGCCATTTTGCAGCAATGTTCCTTGGGTAGGGAGGAGGATCCCTTTCTTTTATTGCAACTTCTAATTCAATCCAAGTGTACATTTGATTCAGTACATCAGTTGGAAAGAAATCATTGGCCAAAAGATCTTCCAGCTTTATGATCCAGCAACCATGTAGGTTTCTGATCACATTCTGAGTTATTTCCTCATTGCTGGTCTTTGTATAATCAATGCCAGTGCCAATTGCAATGTTGGCTAGCCTTCTTTCTTCCTGTCTTTGCTTTCTTCTTCTTGACTTAGCATTGTCATGATCTCTTGCTGAAGATCTTGAGTTAGAAGAGAAGTGTTTTGATTGGCCAGATGGAGTTAAGGCAGAAATAGGCTTAGCTCTTATAGCTTGAGCTATTGTTTGTTCATCTTCATTCAGATCTTGATGACTTTCAGTGTGACAAAATTCTTGAGTTTCAGCAGAAGTTCTTCTCCTTTTTGGATTTGGTGAAGTTCTCTCAGAATCTATTTCAACTCTTTTCTTAGAACTTTGCTCTGTTTCAGCAAGAGGTTCTCTGGGAGGTGGACCAGGCAGCTTCAATGGCATAGAAGAGGGATTGGTTGATCTGTCTCTTGAAGACTTTCTTTTTCTATCTTCCCCCTTAGACATGGATTGCATCATAGTTCTAATGTGTAGAGAGAAAAACTCATTGCAATTTTTAGCAAGAGTGTTTAGGCTGTTGTATTTTAGAATCATGTCTTTCTGATCTGTTGTTAGCTTAAATAATTCTTCCTTAATAAAAGCCAGATTCTCCTCATGTATGTGCTCATTTTCGACTTTTTCTACTAGCATAGCCTGAGCCTTTTTCAATGCACTTTTAGCAAGCTTGAGTGCTTGACTGACATCTTCTTCATAGCTTTTGTGGTGTAGACTGATGTCTTTCTGAGCTATGGTAAGAGTAGTAGTGCGTCTCAGCACAGTAGTCAGTATTTTGCCAATGTCAAGCGGACTCTCAACAAGCAAGGCATCATCCTCTTCTTGGCATGCTTTGTGAACAACCATTAGTGCCTTTATTCTAGGAGTAAACTCCTCAATGTTTGGGAACGGTACTAGAGAGGGAGTAAGTGAATGAGCTTTGATTTCAGTTGCGAACTGATCATCATTTCTCAGCAAGCGACTTCTCTCAGCATCTCCTTCATCATTGATGAGAGATGGTGGAGGAATTTCAACCATTGTGGGTTCAGATTTCTTTGTCTTTTCTTCTTCATTTGCTGAGAAGTTAGATAAATCTTCTTCTTCATCAGATTCGTCAAGGCCCGCAACCTTGATTCCCAAATCTTTAGCTTCGGACACTTCTGGTTGAGTGGTTGCTGAGGACAACTCTTTGGACTCAACGACTGGAGTTTCACCAGTAGTAGTTGGAAGGGAGGAGACTTCCTTGTTGTTCACTCCTGAAGATTGAGCAATATCTATATTCTTTGTATGTCTGTCATGAATCTGTAGACTATTCTGTAAAGCTCTTTGATAATCTCCATCCATTTCTTCTTCTTCTTCTCAAAGGTTTGGATCAGTGACTTTAGCTTCGAGTAATGCTAACTCGGCATCGGAAAGCTTAGCTTTGCCTTTGTGCATTTCAGCACGCTTTCTGGCGTACTCTTCTTCAGTTTCAGCAACTTGTTCGGTTGCTTGAGTACTTGACTCAGCAGGAGCAGGAGTAGATTCTTATTGCTGACTGGGAGTTTGATCAGCTTGTTGATTCTCAGTGTTTTGATTTTCATTATCAGCAACTGTCATTTTTACTCCGCCAGCATCAGGACTAGGACCTTGATTATCATCAACATCGTCCCTGTTGTCCTTAGAATCTTTGGCTTCATCATCACTTGTGTCTTTAGGGATATTTTCATCCTCTTCTTCTTCATCATCGTCCGTTAGTATGACTAACTCAAGATGTTTGTACATTGCAGCACTTGTAACTTCCTCTCCCTCATTGATTTTTTGGGGATCAGCCACCACGGGTACAAAGGAACCCTTGAGCATCACAGATTGTTCAGCTGGAGAGGCACTCTAGAACTTTGCTTTCATATTCTCTCTGATTGTAGCAATCAGACTTGAACTCATTTGCTGAGAATATGAGAGTTCTTCTGGAAGTATTGAGTGTACAAACGTCTCAAGTTTGAGCAGAGAAATTCTCTTTTTCTCATTGGACAGATGGATGCGAAGATCTGAAAAATCCATCCTTCTATACCTTTGCCTATTGCTGACAGACTTAGCAACTCTGGTCAAAGTGTTCTTTTTGAAGTTTGAGTGTAGTTCCTCAGAACTAACTTCAAGAGCTTCCGTGATGTGAACTACGTTCTCCTTTTGAGCCTGAATAAGAGTGAAGTTAATTTCAGGAATGGTTCGGAAAATAGTTTTAGAGTCTAAAACTGTAACAATATTTACCTGCTGACTTTCAGCAAGCTCATGTTGCACACTGAGTTGTGCGGGTACTATTTCCATTTCTTCAGGAGCTGGGGCAGCATCCTTGAACTATTCATCCTGAAATAACTTAATATTAGATACAAGTACTAAGTTGTCAAACTTAGTAGATTTACCAAAATGTTCATCTACCTGCTGAACAGGAGTTGTGGATTCTGGTGTAGAAATTTCAGCAATCTTCTGACTTGTATCTTGAGAAGTCTGTAAAGACACAATTATATTTGCTAAAGATAAAGTTTCAGATAGTGAAGTTTTGCTTATATCTGAGTTAACTACCTGCTGAAGAAGGGCATGTGGTGACTCAGTCGTTTCAGCATTGATAACATCTTCATTATCTTGGACGTTTTCTTCAGTAGACTTCTTCTCTTGCTCTAATTGAGAAGGCTGTGCAGATTCAGCAATCTCCCTTGTCTCTGAATTGACAAGTTGAGCAGAGACATCTTGACCTCTAAGTTCACTACTTGTTGTGAATAGGTCTACTGACTTATTGGAGTTGTCATCAATCTCCAAGTCCATTTGCTGGCTTAGGCCAGTCAGCACCAGTTGGCCTTTTTCAATAGAAGTCATTGGTGAACTAGGTCTGATATTCTCAACATCATGAGATGCATCGTCGAATACTGTCTCTTGTTGTGTTTCAGCAACCTCTGGGACTTGAACCATTGCAGTCTCAGCAACTGGTTCTTCAGCAATTGCAGCTTCAGCAATTTCTCGGACTGGACTAGTTGCTATTTCAACAACTGTCTCTTCTGCGACATTTTCAGCAAGCGCAGCGTTTGTCAAATCTACAGCAATGTCAGTTGCTGGTTCCAGAGTATTGTCATCAAGATTATCTACAATGTAGATATCTTCTAGGTGTTCTTGGTCAGGATTTTCATTTCCACTGCCATGTGGTCTTGCTTCAGCAGATGAATCCAAGTTAATTGGATTGCTGAAGGATTCTGCAAACACTTCAGCAACATCTACTACAGTGGCTTGCGTTTCAGCAACCATTGGAACATCATCATCCTGAATGACATGAACAATTGGAACGGACTTGCGTGCCGTTGTTTTCTTTCTTGGGTAGGTCTTTGTCCGTGCCTTCTTAGGAATAGCTGATGAACCTGCAGTTTGAGTGTCATCATCAGCTTTCCTCTTTTTCTTCTTAGATTTCTCGCTGGGTGCAGTAGTGTCAGCAACCGCAGCAGTATCAGTAGTAACATCTGCAGCTGTTGCATTCTCAGCAACATTTACAGCTGTTGTATACCTAGCTTGCTGATCAGTATTTGTAACATTTGCAGCTGTTGCATTCATAGACTGGTTATCAGTCTCAGCAACATTTGCAGCTGTTGGCTTATTTGATTTCTTGTCAGCAACCTTAGGTCCATTCAGCTTGTAAAAAGCTCTTCCCACATTGCATACCGATTTCTTAATCGGCAATGGATTTCTTAGCTGAATCCTGAAATGTTCAACGATGTAGCATATTTTCAATCCATACATCACTGGAAACAAAGGTGAGGCTGAGTTGTCTTCAACCTTGACCCGGAACTTTGTAACACAGTCAACAAGCCTGTTGAAAATGTACTTAGCCCAGTTGATTTTAGTTTTGTTCTCATAGATATGCATCAGCAAAGGCCACCTTCTCAGGCCTACTTGGTCAATTCCTCCAACTTGGGAGTCTAAAACTTTGATGAGTAGCAGAGCTACTAGACCAAGTGAATGGCAGAGATGCTTCCTTTTTACGTGCTTAGTCCAAGTCACGGGAGCAATCTCGCCTTTCTTCATCCTTTCATTTCTGACATCACTGTAGAAGGCTTCAATTTCTTCATCAGAAGCAGTGATGTCATCTTCAGTTCCAGTAGTTGGAATCTGAAAGATGTTGGCTAAATCAATCCATTTCAGGATGATTTGCACTCCTTGAACTGTGGTAGAAATCACTTTTTTAGTGACTCCTTGCCCATCAGTAAGGGTTTGGACTTCTGCATTATTGTAGAATTCCATTGTGTCCAACATGCTCACTTGTTTAGTGCGAGCAGTGATGAAGAAAAGTAGGCCTTGTTGATTAATGTAATTCAACGCCTCTACGTTTTCTTCATCCAAGTCTTGTTCATAGAAGTATCTAATGTACTTTTCTTTGGAAAATCCTCCCCATTGCATCATCCGCTCACACTTTGCAGTGTCGAGATATGCAGGAGGCATGAGTCTTTCAGTGATTCGGTTGTTAGACAACACGATTTTCACCGGAGTTTCAACCGGAGTAGGAGCAGTGCTTTTTCCAGCACTGTCTGCCTTTGACGATTTTGAGGTCTTGGAAGATTGTCTCTTGGGAGCCATCTCTTATATAGTAGTTTGAGGGTTGAGAGTTGTATGAAAAAGAGATTTTCCTTTTCTAGCGGAGGTACAGTAATTCAGAGCACAGGCTAGAAAAATTTGCAGAGAAAGGAAATGTGAGTTAAATAATTATGTCTTTCTCTAACTCTTCATTTATATAATATCTCTGTTATGTGAGAATCAATGGTTTTGAGTTCTCAACAAGGGTAAAACAGAGATTCATTAAGTTAGTGGAGCCTTTGCATTAAATGCGTAGTGGACCACTAACATAAAACCGTCAGAGCATACTTTCTCTTTGTAATATCAACCGTTGGATCATCAACTGCTTTAAAATCAATGGCCACGATTGTATTTCATGTCATCATTTACAGCGAGTTTATCTGTGCCATGATTAACGTCACAAATTGATTTTACCTTGATTCACGGGATTTGATCTCTTTTACTCCAACGCTAATTGCTTGCTGAAGTAAATAAGAATCTTTTCAGCGATTTTATTCAATCTGACTTTAGCACTTACCTTTTCAAGTAACAAGCCTTGTATTTGCTGAAAATTCTCCCTTAATCAAATATCTCATTTTTCTTTATGGTAGAGTTCCCGTCTCAGCAAATTCTTTTTATATTGAGATATCCTTAGGTAAAATTTGAGAAGTATTTTTGCTCTTTGTTGAGTTCCCGTCTCAGATTTTTCTTTTGATACTTGAATACCTGTTTCAGTATCCTTGATTGTCTGAATGCCAGTTTCAACAATCTTTGAAGTTTTCTTACTGAGTTCCCATCTCAGCAAGAGATCAAGTTTCCTAACAAATACCCGGTTTGAAGGAATTACTTGTTATCTCTTTTTAGAGAAGTCAATGGAAAGGGACTTTTCAAGGAATACTTTTAAGCAATCATTGGATCAGATTCGAATCTTTCAGTATCTTAACTGCCTTTTTGTAGTGTGATTCTCTTGGATCAGATTGGAATCTTGCACACACACAAACAGCATACTCATATGAACTTACCTGCAGCTCCTCAAAGTAGTACATCCTCAAGTGGTCTGGGATATGGCTCCACTTATCGCCAGCCTCTTCAGGTTTCACCATCCTCCCATCGATGATCTTACTCAAGGCCCTAGTAGATGAGCCAGGGTACAACCTGTTTAAAAAATATAGTAAAAAACATAAGAGAAGTTATGTGTGTATATAATGATACATTTAAATGAAATGAAGCAATGTTATAAAGAGTCACAATACTTACTTCGAGCCATTTGGGTACATAATGGGATTCTGATCCCACTTTGCTCCCCTCGTTAAAGTCAAAGGATGACAGTCATCATCAGGTAAATCGGCCCAAGGATGCGTGTTCGATCCACGACTGGATTGTGTCGTCTCAGACACATGGCTCGGCCTAGACTCTGTCTCTGAATCATCCCCCTCAAACTCAGTACCATGTGATCCATAAGACGAATCATCTCCCTCAGATGGCGGAGAAGGCTCATGTGCACTGCGCTCCCGACTCTTCGCCACGTATGGCCTCTTCTGTCGTAGCATCTGAAAAATAAGACATGGAACAAATGCAAAGATTCGGAGTCAGTACACAATTTAATGTAAAACATATATTGTTGGTGCATATATTAACTATAAATGAACGAACTACAAATTAAGGACAATGACGAAGTATTATCAATAAACTAGAAATACTATTAGTTCAACCCAAACTATTGAGTACCGACTTATTCATTATTACACGTCTTACTTACCAACTACGAGTTCTTCTGGATCTAAATCCATTTACTCCTCCTCATGTAGCTGTATTATTTCATCATCTGCAGGTATATGCGGTCTTGCTTGTTGATCGACAAACTCTTCTTGGTAAGAGTTGTTAATGGACTCGTCCTTCTCTATGTACTCTACTTTCGAACGAGCATTTATATGTATAGCAGCCAACCAGTCCCCTTTCTTCTTTGCAGGATATTCAAGGAAAACCACTTGAAGTGCTTGAGTACCCAAGATGAATGGTTCGTATTTCTTGTACTTCTTCTTCTAGTTTATATCTACGAGGTCATAATGATCATGCCTCTTTGTCCCTTCTTTGGTGGGGTCAAACCAATCAACATCAAACAAAACTGTTCTCTTCAAGGGGACACCGGGATATTCAAGGTGAATGATTCTTTTTAGTGTCCCGTAGAAATCACACACATCATCATCTCCTACATCATGTCCCATCACACAAACCCCACTGTTGTATGTTGCATTGGTCGTATCATCAGCGACTATTTGGAACCTAAGACCATCCACTATATAGGAAGGGAATGTGGTTACAAATTTGGATGGCCCCCATGCAAGAGACTTTAAATAGGGATTTATGAGGTGATTGTTCAATGGATTATCTACAAACTCCTTGAACCATATTGGGAATTCATTATCCCAACTCTGTGCGTGAAGATATGCAATAGTATCATCAGCCATTAAATGATCCTCAGCCAACATACGGTCTGTGAAGACCATGCACATAAGAATCTTACGAATTAACACAATAATGATCTTACTAACTACAATTTAATATACATTCTATTTCGACAGCAACTAACCGTCTAAATGCATCGAAGAATGGTTGAAGTTCGGTGCAATTCTTGAGGACATAAGAGTGCGCTGCACTTAGCTCCTTCTCCGTCAACCACGATTTTTGTTCTGCACCGTAAGGTCTCCATGAGACTCTAAAGATAGAAAGTGTTTGGTTATGATCTTTTTGCACCTAAAATGTGTCAGCGTTCCTAGATGGCCATGATAGTGTATATGTCCTAGAGACAGTCCTTACTAAGGGCATAGAGCCCTTATAGATGGCATATATGTACTATTATACAGGTCAACGTAATATAATATATGTTTGTTGCTTTTACTATTGAGTATCGCTTTCATATTCATATTACACCAGGTATGCAGCATGTCATATCGCTATTACTGTCTGTATTGATATTAAACATGTCCCCTCAGATAGATGACCGATCACACAGATAGTGGGAGCTATGTGAGTTATCATCTATCCAAAACTCTCCCTAGTCGAGGTTCATCTCGGATGTAGGGGTCTGAATGAACCAGACGAGACTAGTATGCGTGGAGGTTATACTTGTTGGAGCAAGTGTGAGCCGATTCCACGGCCACGGAACGGATTGTTGGACAATCGAGAAACGTTCCCATAACTGCGCATAGTTGTTCGAAGAAGGATTATCGAACAATGTAAGTACGCACCGGACACTCCCATCGATGTATACTCTACACCGAAGTGTCTATGGAAACCGGTAAGTTGTCGAAGTGATGCCAGCCGTCCTTTGTACTTACAGGACTTTATCATCACATTTGTTGCCCCACATCCTTGGTGGACCCGTCGATGTCAGCTCTGAATAAGCAGTTGACCTAAGACACGATCCAAGATTATGGCTACATACAAATGGGGATGATAAGTGATTCTGTGAAGGATTCATCTCTCAAGTGTAGCACAGGAGAGTACTGCTCATAGTGTGCATAGTTGTGTTGGTAAAGTCACTGGGTAGTGGAAATGATATATTATGATGGTCATAAGTATATCTTAACCAAGCAACTCATTGAGACGCCCGTGGATGTATTATTGGGATAGACACTTCATCGATCCTAGATGCATTCGAGCAAGTCAGATGAAGGGACGTTACCATCGCCGCGTTGAGCGCAACAGACTTCGCAACGAAAGTGTTAGCTTTGAGAAACCTCTCAAACGTCCTCATGTATTAATATTGCAAATGGAACCGTCTAGAAATTCCATGTTGCCTAGTCTAGGACTTGCTTAATACGATGAGGCCCTATGGGTCACACTATTTGGTAATTCAGCTTATCAGAATATGCTTGAAGATAGAATCGCAATTAATTTGGAATTAATTGTGATTGATGGATTATAATTGATTTGGAATTAATTATAATATTTGGTGGCTCAATTAATGATTTGGAATTATTAATTCAATTGGCTAATTAATTGTATTTTATGTAAATACAATTAAAAATTATATTTTGGAAATATAATAGAGGTTTGATTTGAAAGGATATGTTAATTTAGAATTAACATATGAACTTGGGAAAAATCTACTTGGAGTTTGAATTGCCTTAGAACTATAAGTGGATCCCAAAATTGGGACCCACCTAGTGTCCCTTGGAGAGCGCACGCGCGCGCAGGAGCTGAGTAGGGGAAGGAATTCGACTCCTTCCTCTATTAGAAGTCCAAGGGATAAGTTAGATTTTCCTGATTGAGTTTTAATTTGATTGGGAATGAATCTAGACTTGATATTGGTTTCCTTGTGCCATAAGAATTAGATTCTTATTCCTTTACGAAGTCTAATTGCTTATGCTTTAGACTTCTATTGACTACTATATATAGTAGACTATTGGAGAGCTTTTGACATAGACTTTCACAGTTATTCTACCCAGTTTTCTTAGAGAAAATAAAAAGCTCTCCCCTCCTCTAAATAGCCACATGCGCGCGCCACCTCTGCCGGAGGAATCGCTGCCCCGTCTTCTTGGTCACACAAAGAATATCCTAGCATTCTTCCGATAGGATGTTCATCCGTGGATACCAAGGTTGAGGTTCTAGAAGCTGGAAACTAACTCTTATTGTCTTGCAGATAATCAGAGTATCACAGATATCTTCGACGTCGACGAAGGAGAAGATACACAGGATTATTACGAAGACTTGGAAGCTGCTTTGGAAGTAAGGTTAGTCTTCTAATTGACTTGTTTATATATATACGACATATACATAATCAATTAACATGTATGTTAAGAAAATTTTTGAAATTCCGCTGCGTACCCTAGGGGTAACTCTTACCGTATTTTCTTACACTGGTATCAGAGCGAGGTTAATTGATTACGTATATACGTATATATATTGTATGATTTTGTAGATATGTGGATGCAATTGATTCTATGATTAATTCGATTTTCAAAAGTTTTGTTTTTATATAAATTTAGAATTTATATTTTTCAAAAAAAAAATATTATATATATTTATTTTGACCGAGCCGCCTGTGCGACGCAGGCGGCGGCCGGCCGCCTGTGTGCCGCAGGCGCCGTGCCCGCGGCACGGGCGCTAGGCGTCCGCGTGCCGCCGGCACCCGCGCCTGCGCCCGTGCCTGCGTGCCGCGGGCGCCGGGCGCCCGGTGCTGCAGTCACCGTGGGGATGGGACTAGGTCCCATGTTTTAATAAATATATATTTTTTTCGGGTTGGACCTAAAATCGAATTTTGAAAATTTTGAGGATTGAATTTTATATTTGGAATATAAATATGATTTAATTGTAGTTGTTTTTAACTAGAGGGGTTAAATGTAATTAGTATAAAGTTAAAGGGCTTATTTGTAATTTATCAATTTATTGTTTATTGCAAATTAGTCCTTCTACTTTTGAATTTTAGATTTAACACCTCCAAGGTTTTAAAAATTACAATTAAGTCCTTCGTATTTTCGAAAATTGCTACTTGGTCAATAGAATTTTCGATTTTTCAATGTAGTCCAAATTTTCAATTATTTCATAGAGATTATAAGTAGGGGATTATAATTTTCATAATGAAATTATGAAGTCATTTGTCATCCACATAGGCTACTACTTGTTTCATGTGCTCGATATGCTATTGTTTGACAATGCATGTTTAAATACCAAGTATTTTTTACTTTCCGTTCGACCGCTATGCATGCGAGGGTAGGTGGCGCCCTCTTGTATGTAGGACCGCATATTTATGTATGGGTAGGCGGCACCCATTATGTGCTTGACCGCGTTTAGAACTAGAATGGATAGGCGGCATCCATTACGTGTAGACCGCTCATGCATGATGGGTAGGCGGCGCCCTTATTTGTTTGTAGATGACTGATAACAACCCACAAGCGACAAGCCCCAACCAATATAAGTACAAAAATATATATATGTATGTATTTCTGAGATGCTTTCCATAGGGTGCTTTAAATCTGAACTTTCATTGCGTTTTCTTGTATTGGCGACCTCGTCTTACAGACTCGCAGTGATCGTCAGATTAGAGTAAGCCTATGGTTATAACTTACTGCATATTGTATCTAGCGACCTCGATAGGTACAGTATGTAGGGCATCGAGTTAAATTAGATTTAACAACCAAGAGTTGCGTGACGCAATTGGATAGTCCTATCGGTCATATTATGCTATGCGACCAGCCCCCGTTGGAGTATAGCATAGTATGGATTTGGATCTTGGCCACTACGGTAACTTGTTGGACATTACCCGTATGTTTGTTGTGGGGGCAAGCATATGTGAAAATAGTGGGAGCTAAACAGCTAAAGGACATTGTTGTTTAGTTATGTTGACTGTGTATTTTGAAATAATATTTCAATAGTTGATTTATTATTTTCGTTCTATATTATTTCTCCTTAGGATATTAGAAATGGCTATACCGTCCTCCGAGCTTGTTGCCAACTTGGAGTTGCAAAAGCTAACAGGACAAAACTACGTGGATTGGATCCATGAGGTACGAAAGGTGCTATGGTACAACGAGGTTGAGTACGTCTTGGACGAACCTATCCCTCCACCTCCCACTGAATTCACTACGGCAACCTATGATTGCTATTATGAATTGGAAGTGGAAAGGGCCGAGTTTGTAAAGAACTTGTTGCTGAATGCTATGTCTGACAATATGGTTGGACCATGTCGAGACAAGGAACCATATGAGATTGTGAAATATCTCTCCTCATTCTTGGATACTCCAAGGATGTGTGAAGGGTTCGAAGCTATCAAGACCATGCTTATCAAAAGGCTTGGGACAGAAGAGCTGTCGCCTGAACAAGTCAAGTCATTGATTGACTTCCTCTTACAACTCGTTGGATATGGCTTGGAGCTAGAAGCTAAGGCTTCCATTATCTTGATCGTGCAAAGATTGTTGCAATCTATTCACAATCCCAATGTTGGGGTAGCAACAGAGTTGATTGCTGAGAGACCCATTGCCAACAAATTCCTAAGGGTCAATCGTAGACCCAAAAGGAAGAGGGGTGGCAAGAATGGGCGCTATCGTAGGATGGCTGAATTTCGACTTAGGATCGAGATTTATCTCTATTGCAAGCTCAAGGGCCAATGGAAGAAAGATTGCCCTAAGCTTAGGGCAGATCAAGCTAAGAAGCCACCGGCTTCTAGCTCAGGTATGTTTTTTATTGAAATGAACATGACTACTTTTGACTCCAATGGTTGGGTATTAGATACAGCCTGTGGCTCAAACATTTGTAATAATGTGCAGGGGCTAATTGATCACAGGCTAGTCAAGCAAGGTGAAATCGACTTGCATGTTGGGAACGGCAATCCAGTTGAAGCCAAACGCGTTGGACGCAGCAAGATAGATTTACCTTCGGGACAATTTTTAGAACTTGATAATGTTTATTTTGTTCCATCCATTGTCAGAAACATTATTTCCATTCCATTGTTAGACAATATGGGTTTTTCCTTTCGATCTGCGAATAATACTTGTTATTTTTAATTAAATGATCAGTATTATGGAAAGGCTCGGTTGGTGAATGGTTTATATATTTTGCAAAGTAGTCTACCTTTATTTCAAATACATAACAAACAACCGTCATCAAGTAGGAAGAATAATCCATCTTATCTATGGCATTGTCGGCTAGGCCATATCAATGAAACACGGATTCAAAGACTAAGGAAGTTGGACTACTTAGAACCATTTGATTTTGAATCATATGGTACATGCGAATCATGTGTTAAGGGTAAGATGACGAACAAACCTTTTGTTGGACAAGGTGTTCGTGCCACTCGCTGCTTAGAGCTCATACATACCGATGTATGTGGACCTTTTAAAGTCCATGCGCGTGGGGGTTATCCTTACTTCGTTACCTTTACTGACGATTTCTCAAGGTATGGATATATTTATCTTATGAAGAATAAATCCGAGACCTTTGGGAAATACAAGGAGTTTAGGAATGAGGTCGAGAATGAATTGAACCTAAGGATAGTCACTCTTCGATCAAATCGAGGAGGTGAATACCTTAGTGAAGAATTTATCGACTACTTGAAGGAAAATGGAATTCAATCGCAATGGACTCCTCCTGGAACACCACAGTTAAATGGTGTGTCTGAGAGGAGGACTCGAACCCTGTTAGACATGGTAAGATCAATGATTGGATTCTCGACTCTTCCAAAGTATTTGTGGGGATATGCACTACAAACTGCAATCTACATTCTGAACCGTGTACCATCTAAATCAGTGGAGAAAACTCCTTATGAGTTATGGAAGGGAAAGAAGCCCTCACTGGTCTATCTTAGACCTTGGGGTTGTCCAGCGATAGTCAAACAGATGCTCACTGATAAGTTAGATGCCAAGGGTGTCAAAGTATATTTCATAGGCTATCCTCGACAGACGAGAGGCTATGAATTCTATCATGCTGAAGATCACAAGGTGATCGTATCTAGAAACGTCAAGTTTTTAGAAGTTGAATACCTCGAAGAAGAGAGGTTAGATGACATGATAGAACTTGAAGAAATTCAAGACTTTGACACGCGCGAACATGAGGTCTCTAAATCTTCCGATTTGGACTCAAGTTCAGTGGGAGCTTTCGAAGTAGACAAGGGTGATGATATGACACTTGCTAGGCATGTCATAGTCAGTGGGAGTCCTATGATTAGATCAATAGTTGAAACCACACCAATAGAACCCGTTGTCAACCAACCTGTGCAACAAGTTGCACAAGAGCAGCTTCCCGCAAGGGAACAGAGTCACGCCCCGCGATCAGCTGCATCAGTACCCACTGATAATGTTCGTGTTACACGAAGCCAGAAAAGAAAAGCACCAGAACCAGTCGACCTGCGTAGGTCGAAGAGGATCCTAAAAGGACCTCAGAAGCAAAGCCTTATGAGACATCAGTGAACTTGATGTCGGCTTATCAGATCGGGAAGATCCCGAGACCTACAAAGAGGCAATAATTGATATTGACTCAGACAAATGGCTAGAGGCCATGGAATTGGAGATGGACTCCATGTACTAGAACCAAGTTTGGAACTTGGTAGACTTGCCCCAAGGGGTTAGACCTATTGGGTGCAAAGGGGTCTTTAAACGAAAGACAGATGCCGATGGCAAGGTACAAACGCACAAAGCTAGGCTTGTGGCGAAAGGCTACACGCAATGGTATGGCATCGATTACGATGAAACCTTTTCACCGGTAGCAAAATTGAAGTCCATTCGAATTCTACTTGCGATAGCTGCCTACTATGATTATGAGATCTGGGAGATGGATGTAAAGACTATCTTCCTCAATGGAAACCTTGAGGAAGAGGTCTATATGGTACATCCGGAAGGTTTTATTAGTAAAACCAGGCCAACTGCTGTATGCAAATTACAAAGATCCATCTATGGGCTAAAGCAAGCGTCAAGGAGCTGGAATATCCGCCTTGATGAAGCTGTCAAATCGTTTGACTTCATCAGAAGCAAGGAAGATCCCTGTGTCTACGCTAGGCACATCGCCAAGAGAGTCGTTTTCATGATCATTTATGTTGATGACATTTTGATCATGGGAAACAATGTCCCTATGCTAGAAGAGACTAAAGTTTGGTTATCAAGTACCTTCTCGATGAAGGACTTGGGTGAAGCGAACTACATCCTAGGGATCAAGATCATTAGAGATAGATCCAAGAGGATGTTAGGAATGACACAATCCACCTACATCGACAAAATACTGAAGCATTATAAGATGGACGACTCAAACAGAGGCTTTCTCCCAGCTAGGCATGGGATTGTCTTATCAGTTAAGGATGGTCCTAAAACTGATGAAGAAAGAAATGCAATGAGTCATGTGCCCTATGCTTCGGCAGTAGGGTCTATAATGTATGCAATGAATTGCACAAGGCCCGATGTGGCATATGCGCTTAGTGCCACTTGTTGACACCAACAGAATCCAGGAGTACCTCACTGGACTGCTGTAAAGAACATTATTAAGTACCTTCGACGGACTAAAGAGATGTTCTTGGTGTTTGGTGGAGAACCAGAATTAAAGATGTCTGGGTATGTCGATGTTGGATTTGAATCAGATCCTGATGACTTTAAGTCACAGATAGGATACGTATTCAAATTGAACGGAGGAGCTGTCTGTTGGAAGAGTTCTAAGCAAGCCACAGTTGCTGACTCATCCACAGAAGCCGAGTACATTGCTGCATCAGAAGCATCGAAAGAAGTTGTTTGGATTTCAGAGTTCTTGAAGGAATTGAGGGTTGTTCCTGCTCCCAGTCCAATAACGGTTTATTATGACAATACGGGCGCCGTCGCTCAAGCTAGGGAGCCTAGATCTACAAACAAGAACAAACATGTACTTAGAAAATATCACGTTATACGTGAGATTATAGATAGAGGAGAAGTTAGTACAGAACGTGTCTCTACCATGGACAACGTGGCAGATCCTTTCACCAAGGTCTTATCAGTGGAAGTCCACTTAAGACATTTGCTAATCTGGGTATTAGGAATAAAGGTGACTGGCTCTAGTCCAAGTGGGAGATTGATAGTGTATATGTCCTAGAGACAGTCCTTACTAAGGGCATAGAGCCCTTATAGAGGGCATATATGTACTATTACATAGGTCAAAGTAATATAATATATGTTTGTTGCTTTTACTATTGAGTATCGCTTTCATATTTATATTACACCAGGCATGCAGCATGTCATATCTCTATTACTGTCTGTATTGATATTAAACATGTCCCCTCGGATAGATGACCGATCACACAGATAGTGGGAGCTATGTGAGTTATCATCTATCCCAAACTCTCCCTAGTCGAGGTTCATCTCGGATGTAGGGGTCTGAATAAACCAGACGAGACTAGTATGCGTGGAGGTTATATTTGTTGGAGCAAGTGTGAGCCGATCCCACGGCCACGGAACGGATTGTTGGACAATCGAGAAACGTTCCCATAATTGCGCATAGTTGTTCGAAGATGGATTATCGAACAATGAAAGTACCCACCGGACACTCCCATCGATGTATACTCTACACCGAAGTGTCTATGGGAACCGGTAAGTTGTCGAAGTGATGCCAGTCGTCCTTTGTACTTACAGGACTTTATCATCACATTTGTTGCCCCATATCCTTGTTGGACCCGTTGATGTCAGCTCTGAATAAGCAGTTGACCTAAGACACGATCCAGGATTATGGCTACATACAAATGGGGATGATAAGTGATTCTGTGAAGGATTCATCTCTCAAGTGTAGCACAGGAGAGTACTGCTCATAGTCTGCATAGTTGTGTTGGATGTATTATTTGGATAGACACTTCATCGATCCTAGATGCATTCAAGCAAGTCAGATGAAGGGACGTTACCATCGCCGCGCTGAGCGCAACAGACTTCGCAACGGAAGGGTTAGCTTTGAGAAACCTCTCAAACGTCCACATGTATTAATATTGCAAATGGAACCGTCTAGGAATTCCATGTTGCCTAATCTAGGACTTGCTTAATACGATGGGGCCCTATGGGTCAAATTATATGGTGATTCAGCCTATCGGAATATCCTTGAAGATGGAATCACAATTAATTTGGAATTAATTGTGATTGATGGATTATAATTGATTTGGAATTAATTATAATATTTGGTGGCTCAATTAATGATTTGGAATTATTAATTGAATTGGCTAATTAATTGTATTTTATGTAAATACAATTAAAGATTATATTTTGGAAATATAATAGACGTTTGATTTGAAAGGATATGTTAATTTAGAATTAACATATGCACTTGGGCAAAATCTACTTGGAGTTTGAATTTCCTTAGAACTATAAGTGGGTCCCAAAATTGGGACCCACCTAGTGTCCCTGGGAGAGCGCGCGGGCGCAGGAGCTGAGTAGGGGAAGGAGTTCGACTCCTTCCTCTATTAGAAGTCCAAGGGATAAGTTGAGTTTTAATTTGATTGGGAATGAATCTAGACTTGATATTGGTTTCCTTGTGCGATAAGAATTAGATTCTTATTCCTTTACGAAGTCTAATTGCTTATGTTTTAGGCTTCTATTGACTACTATATATAGTAGACTATTGGAGAGCTTTTGACATAGACTTTCACAGTTATTCTACCCAGTTTTCTTAGAGAAAATAAAAAGCTCTCCCCTCCTTTAAATAGCCACACGCGCGCGCCACCTCTGCCAGAGGAATCGCCGCCCCGTCTTCTTGGTCACACAAAGAATATCCTAGCATTCTTCCGATAGGTTGTTCATCCGTGGATACCAAGGTTGAGGTTCTAGGAGCTGGAAACTAACTCTTATTGTCTTGCAGATAATCAGAGTATCGCAGATATCTTCGACTTCGTCGAAGGAGAAGATACACAGGATTATTACGAAGACTTGGAAGCTGCTTTGGAAGTAAGGTTAGTCTTCTAATTGACGTGTTTATATATATACGACATATACATAATCAATTAACCTGTATGTTAAGAAAATTTTTGAAATTCCGCTGCGTACCCTAGGGGTAACTCTAACCGTATTTTCTTACAGGCCTAGATGCCTTTGTCATCACACGGTCGTCAAAGTAGTATGAGCAGAAGGTCGCAACTTCCTCTCTAAGGTTTGCATTGGCAATAGAACCCTCAGGTTGAGCTTTGTTTTTCACATATTTCTTCAACTTTCCTAAGTATCTGTAATACAATTTTAAGTTAAATGTTTAATTTAGTTATTTAAGGATAATTTAAGTAGTCATAATTACAACTGCATACCTCTCAAATGGATACATCCATCGGTATTGAACTGGTCCAGCTGCCAACGCCTCACCTGGTAGGTGAACAGGCAAATGCTCCATTGAATCAAAGAAACTAGGCGGAAAGATACGCTCGAGCTTGCACATAATCACGGGTATGTTACTTTGAAGAGTTTTTAACACTTCAACTTCAACAACCCTTGTGCATAAATTCTTGAAAAATAGGCTCAGCTCGGTAAGTGCAATCCACACGGCTCTAGGTAGCAGCTCCCAAAATGCAACTGGGATAAGCCTTTCCATGAACACGTGGCAGTCGTGGCTCGTTATCCCATACATCTTGGTCTTATTCATATCCACACAACGACCCAATTTGGAGGCATAGTTGTCGGGAAACTTCAACGCCTTTACCCAATCAAACAAACGTTCCCTGCCTTCTTTGTCCAATGTGTATGATGCCTTGGGCCACTGATCCTGATCATTCTTCTTTGACAACTCAGGCCGTCTACACCAAGTACTCAACTCCTCCCTAGACTTGACTGTGTCCTTTGTTTTGTTGGGAATGTTGCAAATGGTATTGAAGTAGTTCTCGAACACATTCTTTTCAAAATGCATGACATCTAACATATTGGTCCCTTTAAACAACAAAAAAACACTAGGGGGGGGGGGTGAATAGTCTTTTCGAACTTTCGTCGTTTAAAACTTTCTCAGCAAGGACTTATTACCTTTCAGTAATGAGTTTGTTGATACTTAACTTTCTCAACAAGCACTAGTTACTTTTCAGTAACGAGTTTTGCTGATACTTAAAATCAGAGAGCGGAAGTCTTTGTACAATAAGTGCTTTGTCAGTAAGTGGTAGTTTCAGCAAGTGAACAGAGTGACAGTGTACAGATAGATATGCTTTGCTGAACACTAAATGCAGTAAGTAAATTACACAAACACTTTTATAGTGGTATCTGAGAGTGGCGTAATCTCTCAACTAATCCACTTTGTCCTTTCTAGGACTGAATCCACTAAGACAAGTTTGAGGTTCCTTACAACACCTATCTAGAGCGATTCAACAGAAACCAAAGCACACTTGCTTCGTTTCCAAACTAACTAGAGAACGAAACCTTGTTCTCCACCAAACTTGGGACTTTTAATCAGCAGCACTATGCTCGATTAAGTCCCCCCTGAATTTCACGCCTGAAAGGGTGTATTTTCAGTTAGAGAGGTTTGGGATGAGATAACTTGATTATAACTTATTCAGCTACAACAAGTAATCTAAGAAACAAAACTGTGCATACTTTGCAGTAAACAAGTTTGATTGTTTCTGGTGACAAGACTTGTTCTTGTTCAAAAGAAAGAACACTTAACTAATTTCTTAGCCGTGTATGTTCTACTTCTTCACAAGTAGCTTTTTCAAGCATTAAGTCTTGGAACAGATCAATGGCAGTAAAGAGTGTTTGAAGGGTATGTGAGTTTAAGCACAAGTGAGAGTTTGATCACGTTGTTGACACACTTCAACTCTTTGCCGGATGACCTCTATTTATAGTGAATCAAAGGAGCCGTTTGAATTTCAAATTCTAAGGCTTTGTTCCTTAAGATGTCACTGTCTTGCTTTTGTACTTTCAGCAGCGTCCTTTATTTGTCTTCTAGTTTTCATGTCCTTCGCGTGCATGCTTTGCATTTAATGTTCATTTGAATGAAATTCAACTATGAACGTTGGACCGCAAATGCAAGTACTTTCAGCAAGGAGGTCACATATGTTTTTCAGCAAGTGGTCAGTCTCAGTTTCAGCAAGCAGAACCTACTCTGTCGTTTAGATTTTCACTTATGCAAGCTGTTGCTGAAATTTCCACTTTCTGAGCAACATGTGCCTTTGTAGATACCATCTTCAGAAATCTTCTTTAGTCTTCAGTCTTCGAATTCTTCAAGTTTCTGAACTGTTCTAAATGTTTCAATAGTTTGTTTGTGTAAACAAAGTACATCATCAGCAAATGCTTCAATAGGTTGTTTTTCTTTTCAGAAAACAAGATACATCATAAGCGGTTAAAACACCTATCTAACACCTACTCTAAGTCTTCAACAAACGTTCCTCTTTTACAATGTCCTCTAAAATTCTAAATTCCTATGGACCTTAAGAGTACTAGTTACTGGACTTTCCTTAATTTAGCATGGTTAATTGCTCATCAAAATTACAAGTTACCTAACAAATTTCCCCCTTTTTGATGTTAGCAATCCATGGCTAAATTAATTTTTATCCTTTTAGAGGTTTCAGATGTTGAATAAATCAGTTGATTAATTCAAGCATAGTTGAATAATAAAACAGTAAGCATAAGTAGATTGCATAATCAAAAACCAATAAGAGTCTAAAGCTTTATTGCTGATAGTTATCTTTCAGTAAGTTTACAAGAAAGTTCTGTGATAACTACACAAATCAGCAAACAAAACTAAACAAAGCTTTTACAAGGGACTTAAGCTTTTCCAGCAGAAGATTTTCTCAGAATCTCCCTTACACTTTTCTCAGCAAGCGCAGAAAATTCAACACAGTCCTTTTCGTAATCTTCAAGTAGCTTACGGACTTCAAGCTGAATGATCCTTGCATTCTTGTAGGCGGTATGATGATGGTTTTCACCATTCATTTCTTTGTAGTGCAACACCCACAAGTGCATGCCCCAATTGCTGGCATGGAGAAGTTGTGTATCGGAAATTCCCTTGTTAGCATGAATCTTTCTTAACCAGAGAAGATCTTCTTCTTGATCCTTGGCATGAGATAGAAATACTCATAAGGAATCAAGCCATATTTCTTCTTTGACTTCTTGGTTAAAGGTTCAGAGTAATAAGCAACATCAATTGGTTTGATTAAATCAGGTTCTTGCTTCATTTGCTTGCAAATAGATGTTCTTCTTACCAAGACTTCCAGATTCAACCATCTCCCATTAATGTTTCTTGGGTAGGCAGGAGGATCCCTTTCGTTTCTTTTCACCTTCAATTTAATCCAAGTGTACATTTGATTCAGTACAACAGTTGGAAAGAAATCATTTGCCAAAACATCTTCCAGCTTTAAGATCCAACAACCATGAACATTTCTGATCACATTTTGAGTTGTTTCCTCATTGCTGGTCTTTGTATATTCAATGTCGGAGCCAATGTCAATGTTGGCTAGCCTCTTTTCTTCATGTCTTGGCCTTCTTCTTCTTGACTTTGCATTTTCTTGATCTCTTGCTGAAGATCTTGAGTCAGAAGAGAAATGTTTTGAGTGGCCAGACGGAGTTAGGGTTGTGATTGGTCTAGCTCTTATAGCTTGAGCTATTGTCTGATTGTCATCATCATCATCATCTTCATTCAGATCTTGATGACTCTCAGTATGACAGTATTCATGAGTTTCAGCAGAAGTTCTTCTCCTTTTCGGATTTGCTGAATTCAACTCAGAATCTGTTTCCGCTTGTCTTTTAGAACTTTGCTCTCTTTCAGCAAGAGGTTCTATTGTCAATGGCGCTTCAGCAGGGGTTTTCTTTCTTGAAGATTTTCTTTGTTTATCTTCCCCCTTAGACAAGGATTGCATCATTGGAGTAATGTGCAGAGAGAAGAACTCATTGCAATTTTCAGCAAGAGTGCTTAGGCTATTGTACTTAAGAATAATTGCCTGCTGATCAGCGGTCAGCTTTGACAATTCTTGTTTTATACTCACCAAATTCTCTTCATGTTTGCGCTCATTTTCGACTTTGTCTTCAATGAAAGTCTGAGCCTTTTTCAACGCAGACTTTGCCAGTTTGAGTGCTGGACTGACATCTTCTTCATAGCTTTTATGATGTAGATTTATGTCTTTCTGAGCTATGGTAAGAGAAGTAGTGCGTTTCAGCACAGTAGCCAGTATTTTGCCGATGTCAAGCGGACTCTCAGCAAGCAGTGCATCGTCTTCTTCTTTACAGGCTTTGTGGACTTCCATTAGTGCCAAAATTCTTGGAGTAAAATCCTCCACATGTGGAAACGGCACTAAAGAAGGAGTTATAGAATGAACTTTAAGCTCAGTAGCGAATTGATCATCTTTGGTCAGCAAATGGCATCTTATGTCATCTACTACATCATTTTCATCATCAAGAGGAGGAATTGTAACCACTGTGGGTTCAGCTTTCTTTGTTTGATCTTCTTCATTTGCTGAGAGATCTTCTTCGTCATCAGATTCATCAAGGCCAGCAACCTTGGTTCCTAAATCTGTAGCTTCATTCCCTTTCGGTTGAGTGGTTGCTGAGGGCAACACTTGAGACTCAACAACTGAAGTTTCACCAGTAGTAACTTTTGATTGAGTGGTTGCTGAGGGCAACGCTTGAGACTCAATGAATGGAGTTTCACCAGTAGTAAGTGGAAGGGAGGGGACTTCCGTATGCTTCACTCCTGAAGATTGAGCAATGTCTAGATTCTGCGTATGCCTTGCATGAATCTGTAGACTGTTTTGAAGTGCTCTTTGATAATCTTCATCCAATTCTTCATCATCAAGGTTTGGTTTAGTGACGTTGGCATCGAGTAAAGATAACTCGGCATCAGAAAGCTTACTTTTGCCTAAATTCATTTCAGCACGCTTTCTGGCGTACTCTTCTTCAGTTTCAGCAACTTGTTCAGTTGCTGGAGTACTTGTCTCAGCAGGAGCAGGATTGGATTCTTGTTGCTGACTTGGTGTATGATCAGCTTGCTGATTTTCAGTATCATGACGTTCAGTCTCAGCAACTGTCAGTTTAAGTCCACCAGCATCAGGACTAGGACCTTGATTATCATCATCGTCATGCTTTTTGTCCTTAGAATCTTTTCTTTCATCATCACTTGGATCTTTAGGAATGTTCTCATCCTCTTCTTCTTCATCATCGTCCGTCAATATGACCAACTCAAGATGTTTGTATAGTGCAACACTTGTAACTTCCTCTTCTTCATTGATTTTGTGGGGATTAGCCACCACGGGTACAAAGGAACCCTTGAGCATCACAGCTTGTTCAGCTGGAGAGGCACTCTTGAATTTAGCTTTCATATTCTCTCTGATTAGACCAATCAGACTTGAGCTCATGAGCTTAGAATATGTCAACTCTTCTGGAAGTATTGAGTGCACAAACGTCTCGAGTTTCAGCAAAGAAAGTCGCTTTTTCTCATTGGACAGATGAAGGTGAAGATCAAAAAAGTCCATCCTTCTGTACCTTTGCCAGTTGCTGACAGACTTAGCAACTCTGGTCAAGGTAGTTCTCTTGAAGTCCGAGTAAAGTTCTTCTGAACTTACTTTCAGATCTTCAGTGATGTGAACCACTTCAGTGGTCTCCTTTTGAGCCTGAAAAAGAATAAAATTAAGTTCAGGAAAGTTTTGGAGAATAGTTTTAGAGTCAGAAGCTGGAACATGATTTACCTGCTGAGATTCAGCAAGCTCATGTTGCACACTTGTTTGTGCTGGTACTATTTCCATTGCTTCAGGAGCTTGAGAAGCATCCTTGAATTGTTCATCCTGAAATAATTTTAAGTTAGATACAAGCACTAAGTTTTCAAACTTAGTTGAATTACCAAAAACTTCATCTACCTGCTGAACAGGAGTTGTGGATTCTGGTGCAGATGTTTCAGCAACCTTCTGACTTGTATCTTGAGAAGTCTGTAAAGAAATCATTATATTAGCAAAAGAATGAGTTTTAGATAGTGAAGTTTTGCTTATGGTTGAGTTAACTACCTGCTGAAGAAGGGCAGGTGGTGACTCAGTCCTTTCAGCAACGACAGTTTCTTCAAAATCTGGGACTTGTTCTTCAACAGACTTCTTTTCTTGCTCTAACTGAGAAGGCTGTGCAGATTCAGCAATCTCCCTTGTCTCTGAAATGACAAGTTGAGCAGAGACATCTTGACCTTTGAGTTCACTGCTGGTCATGAAAACATCTACTGATTTGTTGGAGGTGTCTTCAATCTCCAATTCCATTTGCTGACTCAGTTCTGACAGCACAAGCTGAACTTTGTCAATGGATGTTTTCGGTGAACTAGGTCCAGTATTCTCAGCATCACGAGATGCGTCGTCGAATAATGTCTCTCGTGGTGTTTCAGCAATTTCTGGGACTTGAACCATTGCAGTCTCAGCAACTGGTTTTTCAGCAATCACAGTCTCAGTAACTGCGGTTTCAGCAACTTGATGAATTGCTTGTTCAGCAACCATCTTTTCAGCATCAAGATTATCTACAATGTAGATATTTGGTATTGAGGCAGGAATTTCGTTTCCACTGCCTTGTGGTCTTGTATCAGCAGATGTATCAACATTAAGTTGATTGTTGAAGGCTTCTGGAAACACTTCAACATTGCTGAAGTAGGTTTCAGTAACCACTTCATCAACATCTACTAGAGCTTGTGTATCAGCAACTCCTGGAGTATCATCCGAAAGATCATGGACAACTGGAACTGACTTGCGAGCCAGTGTTTTCTTCCTTGGGTTATTTGTCCGTTTCCTCTTAGGTATGGGGTTAGCTGATGACGTTGCAGTTTGAGTGTCATCATCAACTTTCCTCTTTTTCTTCTTAGATTTTTCCAGTTTCTCTCCAGCAGCAGCATCTGCAGTAGTTGCATTTTCAGCAATGGCAGTTGTACACGTACCTTGTTGATCACCATCTACAGCAGTTTCATCAACAACTTTTTCAGCTGTTGGAGTCTTGTCTTGCTGACTAGTGGTGGCAACATCTACAGCTGTTGTATACCTTTCTTGCTGATTTGTGCTGACAACATTTGTAGCTGTTTTGTTCTTTGATTTCTTATCAGCAAGCTTAGGTCCATTTCGTTTGTAGAAGGCTCTTCCCACATTGCATACTGATTTCTTAATCGGCAATGGATTTCTCAGCTGAATCCTGAAGTGTTCAAGGATATAGCATATTTTTAGTCCATACATGACTGGGAAGGTAGGTGAGACCTTGTTGTCTTCAACCTTGACCTTGAATTTAGTAACACAATCAACAAGTCTGTTTAAAATGTACTTTGCCCAGTTGAGCTCGGTTTTATTCTCGTGTATATGCATCAGCAATGGCCACCTTCTCAAGCCTACTTGGTCTATTCCTCCGACTTGGGAGTCTAAGACTTTGATTAGTAGCAGAGCTACTAGACCAAGTGAATGACAAAGATGCTTCCTCTTAACGTGCTTTGTCCATGTCACGGGAGCAATCTCTCCTTTCTTCATTTTCTCATTTCTGACATCACTGTAGAAGGCTTCGATTTCTTCATCAGTGGTAGTGATGTCATCTTCAGTTCCAGTGGTTGGAATCTGAAAGATGTTGGCTAAATCAGTCCATTTCAGGACGATTTGCACACCTTGAACCGTGGTGGAAATCACTTTTTCAGTGACTCCTTGACCATGAGTCAGAGTCTGGATTTCTGCATTGTTGTAGAATTCCATGGTGTCTAACATACTCACTTTCTTAGGGCGAGCAGTTATGAAGAGAGTAAGGCCTTGTTGTTTTATCAAGTCAAGCGCCTCCTCATTTTCTCCATCAAGTTCTTGTTCATAGAAGTATCTTATATACTTCTCTTTTGCAAATCCGCCCCATTGCATCATCATTTCACACTTTGCAGTGTCAAGAAATGCAGGCGGCATGGGTCTTTCTGTTACTCGGTCGTTCTTCAACACAATTTTCACTGTGTTGGTTGCCGGAGTTATTACCGGAGCAGTGCTTTTTCCAGCAGTGTCAACCTTTGATGACTTTGAGGTCTTGGATGACTGTCTCTTTGGGGCCATTTCTTATATAGTGTGAGAAATGTACGAAAAAGATTACTTTGCTTTTTGACCGGAGGTACAGTGAATTCAGGCACAAGCTATAAAAATTTGCAGAGAAAGGAAATGTGAGTTAAAGAATTTTGTCTTTCTCTAACTCCTTGTTTATATAGTATCTCTGATGTGCAAGAAGCTCAATCGTTTTTGAGTTCTCAGCAAGGGTAAATCAGAGATTTTCAACAGCGTTAGTGGAGCCTTTGCATTAAATGCGTAGTGGTCCACTAACAAAAACCGTCAGAGCACTCTTTCTCTTTGCAATATTAACCGTCAGATCAAAAACTACTTTAAATCAATGGCCACGATTGTATTTCATGTCATGATTATTAGCGAGTTTATCTGTGCCCGATTAACGTCACAAATTGATTTTACCTAAATGTATGGGATTTGATTGCTTGCTGAAGTAAACAAGAATCTTTTCAGCGAATTTGTGTAACCAGCCTTGTTATTTGCTGAAAGTTCCCCCTTAATCAAATATCTCATATTTCCTTAAATTAAAAGACATTTCTGAATTCCCGTCTCAGTAAATTCTTTTTGTCTTGAGATATCTTTTGGTAAAATCTAAGAAGTGCGTTTTCTCTTTGCTGAGTTCCTGTGTCAGAATTTTCCTTTGATACTTGAATACCTGTTTCAGTATCTTTGAATGTCTGAATGCCCGTTTCAGCAATCCTTAAGGTTTTTCTCTTACTGAGTGCCCGTCTCAGCAAGTGATCAAGTTTCCTAACAAATACCCATTTTGAAGGAATTACTTGCTGAATGCCTGTTTCGGCAATCATGTAGTGACCTATCATTTATTTTTAGAAGAAATCAGTGGAAGGAGCCTTTATTCAAGTAAGCATACTTTGGCTTGTTGAATGCCTGTTTCAGCAGCCAATTGTATCACTTATTGAGGTAATTCAATCAATCCAAGGTTATACCTTAGCATTGCGAATCTGTTATCTGGTAGGGGCTTGGTAAAGATGTCAGGAAGTTGATCATCAGTACCTACTTTTACAACCTCAATGTCTCCCTTTTCCACATGATCTCTAATGAAATGATGTCTAATATCAATGTGCTTTGTCCTTGAGTGGAACTTAGGACTTTGCGTGATAGCAATAGCACTTGTATTATCGCAAAAGATTGGTTTCTTTGCAGAAATACCATAATCTCTTAATTGTTGCTGAATCCATAGGATTTGAGCTGTGCAACAACCAGCTGCAATGTACTCAGATTCAGTAGATGAATTGGCAACACAGGTTTGCTTCTTGCTGAACCATGATATTAATCTAGTACCTAGAAACTGACAAGTTCCATAGGTACTTTTTCTATCAAGACTTGATCCTCCATGATCAGCATCAGAATAACCAACAAATTCAAGTCCAGAATCTTTAGGATACCATAATCCAACATTGACTTTACCTTGGACATATTTCAGTATCTTAAGTGCCTTTTTGTAGTGTGATTCTCTTGGATCAGATTGGAATCTTGCACACACACAAACAGCATACTGAATGTCAGGTCTACTTGCTGTTAAATACAACAAGGAACCAATGAGCTTCCTATACTTGTGTTATTCAACACTTTTATCTTCTTTAGTATAGCCCAATTTGGTACCAACACTCATAGGGATCATTTCAGGTTTTTCTTCCTCTTTGATCCTAAACTTTATGAGCATTTCTTTCGCATACTTTGCTTGATTTATGAATATTCCATCTTTGAGTTGCTTGACTTGCAATCCTAGGAAATAATCAATTTTCCCATCATACTCATTTCAAATTTGTTTGTCATGAGTTTGGCAAAATCATCAAAAAGTTTCTTGTCCTTAGATCCAAATATTATGTCATCCACATAAATCTGAACTAAGAGTATTTTACCATCATGGTTCATGGTAAACAAAGTTTTGTCAACTTCACCTTTCTTGAAACCATTATCCATCAAGAACATAGCTAAGGTATCATACCAAGCTCTAGGTGCTTGCTTTAGACCATATACAGCTTTCCGAAGCTTGTATACCATCTTGGTTTATGAGGGAATTTCAAAGCTAGGGGGTTGTTCCAAGTAGACTTCTTCAGAAAGTTCACCATTCAAGAATGCACTTTTAACATCCATTTGATAAACAATTAAGTCATTGTGGGCAGCAAAGGCCAAGAAAAGTCTAATTGCATCCAATCTTGCAACTGGTGCATAAGACTCATCATAGTCCAATCCTTCAGTCTGCCAGTAACCTTGAGCAACCAAACGTGCTTTGTTCCTTGTTACTTCACCAGACTCACTCAGCTTGTTTCTGAACACCCACTTTGTACCAATAGCTTTCTTGCCTTCAGCAAGAGGTACAAGTTTTCAGACTTTGTTCCTTTCCAATTGATCCAGTTCTTCTTGCATTGCCTTGATCCATTCAGAATGCTTTAGATCTTCTTCTATGGTCTTGGGTTCAATTTCTGAAACAAACTACTTCTATGACATTTGCTTCTTCACCAAGTCCATGAGTAGCAGATACTTTGGATCTAGTCACTTGGCGTTTGTGAATATCACCAATCATATCCGTAGAGGGATGATCTCTAATCCATTTGTTAACAGGTTTTCTGCTCTTTGGATCTGGATAAGTTTGCTCATCAGCATGTGACTCTTCAGCATGTACTTGTTCAGTACTACTGGTATTTTGTTGTGTCTCTGCTGAGATTGGTTCATCAGCAACTGCTTGTTCAGCATTGCTAGATTGTGGTAACTCATCTGGAGGCACAGGAAGTTGCATAGTTTCAGCAACATCCGGAGCAACTGCGTCTTTTGCTGGAAATTCTTTGTCATGGACTATATTTATCTTTTCATGACCTGGGGGAGGAGAGTCATTGTCAGAATCATCATTTAGTTCAATTGACTTGATTTGCCTAGCATCAGATTCAGTTCTTTGCTCATGTATGATTAGCTTCTTCATACATTCTGATATTTCTTCTTCAGCAGGCACTCCTTGTGACTTTTTGTAGAATACAACATGCACTGATTCTTCGATCTTTTGTGCCTTTTTGTTGTAAACTCTATAAGCTTTACTATGCAAGGAGTAACCAAGAAATATCGCTTCGTCTGCCTTTGGTTGAAATGTTCTTAGGTATTCTCTACCGTTGTTAAGAACGAAACACTTACAACAAAAAACTCTTAGATGGGTGATGTTAGGAGGTCTTCCAACAAGTAACTCATAAGGAGTTTTATTGTATTCCTTAGTAATCAGACATCTGTTTTGAGTGTAACAGGCGGTGTTAATTGCTTCAACCCAGTAAGCCTTACTTATTTCAGTGTCAGCAAGCATTGTTCTTGCGGCTTCTTTTAGGGTGCGATTCTTCCTTTCAGCATCACCGTTTTGTTGTGGTGTCCTTACTGAGGATAACTGATGTTGTATGCCTTTGAAGTGCAATACTCAGTTATAAACCGGTTTACAAACTCAGTACCATGGTCTGTCCTTATGACTTTTACCTTGTCATTTTTCATGACTTCAAGCTTATTCAGCAAGTTAGGTATTTCAGTCCTTGTTTCAGATTTTTGTTTGATAAATACTACCCAAATGAATCTTGAATAGTCATCTACCACCACCAGACCATACTTCTTACCAGCATAGCTTGTTGAAGAAGATTCAAACAAGTTCATGTGCAAGAGTTGTAAAGGTTTTGTAGTTGACGGTACTGCCTTGTTCTTAAAAGAAGATTTGGTTTGCTTTCCTTGCTGACATGCATTGCAAACACCATCCTTCTTGAAAGTAGCCTTAGGTAATCCAACTACAAGTGCCTTTTTAGAGAGCTTATTCAGCGTCTTGAAGTTTAGGTGACTTGTTCGTTTATGCCATAACCATGCTTTTTCAGCAAGGCAATCGTGATCTGAGACAAGGCATTTTTCAACGATTGTTGAAGACCAATCTACGGTGTACAAGCCTCCTGACCCTTTTGGTGAACATACTTTTCAGTAAGTTCTTTTCTCGCAAGGTTCCTTCTAGCCCTAGCGTTTTGAGTCTTGTCAGAACTCTTAGGCTTGGTTTTGTTCATCTCTTTGAAGTATCTTTGCTGACTTTGCTTATACTCATGAAAAAGTTGACTTCGCTTGGTTTTGAAACCGAGTCCACTTTTTGGAGAATGCTGAGCTTTTGTCTCTGCAACCTTACTTGATTCAGCTTTGTCAGCAAAGGTCTTCTGATTACTTTTAGTAATCTTTCCTTTTGAGTTAACAACTTGCTTTTCAGCAACTTGTTTGGCGGAATGCTTTACAACATCCTTTTTCTTTACAGTTTGCTTTTCAGCAACCTGTTTTCCTTTTAAAGTCTTGTTACTTTGAGTAGCAACAGCGGGCTTTACGGTCGTAGGTACTTGATTGCATTTTTCAGCAACCTTAGATTGACCAATCTGATAGAGTTCTGGTTGACCACTATCAGTTGCACGTACAAAGGTAATTGGTGATTTGTCTTTACTCAAGATTATTACGTCATCACCTTCATACGCTGCACCTAAACCTTCTTTCTGAGATGGATCTCTCAGATAAGAGTTTAGTTCAGTCAGCGTATTACTTGCATCAGCATAAGATTTGAAATTGGTTTTCATCTTTTTCATTTCTGGGATTTCAGCAAGTAACTTTAGAATTGAGGACTGATATTCTTCCAATTCTATTGCCATCTGAGAATTCTTCTCTGTAGCTTCAGCAATCAACTTCTTAAGATTCACTATTTCAGCATCTTTCTTTTCTGTCTCTTCCTTCAGCAAGACATACTTTTCAGTAGTCTGCTTGGTCAGAGTCTCAGCATTCTGTAGTTTCTCTTGCTGTTTGCTCAGAGTTTTCTCAAATCTTTTGATTTCTCCTTGAATCTTGTCAAGGTCAATCTCGTCTTCACTTTATGAGTCAGAGTCAGAGGTAGGACTGTTTACCTGACCGGCCATGAGGCAGAATTCGTAGTTAGACACATCTGGATAAGCTTCCATGGCTATTCCAAAAACTGCCAATCTCTACGTCAAGAGTGGCTTCTTCATCTTCAGTGTCTGAGCTTTCTTCCTCACTGTCTTTGGAGCTAGTATCAATGCACAACGCATCGATTTTTTCTTGAAGCTTCTTGTTTTCTTGAGCAATAAAAGCTCTTTTGAACTTCTTCTTCTTTTTCAGCAGATTTGCCTTTCCGCAAAGGAAAATTTACTTTGAAGTGTCCAGGCTTTTTGCAGTAAAAGCAGACATCATTTCCAACTGCTGGTTCTTCTGATGAGTTTACTTGCTGAGCTTGCTTGTTCAGCGAGCTAGCCTCATTCTTGTACTTATGGTAGTTGTTACCAAGATGCTTTTTCAGCTTCTCTTTTCCTTTTCGCCTTTCAAGTTCCTTACTGATGAATATCTTCATGTTTTTAACAACTAAAGCATTTGCATCAGCGGGCTCTTTATCATTCTTCTTTTCAGAAGATGACGACTTTGCAGCAAGAGCAATGTTTTGCGATTTTTCAACAAACACATTTTCTCTTTGCTTTGTCTCGTAGTTGACAGTAGAAAGATGAGAGAACAACTCTGTAGGTGTGATGTTTGGCATTCCTTGATTGTAGTAGAAATTCTGAGTGTGGATCCATTCTTGGTTCAGACTTTTGATGATGGTTTTCACATTCTCAGAATCTGAGTAAAGATTTACAACTCCCAAGGCAGCCATCTCACTAACTAGAGTTGTGAATCTGAAGTCCAAGTCTTCCAGTGACTCATTTGTACCTTGTTTAAAGTTCTGGAACTTTAACTTCAGCACTTCGAGTTTGTTTTCCTTGGTTTTGTCAGATCCAGCGCAAAGATCTTGAACCATTTTCCAAGTTTCCTTAGAAGTTTTGGCACCCCACAGTTTGCACTGTATAGTATCCGGAGTTGATCGAATGATGATGTTTCTTGCTTGGCCATCAAGACGGAATCTCTTGGCTTCGTCGGAAGTCCATTCCTCTCTTGGTTTTGGAATGACAGTATCAACTGGTTCGCCTAAGAGAGTTTCCTTTCCAGCTTCTGTGGTTTTGTGAGGAAAACTTCTCTCAACCTCAGTGATCTTGATAGGTCCATCATTAATGACAGTAACCATCTCATCACTAATGGCCTCAAGATGTAGCATCTTGTTGTTTCGCCATTTTTCATAGTTTTCCAGCTTCAGCAAGGGAGCGTCTCCTAAAGACATCATGTCAGCAAAAGACTACCAAACTGATCAAGTAAGAGTGATTTACGGAAAGCACCTAAGGGGATCTAGGTTCAGTGCAGAAGGTTAGAGAACCTCCAGCTCTGATACCACTTGTTGGTCCCTTTAAACAAAAAGAAAAGACTAGAGGGGGGTGGGTGAATAGTCTTTTCAAACTTTCGTCGTTTAAAACTTTCTCATCAAGGACTTATTACTTTTCCGTAATGAGTTTGCTCAGATTTAACTTTCTCAGCAAGCACTAGTTATTTTTCAGTAACGAGTTTTGCTGATACTTAAAATCAGAGAGCGGGAGTCTTTGTACAATAAGTGCTTTGTCAGTAAGTGATAGTTTCAGCAAGTGAACAGAGTGACAGTGTACAGATAGATATGCTTTGCTGAAAACTAAATGCATTAAGTAAATCACACAAACACTTTTTATAGTGGTATCTGAGAGTGGCGTAATCTCTCAACTAATCCACTTTGTCCTTTCTAGGACTGAATCCACTAAGACAAGTTTATGGTTCCTTACAACACCTATCTAGAGCGATTCAACAGAAACCAAAGCACACTTGCTTCATTTCCAATCTAATAGAGAACGAAACCTTGTTTTCCACCAAACTTGGGACTTTTAATCAGTAACACTATGCTCGATTAAGTTCCCCCAGAATTTCACGCCTGAAAGGGTGTATTTTCAGTTAGAGAGGTTTGGGATGAGATAACTTGATTATAACTTATTCAGCTACAACAAGTAATCTAAGAAACAAAACTTTGAATACTTTACAGTAAACAAGTTTGATTGTTTCTGGTGTCAAGACTTGTTCTTGTTCGAAAGAAAGAACACTTAACTAATTTTTTAGCCGTGTATGTTCTACTTCTTCACAAGTAGCTTTTTCAAGCTTTAAGCCTTGGAATGGATCAATGGCAGTAAAGAGTGTTTGAAGGGTATGTGAGTTTAAGCACAAGTGAGAGTTTGATCACGTTGTTGACACACTTCAACTCTTTGTCGGATGACCTCTATTTATAGTGAATCAAGGGAGCCGTTTGAATTTCAAATTCTAAGGCTTTGTTCCTTAAGATGTCACTGTCTTGCTTTTGTACTTTCAGCAGCGTCCTTTATTTGTCTTCTAGTCTTCATGTCCTTCGCGTGCATGCTTTGCATTTAATGTTCATTTGAATGAAATTCAAATATGAACGTTGGAGCGCAAATGCAAGTACTTTCAGCAAGGAGGTCACATATGTTTTTCAGCAAGTGGTCAGTCCTAGTTTCAGCAAGCACAACCTACTCTGTCGTTTAGATTTTCACTTATGCAAGTTGTTGCTGAAGTTTTCACTTTCTGAGCAACATGTGCCTTTGTAGATACCATCTTCAGAAATCTTCTTTAGTCTTCAGTCTTCGAATTCTTCAAGTTTCTGAACGGTTCTAAATGCTTCAATAGTTTGTTTGTGTAAACAAAGTACATCATCATCAAATGCTTCAATAGGTTGTTTTTCTTTTCAGAAAACAAGATACATCATAAGCGGTTAAAACACCTATCTAGCACCTACTCTAAGTCTTCAGCAAACGTTCCTCTTTTACAATGTTCCTAAAATTCTAAATTCCTATGGACCTTAAGAGTACTACTTACTGGACTTTCCTTAATTTAGCATGGTTAATTGCTCATCAAAATTATAAGTTTCCTAACATAACATATGTCGTATACGAAGACTGCTCCAATATGGCAAGTCCCATAAGATGCTTTTCTTCTTCCATCCATACTTGCTTTTGATTTTGTCGTTATGCTTCTCCCACCCAACCTCAGTTACTTTCTTATACCCCAAATGCTCAATAATAGCAAACTGTTGTGCACTAGTTAGTTCTTTTGGAGGTTTGCTCATTTCGACCTTGTTCTTCAGGAACTGAATCTTGTTCTTCCTAAACGGATGTTCATCTGGTAGAAACCCATGATGACAATCAAACCAACTTTCTTTGTTGCTCTTGACAAGTCTAAAGGAACCAATGTCATCCAAGCAATGTGGACAAGCCTTGAATCCAGATGTTTTCCTACCTGAAAGGATGGAGTATGCTGGAAAATCGCTAACAGTCCACAACAAAGATGCTCTCAAAGTGAAATTCGTCTTTGTTGAAACATCATATGCAGGAACACCAAAATCTCCCACAACTCAAGAAGCTCACTGATGAGAGGCTGTAAGAAGACATCCAACTTCTGCCCTGGATCGTCAGGACCTGGCACCAACACAGTCAAGAACATGAACGGCTCATGCAAGCAATCACCCGGAGGTAGGTTGTACGGTGTGAGCATCACTGGCCAACACGAGTACTTACGTTCACTACCAAAAGGGTTAAAACCATCTGTGCAAAGGCCCAAACGTACATTTCTAGGCTCATCTACAAAGCCCTTGTACTTCTCATCAAACTCTTTCCATGCTGGTGAATCTGCTGGGTGCTCCATTCTACTATGTGCATCTGGTGGGACTACTCGCTCCTTGTGCCAACGCATTTTATCTGCACAAGCCACAGAAGCATACAACCTCTTCAACCGAGGAGCTAGAGGGAAGTACCACATTTTCTTGTAAGGAAGATTCTTCTTCTATCGTTTGATTGCAACTCTCTCCTTGTAACGACTGTACCGGTCATGCCCACAGTGTTTGCACTTCAGTAGGTCAACATCCTCCCCCTAGTAAATCATGCACATACTAGGACAACAATCAATCTTCTCCATAGGAAACCCCATTGCTTTCATCTTCTTTTGAGCTTGGTAAAAGTTGGTTGGAACATAGTTCGGTTCAGACAAAACATCCTTGAACAATTTAACCCAACTGTTGTAGTTTCGTTCTGAGTTGCCACCATCGGCCTTGCAACTCATTGACCTAGACAAGAAAGACAACTCGTTCACTCTACACCCCTCAAAGAGTGGCCTCTTAGCCGCTTCCAACATGTTAAAGAACTCCTCTACTTCGGGATTCGGGGGCTCCTCAACAACTTGGGTTCCACTAGTGTCCACAAACTCTGGACCGGCGGCGTTGCACACCATTTCCTCCATCCGGTCATTCAACACTTCATGAGTAGTTTGGGTTGGTGGAGCACTACTATCCACATGTTTATGCTTACGTTTTCGACCCTTTCCAAATTTGGTATAGTCCATCCGTAATGGTTTAGTCTCACCATGATGATTCCAAATCTCATAATTCGGCATGAAACCATTACGTTTCAAATGCTCTAAAACCATAGATGGAGGGTGAAATGGACGATTCGGACATTGATTACTTTTGCAAGGGCACTTCATCTTCCCATTGATCAAACAATGGTTCTGTTTCATTGCAAAATCGATGAAGGCTTCAACCCCTTCAATAAAAGTTGACTGAATAGTCCCATTTATCGCTCGTTGGTACATCCATGAACGATCAGGATTAATTTTGATGATTAACCTGGCACATTCGAAATTCAATACTTCTTTTAAGACATTTTGCAAATTAATACTTTGACAGAATACTCTCTTTTTTTTTTTCTTTTTATAGTTTTCATTTTAGTTAATTTCGTTAATACAAATTGCATTTCAATTTCATAGTCAAAATTCTAGATTATCAATCCAAACCCACATCAATCAATCCACAACTACACCACCTGAAATCAACATAGCTATTCTTCTCAACATTAACATAATAATAATTCATTCTTTTATTTTTTAATATTAGACTATTAATTTACACTCACTTTAACTAATTAACATACACTTTCATATCTAAATCTAAATCTAAAGTATTGAAAAAACTTACAATTTAATACTCCATTAATGAATTACACAGCGATTTCACATTTGACATTTGTGAATTACAGTACTACATGCCGTAGCAATTATATTAGGATACATAGTGATCTTTTTTGTCTAATGTGAAGCTTGATATTGATTGACCATTATAATCACATAACAAATTAAGATGCCTATCGGTATGAAAAATTCCACGAATTAGAATAATAATAATGTATTATAAGGTCCATCCATGGGTATTATTAATCCTCACAAATTGACTAGAGAACAACTACCGAAAAGCGTGGTCGAAATTGCTCCATATATACGAAAAAGGAAGCAGCAAAAAAAGCAATTAAATACGAAAAGTCAGGTTCTTATCTTCTTTCTAACAACGAGTTAAACTACGTTTCTTCCTGCTCAACCCAAACAAAAAGAAACGAAAAAAAACCTCAATTCCTAAAATTCCAATTTCATCCCAAATCTATCAAGTGACCAACAAAAACTTGTGCAACCCCTAATTTGAGCTACACAACATAATAGATACTAGTACAATGCATACAATTCATTAATATAGGGAAAAAAAAAATGAAGAATACTCAAATTTAGAAAAGTTAGGGTTAGAAATTAATACATTTGATTGTGGAAGAAATAGTAAAAGAATCACGCAATTGACTAGCTACCCATGTTCCTTGATGAAAGAGCTTTGAAATGCATATAACCTTGTTCGAAATGATCAAGAAATGAAGATTATAGGAGATGGGCGATTTGGATGGGTGAGGAGAAGAAACACGGGAGTGTTTCTGTTTCAGCGTGGAGTGAAAGCTGAGAGTCAAGTTTCAGCTTTTATATAAGAGATTTGCGACGCATGGAGAGTTTTTTTTTCTTTTGACAGGTCAATTCAAATTTTAATTTTTTATTTTTTTAATTTCCGGGCCAATGTATTAGCGACCCATGAAACTGGGTCTCTAATTTAGCGACCCATGGCATTGGGTCGCTAATTATTAGCGACCCATGAGATTGGGTCGCTAATTTTAGCGACCCATAACCATGCGTCGCTAATTTAGCGACAAAAACTCAAGGGTCGCTAATTAGCGACGTATGGGCTATGGGTCGCTAAAATTAGTGACGCATGGTTATGGGTCGCTAATTTGCGTCACTAATTTCAGTTTTTCTTGTAGTGATGTCAGGTCTACTTGTTGTTAGATACAACAAGGAACCAATGAGCTTCCTATACTTGTGTTCATCAACACTTTTATCTTGTTTAGTATAGCCCAATTTGGTACCAACACTCATAGGGATGTTTTCAGATTTTTCTTCCTCTTTGATCCTGAACTTTATGAGCATTTCCTTTGCATACTTTGCTTGATTTAGAATATTCTATCTTTGAGTTGCTTCACTTGCAATCCTAGAAAATAATTCAATTTGCCCATCATACTCATTTCAAACTTGTTTGTCATGAGTTTGGCAAAATCATCACAAAGTTGCTTGTCCTTAGATCCAAATATTATGTCATCCACATAAATTTGGACTGAGAGTATTTTACCATCATGGGTCATGGTAAATAAGGTTTTGTGAAGTTCACCTTTCTTGAAACCATTATCCACCAAGAACTTAGCTAAGGTATCATACCAAGCTCTTGGTGCTTGCTTTAGACCATATACAACTTTCTGAAGCTTGTATACCATCTTGGTTTCTGAGGGAAGTTAAAAGCCAGGGGGTTGTTCTAGGTAGACTTCTTCAGCAAGTTCACCATTTAGGAATGCACTTTTAACATCCATTTGATAAACAATGAAGTCATTGTGAGCGGCAAAGGCTAAGAAAAGTCTAATTGCACCCAATCTTGCAACTGGGGCATAAGACTCATCATAGTCCAATCCTTCAGTCTGACAGTAACCTTGAGCAACTAAACGTGATTTGTTCCTTGTTACTTCTCCAGACTCACTCAACTTGTTTCTGAACACCCACTTTGTACCAATTGCTTTCTTTCCTTCAGCAAGGGGTACAAGTTTCCAGACTTTGTTCCTTTCAAATTGATCCAGTTCTTCTTGCATTGCCTTGATCCATTCAGAATGCTTTAAAGCTTCTTCTATGGTCTTAGGTTCAATTTCTGAAACAAAGTAAGAGAACAAAGCTTCTACTTCAATGACATTTGCTTCTTCAGCAAGTTCTTGATTGGTAGATACTTTGGATCTAGTCACTTGGCGTTTGTCAATATCACCAATCATATCCGTAGAGGGATGATCTCTAATCCACTTATTAACAGGTTTTCTGCTCTTTGGATCTGGATAAGTTTGCGTTTCAGCATGTGACTCTTCAGCATGTACTTGTTTAGTACTACTGGTATTTTGTTGTGTCTCTTCTGAAATTGGCTCATCAGCAACTGCTTGTTCAACATTGCTGGTTTGAGGTAACTCGTCAGCAGACACAGGAAGTTGCGTAGTTTTAGCAACATCTGGAGCAACCGTGTCTTTTGCCAGAAATTCTTTATCATGAACTATATTTATCTTGTCATGACTTGGGGGGGGGGGGGAGAGTCATTGTCAGAACCATCATTTAGTTCAATTGACTTGATATTCCTAGCATCAGATTCAGTTCTTTGCTCGTCTATGAGTAATTTCTTCAAACATTCTGATATTTCTTCTTCAGTAGGGACTCCTTGTGATTTTTCTTAGAATACAACATGCATTGATTCTTCTATCTTTTATGCCGCTTTGTTGTAAACTCTATAAGCTTTACTATGCAAGGAATAGCCAAGAAATATCACTTCGTCTGCCTTTGGTTGAAATGTTCTTAAGTATTCTCTACCATTGTTAAGAATAAAGCATTTGCAACCAAATATTCTTAGATGGGTGATGTTAGGAGGTCTTCCAACAAATAACTCATAGGGAGTTTTGTTGTATTCCTTAGTTATCAAGCATCTATTTTGAGTATATCAGGCGGTATTAATCGCTTCAACCCAATAAGCTTCACTTATTTCGGTGTTAGCAAGCATTGTTCTAGCTTCTTCCTTAAGGGTACGATTCTTCTTTTCAGCAACACCATTTTGTTGAGGTGTCCTTACTGAGGATAACTGATGTTGTATGCCTTTGGAAGTGCAATACCCAGTTATATACAGGTCTACAAACTCAGTACCATGGTCTGTTTTTATGACTTTTACCTTGTCATTTTTCATGACTTCGAGCTTGTTCAGCAAGTTAGGTATTTCAGTCCTTGTTTCTGACTTGTGTTTGATAAACACTACCCAAGTGAATCTTGAATAGTCATCTACCTCCACCAGACCATACTTCTTGCCAGCATAGCTTGTTGAAGAAAATTCAAACAAGTCCATGTGCAAGAGTTGTAAAGGTTTTGTAGTTGACGGTACTGCGTTGTTCTTGAAAGAAGTTTTGGTTTGCTTTCCTTACTGACATGCTGTGCAAACAACACCATCCTTCTTAAAAGTAACCTTAGTTAATCCAACTACAAGTGCCTTTTTAGACAGCTTATTCAGCGTCTTGAAGTTTAGGTGACTTGTTCGTTGATGCCATAACCATGCTTTTTCAGCAAGGCAATCATGATATGAGATAAGGCATTTTTCAACGATTGCTGAAGACCAATATACGGTATAGAGACCTCCTGATCTTCTAGCAAGCATGATAACCTTCTTTGTCTCAAAGTCAATAAGTTTACATTCATCACTTTTGATTTGATGAAGTAACCTTTGTCAGCGAATTGACTCATGCTGAAAAGGTTAAAACTTATGATTTTTGACATAAAGAACTCCCGAAATGGTAATGCATCCTAACTTCACGTCACCATAACCTTTAGTAGAACCAAAGCCTCCACCAGAAAACCTTCTTGTTTGACCTTTAGACCACCGCCTATAGTTTACAAGGTTTTTCTTATTGCCCGTCATGTGCTTTCCACAAGCACTGTCAAAGTGCCAAATTGCATTGTTTGTCTCCGTGGCTGAAGTCAGCACAATCAAGAGCAAACAAGTTAATTATCCAATATTGGATGTCCATTAACATGTTCAAGAAAACGTTTAGTGGAAACACAGGTCTTGAGTTTTTCAATCTTGACTTGTTTTCTACTTGTTGAGGAACTAGAGAGTTTAGAACCGAAAGACTTTTGATCATTGCTAATCAAGTCCACTTTCTGATGTGGTGTCTTACTTGGTTGACCCTTTTGGTGAACATACTTTTCAGTAAGTTCTTTTCTAGCAACGTTCCTTCTAGTCCTAGCATTTTGAGTCTTGTCAGTACTCTTAGGCTTGGTTTTGTTCAACTCTTTGAAGTATCTTTGCTGACTTTGCTTATACTCATGAAAAACTTGATTTTGCTTGGTTTGAATCCAAGTCCACTTTTCGGAGTATGCTGAGCTTTTGTCTCAGCAACCTTACTTGATTCAGGTTTGTCAGCAAAGGTCTTCTGATTACTTTTAGTAATCTTGCCTTTACATTTAACAAATTGCTTTTCAGCAACTTGTTTGGTGGAATGCTTTACAACATCCTTTTTCTGAACAGTTTGCTTTTTAGCAACCTGTTTTCCTTTCAAAGTCTTGTTACTTTGAGTGGCAACAACGGACTTTTCGGTCGTAGGTACTTGATTGCTTATTTCAGCAACCTTAGATTGACAAAATTGATAGAGTTTTTGTTGACCACTATCAGTTGCACGAACAAAGGTGATTGGTGATTTGTCTTTACTCAAGAGTATTACATCATCACCTTCATACGTGGCACCCAAACCTTCTTTCTGAGATGGATCTCTCAGATAAGAGTTCAGTTCAGTCAGCGTATTACTAGCATCCACATAAGATTTGAAATTGACTTTCATCTTTTTCATTTGAGCAAGTAACTTTAGAATTGATGACTGATACTCTTCCAATTCTATTGCCATTTGAGCATTCTTCTCTGTAGCTTCAGCAATCAACTTCTTGAGATGCAATATTTCAGCATCCTTCTTTTCTGACTCAACACTCAGCTAGACGTACTTTTCAATAGTTTGCTTAGTCAGAAGTTCAACATTTTGTAGTTTCTCTTGCTGTTTGCTCAGAGTTTTCTCAAATCTTTCGATTTCTCCTTGAACTCTATCAAGGTCAATGTCGTCTTCACTTTCTAAATCAGAGTCAGAGGTAGGACAATTTACCTGACCGGCCATGAGGCAGAACTCGTAGTTTGACACATCTTGATAAGCTTCCATAGCTATCCCACATACTTCCTTGCCAATCTCTACGTCAAGAGTGGTTTCTTCTTCTTCAGTGTCTGAACTCTCTACCTCTGTTGGTCCTTTAAACAACAAGAAAAGACTGGGGGGGGGGGGTGAATAGTCTTTTCAAACTTTTCGTCGTTTAAAACTTTCTCAGCAAGTGCTTATTACTTTTCAGTAATGAGTTTGCTGGTACTTAACTTTCTCAGCAAGTACTTATTACTTTTCAGTAATGAGTTTGCTGATACTTAAAAATAGAGTGCGGAAGTCCTTTCACAATAAGTGCTTTTCAGAGAGTACTAGTTTCAGCAAGTGAGCAGAGTGTCAGGGTACAAGAAATGTAGCTTGCTGAAAACTAAGTGCGGTAAAGTAAATCACACAAAAACTTTTATAGTGGTATCTGAGAGTGGCGTAATCTCTCAACTAATCCACTTTTTCCTTTCTAGGACTGAATCCACTATGATAAGATGTGAGGTTCCTTACAAATCCTATCACTAATGATTGTTCACAAACCAAAGCACACTTGCTTCGTTTCCAACCTAACTATAGAATTGTAACCTTGTTCTCCTCCAAACTTGGGACTTAAAATCAGCAACACTATGCTTGATTAATTCCCCTGAATTCACGCCTAAAAAGGGTGTTTATCAGTTAGAGAGGTTTGGGATGAGATCACTTGAATATAACTTTTTCAACTATAACAAGTTATCTAAAGAAACACAACTTGTAATACTTTTCAGTAAGCAAGTTTGATTGTTTCTGGTGTCAAGACTTGATTTTATTCGCAATAAAGAACACTTAACTAATTTCTTAGCCGTGAATGTTCTACTTCTTCAGAAGTAGCTTTTGTTTCAAGCTTAAGTCTTCGAACGGATCAATAGGCAGTAAAGAGTATAGAAGGTTTTGAGTGTTTAAAGCACAAGTGAGAGTTTGAACATGTTGTTGACACACTTGTACTCTTTGCCTGATGACCTCTATATATAGTGTCAGAAGGGAGCCGTTTGAATTTCAAATTCTAAGGCTTTGTGCCTTAAGATGTCACTATCTTGCTTTTGTACTTTCAGTAGCGTACTTCATTTGTCTTCTTGTCTTCATGTTCTTCGCGTGCCTACTTTGCATTTATTGTTCATTTGAATCAAATTCAAATGTTAACGTTGGAGCCAAAATGCTAGTACTCTTCAGCAAGGAGGTCACATATGTTGTCAGCAAGTGGCCAGTCTCAGTTTCAGCAAGCACAACCTACTTTGTCATATAGATTTTCACTTATGCGAGCTGTTGCTGAAAATTCTCACTTTCTGAGCAACATGTGCCTTTGTAGATACCTTTCTCAGAATTATTCTAAGTCTTCAGTCTTCGAATCTTCAAGTTTATGTGCGGTTCTAGGTCTTCAATAGTTCGTTTGTAAAAACAAAGTACATCATCAGCAAACGAAAGAACCTAACTAGTACCTACACTAAGTCTTTCAGCAAACGTTCCTCTTTTATAATGTCCTTAAAATTCTAAATTCTTGTGGACCTTAAAAGTACTAGTTACTGGACTTTCCTTAATTTAGCATGGTTAATTGCTTATCAAAATTACAAGTTTCCTAACAAATTTCCCCCTTTTTGATGTTAGCAATCCATGGTTGAATTAATTGTTACCCTTTTAGAGGTTCCTGATGTTGAATAAATCAGTTGATTAATGCAAACATACTTGAATAATAAAACAGTAAGCATAAATAGTTTGCATAATCAAAAACCAATAAGAATAAAAAAGTTCATTGCTGATAGTTATCTTTCAGTGAGTTTACAAGAAAGTTCATAGATAACTAAAGTAATCAGCAAACAAAACAAAGCGTTCCAAGGGACTAGTCTATGCCAGCAGAGGATTCTCTAAGAATTTCTTTTACACTCTTTTCAGCAAGAACAGTGAATTCAACACAGTCCTTCTCGTAATCTTCAAGTAGCTTACGGACTTCGAGTTGAATAATTCTTACATTCTTGCAGGCAGTATAATGATGGTTTTCACCTTTCATCTCTTTGTAGTGATTACCCACAAGTGCATGCCCCAATTGCTAGCATGTAGTAGTTGAATGTCTGAAATTCCCTTGTTGGCATGTGATGAACGTGTCAGATTCAGTCAAATAAATTTGTATTTAGCCAAAGGCAATCCACAACTACAACGAAAACCGTAGTGTAGTAGTAGAATGACTCGAGTGTCGTTCTCTCAGGTCTATAACTAGCTTTATCTATTTAACAAGAAAATATAAAATAGCAGATAGAAAGCAATAGGGGTTTTCAAGCAGATAATGGAGATTGGTGATAGTATGGTCCTTCTTAACATAATGGGTCGATAATCATGCATAAATTCCTCGGTCTTGCATAGAGATCTTTGAATCAATCTTGTGTCCTGTTACAAGTATTAAGCACTACGAAGATAATATGGGTCTGACTCATCAACAACTAACGTCCTAATGTGTTCCGTAACTATTCAACACTACGAAGATAATTGGTCTGACTGGTTGACAAGTGTCCAAGTGTGCATAATAATCAATACAACATACGAGAATTTTGGTTGCAACTGATCAACGAAATAAAGCAATGACACGGAGTATAATGCGCGATATAGCCATTAGCATGATTATCTTCCCTCGCTAAGAATTCACATACTACCACCAATGATAAGTTTAGCTACTCATAATAGGCATGTAATCAATAGCAATCATAGAAGAAAACATATTGAAAGAAGAATAAAATAAGTAGATAAAAACTGTAAGATACAAAGTTACCGAAGGTTGTCAATCTCCGGATGATTGCGATCCTACGCGCTCCAATCTGCTACGAAAAAGTATCCCCTAAGCTACGGAACTCCCAGGACAGGCCCCGGGAAGTCCCTACCTAAAACTATAGAGAGAGGTGAGAAAGTAGGCTTGGAAAGATATGATTTTCGGAGAAAAACTGAGCTCTATATATAGGCCCCGAAATTGCCCGCGGCGGTTCGCCCCACAGTGTAAACGCGGAATTTCTGCGTTTTCGACGCGGTTTTTGATTTCTTCACCTTTTCGGACTCGGTTTCAGACTTCTAATGGCCTTCTAACCTCCAGATTCGACCCCTAGACTCCAAATCCTATCCGGAGACCTTCAGATACTCCAAATAGGCTTCTGGAACACCAATTCCTTGTCAAGTTCAATATAATTGCCCGGAAATCCCCGAATTTCATGCCAAATAAAATGAACTAATCTACTGAATCTACCAAATAACATATGAACAAAAACCATACAAATCAAAACAAGAATATTGGTTGAAGAATACCTCGATTGACTTATACACATCCACATAAGCACTTATGTCAAGACAAGATAGTCTCTCGTAACATTCTCTACCTGGACCTAGTCAGTGACGACGTAATGATGCATGCTAAGATACGAATGGTTGCCCCGTGCCTATGAAATTGAGGACTTACTGCTGTTCCACCATGTTAAGACTTTCCCTCAAAAGAGGTCGAACCAGTACTGGCTCTCATCAAACGAAGGAGGGTTCCCTATAAAAGATAACTCTCCCCTATTCTACCCATCTCTCAAGTAAAGTCTTAAGCTATTCACCACTTCCTGAATGGCAGGACGAGGGTGGTCTAGAACAGATGACACTCAAGACAAAAAAGATAAAAAATAGAAAAACACGATTACGAACAATACGAAAAATGGAAAAGACTCAAAACTTTGCTAAACTGCTATTTGGCTTTTCTTTTTTGGACCCTTCTTTGCTTTTTGGGGTCTTCTCTTTTTCTTTTTTTTCTTTCTAGATTCTTTTTTTCTTTTTCTCTTTTTTTTTTTGGAATTTTTCTTTCTTTTTTTTTTTCGAATTTTTTTCTAGCCAGCAGTAGCATAACAAAAAGGGAAACAAAAAGACTCAGACGACTTCCCCAAACCTATTCAAAAGAATAGGTTGGAGTACAAAATTTACGGAAAAAGGAAAATAAACTCACGAAACGAAGAATGAAAAACTGAAACAAGTCTATGATGGTGTAACCCCGTCCCCAAACCTATTCGGAAGAATAGGTTATAAACAAAGGATCACAAAACCTTACACTACCTCCTTCCTAGGCATTTAGCAATCTCAAAGCATGGTGAAGACTTGTTGCCTCTTAGGTACATAATTACTCGGGAAATAACCATAAGACCCTAACATGCATCATCCTATTATAAAGGCCTTCGTGAACCGCAGTAGAGAAAACACCACTAAGTGATGTCGAGACTACCTAGCTCTACTAAGTGCAATACATAAATGTGACAAGCCAAGCGAGAAAATCCTCAAACAATTTCATAGAGATCAAGCATACGATTAATGGCATAGCTAGTTGATTTACCCAATAAAAAAGTTCAAAAAATTCGGCAATAAAATTCATATAAAATATGCAAAACTATCCTAAGATGAATGTAGTGAAATGCAACCTAAAAATTCTAAGAAAACAGTAAACGTGCAAATGAAAATGTAGACAGATAAAGCATGCGAGGTACTATACTCAGCCTACCAATGTCAAGCTCCAAACTAATAATACTAGATCACTTAAATCCAATCCCCCCTCATGAAATTAACGCTAGTCCCTAGCAGTAAGAAAATGAGGAAATAAGATGTGATACTAGATGTTACCCCATGGTTTGGCCTCGGTCGGATGAGTATGCTGCTTGTGATTTATTGGGCCTCCTCTGTGAGCTTCATAGGTGGTCATCAGGTCTTCTGGAAGGTGTAGTAGTTCGATTTATATGCCGAACAGGAGCAATTCCCCTATCAGAGTCATCATTGCCCGTATGGCCTTCATTGTCACTACTATCACGCACATCCTCGCTAGTGGAGTTGTAGTGGCAGGTAGAATTCTCAAGAGTGGCCGCCGCTGTTATGGAATCCCCCATCCTGAAGCCCTCCAATAGGATGTGAACTGTTGAAGGGGAAAGGGCAGTGGTATCAGGACCTCCCCCTCCAACGATTTACACCTCGAGAAGGTTACAGTAAGCTGCTCGGACACTCAGAAGTCTTCTACCTTTTTCTCCAATTTTGACCACTTTATCCACTGTTGCTCCGACCAATGTCAATATGATGCTCACATTAGAAGCAGGCAAGGGGCACCCCAACGAGGGACTGTGTACCCATGTCGTTACGTTTTGGAACCAAGCTAGCGCTTCGGAACCTTCTAGCAACTGCGAACTCAAGATCAAATCCGTCGCTGCTAGAATGTCCCGGTGCCTTCCTGTTCACTCGAACTCTGCAGTCCTTGTGATGGAGTGCTGACATAATAGTGGTTTCTGACCCTTCGGTGGTGCATGAATAGGTATAGGAGTCCTTACTCCAAGTGCACTCTAGCTCCTCCTCTTGGATAATCCACGACGTTGTTGCCAAACCCCTTGGCTCGAACGCACATCTAGCGAGATCACTTTCCTTGACATGGTTCTTCACAGCAATCATACGGGAATGCTCCCTTCCCTTAGTATGGTACCTATAAACAGCGATTAGCACCTCGTACGACTCAAAACAGACTCAAATATATGCTAGTGTAAAAGCGAAACACACAAGTGATAAAATCAACAATCGAACTCGCCAAACCACAATGTCTAGCCTAGCTTCTTCATCATGCAACATATCGACGTAACTACTACATGCAATACATCACATCATGCTCCTACTAGACAACCAATATCCTTGATAACAAGGCTCAATTCATACCATAGCAGCGCAAAAATTCTACCAGCATAAATCCTCATTCTCAACTAATAAGCATTCTATCGTCAAATCCACCAACATTACACCAATAAACATAACCTTATGCTAGAAATCAAAGATAAAGACATAATGCATAACAAGATATATCATCTAATAGCAAAATACCCAAATCAACAATTAAAGCAAAATTGAGCATGCAATTGATAGTAAATAACATGTCTAATCATATAAACAACATACCCATGCATCAAACAAGCATAATTGAAGCTCAAATTAGAAAACCCCCAAATTCGAAAATTAGGGTTCTTAAAGATGATACCTCAGATCTGCAAATCTAACGAATTAGGATGAAATCTGATCGATTAGGATGATAGATCATGTAATAGGCTTCGAATTAAGCTAAAGAACACTCAATTTGGTCAAGAAACGAAGAAGTTATGAAGATGTAGAAGCAAAATCGCACTTTTCGGGTTTTTTTGGGAGTATGGATGAAGAAGAATGAAGAAAATAATGATTTGGGTTGAAATCCGCGTTTTTTAAGATCTGGGACTATGGGGCGGTTCGCCCCACGTGTGGGGCGGTTCGCCCCACCACGGGGCGGTTCGCCCCGTGCTCCCCAATGCGGGGAGACGGGTCCCAATGTCAGAAAATGCGGTTTAAATCCCGAAACTAATTTTTTTCAAAAAACCACTCGAAAAATCTCACTCGAACAAAAGCATATACGACACACACATGAACAAATTCGCATATGAGAAGCAAATAGTTCAAGAATGAATGCATGTAGAAAAGCAGTAAAGAAAGCGATAAAAAATTCCGGGTTGCCTCCCGGATAGCGTCATTGTTTTAAGTCTTTGACTCGACTCCTGTCTGCGCCTATCTCCTCTTTTTGCTGGTACTAGGCTTCCCCTTCATTGATCTCCTTTCCATGCCACGAACCTTTGAATAAGAAAGAATATAGGCTGCAAGACCACAATAGTGAGTAGTAATATCAGGCGGTTCAGGTGGATCGGGTATGGCTTGCAATACGTGTTGTTTGCCATCCACCTCGATGGTGCAAGTTCTTTGGTAGATGTCCATCACGGAGCGTAGCTTGGTCAAGAATGTTTGCCCTAAGAGTATGACATCCCCGTCCCACGTGCAGATGCCGGCATAACTACGAAATTGGTGTATATCGATGCTTCGCCAATCTTTACCAATACATTTTTCACAACGCCCTCGGGTCTCATAAAGGATCCATCCGCCAGTCGCACAATAGCCCTTTCCTCAGATAGTTTTCCAAGGTTACTCTTTTCAAACACATTCAAAGGAATTATGTTTGAGTATGATCCCGTGTCTAGTGTGGCACGGACATCTTCAAGCTCACCAATCCCTACCTTAACATCGAAACTTTAGGTAGTGGTTCGGGATCCTCTTGCTCCTCATCACTTGCGTCAGAACCAAGGTCCTCCTCTTCTTCCTCAGCCTGTAGAAGTTCTTCCTTCATGCAACATTCGCACCTAACGACCTTCTCAGTGTTGCTAGGAAGTTTGCCTTGTTCCCTACTTGCTCTTCGGTCGATCAACTCTTGCATCTTTTGATGGGCAAGCCTAGTGCTCTCTTCCAACTTATCGAGCCTTGCCCTAGTCTTCTCAGAATCTTCTTCATAACGTTTGAGAAAACTTTGTGTGTGATCAACCATCTTCGGTAAGTTCTCCATCAGTAGAGCCGACTTCGACTTCGGTGGCTCTTTCGGAGCGGGGTTTTCGCAGTGATCATTACCATAGTTCAGCCTACTACGGTCTTGGTTAGGTCCATAAGTTTGGTTAGCCAGTGCATATCCTTGATTGTTACGGTATCCTCTTCTCCAAAATCCACCTCGAGGATTCCTACCGTCTTGTCCGTAGCTAACTTCTTGAGTGCCAAACTCCCTAGCAAAAGCTTCTTCTTCGCCTCCTCGAGCCCAGTTGCCATCATCGTATGCCAACTCTGATCTACACATATGAGCCCCATGCCCATAGTTCATGCATATTCGGCATACTTCGTTCGAAACAGTTGTTCCGGTGGCGCTCTTGAGGACTTCCTTCAATTCATTGGTAAAGCACTCGAATTGATCCCCATTCCCCCTGTACATAGGGGCTTCTTGAGTCGGTGGAGCTTCAGGTCCACGTCTCCTAACCATTGCTCTTGGGTCCTTGAACTGTAAACCCTTAGCAAGCCTTTCGAAAACAGCCCAGACGGCTTCTGCGGTTTCCTCCCAAATATTCTCGGCATTGGAAATCCACCACTTGTTGGTTCTCGAAGGTTAGTCCATTGTAGAAGTGTTGGACTAGGCTGGAAAGTTCAAAACCATGGTGAGGGCACTTGTTCGTGAGATCTTGGAACCTCTCGAATGCGGTGTAGATGGTCTCATCATAGTCCTGCTTGAATCAAGTGATTTGCGCCTTTAGCGCGGTAGTCAGAGTGTGTGGGAAGTATTTCTCCATAAAAGCTGAAAAAACCTTTTTCCAAGTGTCCAACGAGCCAGCTGGTAGAGAACTCATCCATGACTTGGCTCTGTCGCCAAGTCCCATAGAAAAAACCTTCATCCTTAACTCATCCGTTGTTATGTCAGCTCCGGGTCGTGGGAGTTGGTTGACGAAATCATCGATATCGTTCAAGTACCCCATCACATCTTCCCTTGATAAGCCATAGAACCTCGGAAGTTGTTGGAATGCGTGGTTCTTGATCTCCAGATCTTGGGTTGCAGGCGAAAGAACAATCGCCGGTCCCCTCATACGATCCTTGGTGGGTTGTACCCATGACTTTAGTGGTCTAGCTTCTGCCATTCCGTCGATTTCCTTGAATAGACTAATTAGAGATTCAGAGAAATCGGTTTCTTCTATTTCCTCTAGTGCGCACCTTTCAAGTAGTCGCCTTCTCTGGTGGTAGACTCTATCGATCTCAGCAATTGAATTAGCAAGCGGTGTTCCTGCAGAACGTGTATGCGGCATACACTATCTGTGACAGACTAGAAAAGGTGATTAGAAAAAAACTAGAAAAGCAGAGAGAGATAAAAAAGGAAAACTAAAACTAATAGAATTAGGAATCTAAAGCTGTAAATATAAACAAATTAAACAGAAAAAAGGAGTATAGTCCCCGGCAATGGCGCCAATTTGATGAACGTGTCAGATTCAGTCAAATAAATTTGTATTTAGCCAAAGGCAATCCACAACTACAACGAAAACCGTAGTGTAGTAGTAGAATGACTCGAGTGTCGTTCTCTCAGGACTATAACTAGCTTTATCTATTTAACAAGAAAATATAAAACAGCAGATAGAAAGCAATAGGGGTTTTCAAGCAGATAATGGAGATTGGTGATAGTATGGTCCTTCTTAACATAATGGGTCGATAATCATGCATAAATTCATCGGTCTTGCATAGAGATCTTTGAATCAATCTTGTGTCCTGTTGCAAGTATTAAGCACTACGAAGATAATATGGGTCTGACTCATCAACAACTAACGTCCTAATGTGTTTCGTAATTATTCAACACTACGAAGATAATTGGTCTGACTGGTTGACAAGTGTCCAAGTGTGCATAATAATCAATACAACATACAAGAATTTTGGTTGCAACTGATAAACGAAATAAAGCAATGACACGGAGTATAATGCGCGATATATCCATTAGCATGATTATCTTCCCTCGCTAAGAATTCACATACTACCACCAATGATAAGTTTAGCTACTCATAATAGGCATGCAATCAATAGCAATCATAGAAGAAAACATATTGAAAGAAGAATAAAATAAGTAGATAAAAACTGTAAGATACAAAGTTACCGAAGGTTGTCAATCTCCGGATGATTGCGATCCTACGCGCTCCAATCTGCTACGAAAAAGTATCCCCTAAGCTATGGAACTCCCAGGACAGGCCCCGGGAAGTCCCTACCTAAAACTATAGAGAGAGGTGAGAAAGTAGGCTTGGAAAGATATGATTTTCGGAGAAAAACTGAGCTCTATATATAGGCCCCGAAATTGCCCGCGGCGGTTCGCCCCTCAATGCTGCGGTTCGCCCCACAGTGTAAACGCGGAATTTCCGCGTTTTCGACGCGGTTTTGGATTTCTTCACCTTTTCGGACTCGGTTTCAGACTTCTAATGGCCTTCTAACCTCCAGATTCGACCCCTAGACTCCAAATCCTATCCGGAAACCTTCAGATACTCCAAATAGGCTTCTGGAACACCAACTCCTTGTAGACTTCAATATAAATGCCCGTAAATCTCCGAATTTCAACCAAAACCTGTAAAATAAAACCTAAAGGGAAATGTGACACTATTCTAATAAAATGTACTAAAATATAGCTAAATTAACATAGAGGATAGTTAAATTAGGTGAAAAAGACTCGAATGATAATGTAAAATACACATTCATCAGCATGAATCTTCCTTAACCAGAGAAGGTCTTCTTCTTGATCCTTGGCAATGAGATAAAAATACTCATTAGAAATCAAACCATATTTCTTTTGGACTTCTTGGTTATGGGATCACTATAGTAAGCGACATCCATCGGCTTGATTAAATCAGGCTCTTGTTTTATCTTCTTGCTAGTGGAAGTTCTTACCAAGATCTCAATATTCAGCCATTTACAGCAATGTTCCTTGGGTAGGGAGGAGGATCCCTTTCTTTTCTTGTGACTTTCAATTCAATCCAAGTGTACATTTGATTCAGTACAGCAGTTGGAAAGAAGTCATTGGCCAAAAGGTCTTCCAGCTTTATGATCCAGCAACCATGAATGTTTCTGATCACATTCTGAGTGGTTTCCTCATTGCTGGTCTTTGTATAATCAATGCTAGTGCCACTGGCAATGTTAGCTAGCCTTCTTTCTTCCTGTCTTTGCTTTCTTCTTCTTGACTTAGCATTATCATGATCGTTTGCTGAAGATCTGGCCCTTATAGCTTGAGCTATTGTTTGGTCATCATCATTATTATCATCATCATTAATGTATTGATGACTTTCAGTGTGACAGAATTATTGAGTATCAGCATAAGTTCTTATCTTTTTAGGATTTGCTGAACTTCTCTCAGAATCTGTTTCAGCTCTTTTCTTAGAACTTATCTCTTTTTCAGCAAGAGGTTCTCTGGGAGGCGGTCCAGAAAGCTTTAAAGGAGCTTCAAAGGGAGTAGTTGATTTGTCTCTTGAAGACTTTCTTTTTCTAGAATCTTCCCCCTTGCATCATCGGTCTGATGTGTAAAGAGAAAAACTCATTGCAGTTTTCACCAAGAGTACTTAGGTTATTGTATTTAAGAATCATGTCTTGTTGATCAGTAGTCAGCTTAGACAATTCTTCTTTAATAAAAGTCAGATTCTCCTCATGTCTTCGCTCATTGTTGACTTTTTCTTCTAGTATAGCCTGAGCCTTCGTCAATGCGCTTTTAGCAAGCTTGAGTGCCTAACTGACATCATCTTCATAGCTTTTGTGATGTAGACTTATGTCTTTCTGAGCTTTGGTAAGTGTAGTAGTGCGTCTCAGCACAATAGTCAGTATTTTGCCAATGTCGAGTGGACTCTCAGCAAGCAAGGCATCATCCTCTTCTTGCATGCTTTGTGAACAACCATTAGTTCTCTTATTCTAGGAGTAAACTCCTAAATATTTGGGAACGGCACTAAAGAGGGAGTAAGTGAGTGAGCTTTGATTTCAGTGGCGATCTGATCATCGATTCTCAGCAAGCGACTTCTCTCCATATCTCCTTCATCATTAATGTGAGATTGTGGAGGAATTTCTACCACTTTGGGTTCAGCTTTCTTGGACTTTTCTTCGTCATTTGCTGAGAAGTTAGATAGATCTTCTTCTTCATCAGATTCATCAAGGCCAACAACCTTGATACCTAAATCCTTAGCTTCAGTCACTTCTGTTTGAGTGGTTGCTGAAGGCAACTCTTTGGACTCAACAACTGGAGTTTCATTAGTAGTAAGTGGAAGGGAGGAAACTTCCAAATTATTCACTCCTGAAGATTGAGCAATATCAAGATTTTTACTGTGTCTTTCGTGAATCTGTAGACTATTATGTAATGCTCTTTGGTAATCTTCATCTTCATCTTCTCCAAGGTTTGAATTAGTGACCTTAGCTTCGAGTAATGCTAACTCGGCATCAGAAAGCTTAGCTTTGCCTTTAGGCATTTCAGCACACTTTCTGGCGTACTCTTCTTCAGTCTCAGCAACTTGGTCAGTTGCTGGAGTACTTTTCTCAGCAGGAGTAGGAGCAAATTCCTGTTGCTGACTGGGAGGTTGTTCAACTTGCTGAATTTCAGTATTGGCTTGATTTTCTTGATCAGCGACTGCCAACTTTACTCCGCCAGCATCCGGACTAGGACCTTGATTATCATCATCATCATCCTTGCTGCCCTTAGAATCTTTGGCTTCATCATCACTGGTATCTTTAAGGATATTTTCATCCTCTTCTTCTTCATCATCATCCGTCCGTATGACCAACTCCAGATGTTTGTACTTAGCAGCACTTGTAAGTTCCTCTTCCTCATTGATTTTGTGGGGATCAGCCACCACGGGTACAAAGGAACCCTTGAGCATCACAGCTTGTTCAGCTGGAGAGGCACTCTTGAAGTAGCTTTCATATTCTCTCTGATTGTTGCAATCAGATTTGAACTCATTTGCTGAGAATATGAGAGTTCTTCAGGAAGTATTGAGTGTACAAACGTCTCGAGTTTGAATAGAGAGTTTCTCTTCTTTTCATTTGATAGATGGATGTGAAGATCTGAAATGTCCATCCTTCTGTATCTTTGCCAGTTGCTGACAGACTTAGCAACTCTGGTCAAAGTGTTTCTTTTGCTGTTTGAGTATAGTTCTTTGAAACTAACTTCAAGAGCTTCTGTGATGTGATCCACTTCATCATTCTCCTTTAGAGCCTGAATAAAAGTAATGTTATTGTCAAGAAGGTTTTGGAAAATAGTTTTAGATTCTAAAACTGTAACATGAATTACCTGTTGACTTTCAGCAAGCTCATGTTGCACACTAAGTTATGCGGGAACTAGTTCCATTGCTTCTGGAGTTGTAGCAGCATCCTTGAATTGTTCATCCTGCAATAACTCATTGTTACAACAGGAATCTGCTCATTGTTAGATACAAGTACTAAGTTTACCAAAATTTTCATCTACCTGCTGAACAGGAGTTGTGAATTCTGGTGCAGAAGTTTCAGCAATCTTATGACTTGTATCTTGAGAAGTCTGTAAAGAAATGATCATATTAGCTAAAGATAAAGTTTCAGATAGTGAATTTTTGCTAACATCTGAGTTAACTACCTGCTGAAGAAGGGAAGGTGGTGACTCAGACCTTTCAGCATTGATAAAATCTTCATTATCTGGGACTTATTCTTCAGCAGACTTCTTCTCTTGCTCTATTTGAGAAGGCTGTGCAGATCCAGCAATCTCCCTTGTCTCTGAATTGACATGTTGAGCAGAAACATCTAGACCTTTAAGTTCACTACTTAACATGAACAGGTCTACTGACTTATTGGAGTTGTCATCAATCTCCATGTCCATTTGCTGGCTTAGGTCAGTCAGCACCAGTTGGACTTTGTCAATAGTAGTTCTTGGTGAACTTGGTCTAACATTCTCAGCATCATGAGATGCGTCGTCGAATGATGTCTCTTGTTGAGTTTCAGCAAACTCTGGGACTTGAACTGTTGCAGACTCAGCAACTGGTTCTTCAACAATTTCTCGGACTTGACTAGTTGGTATTTCAGCAACTCTCTTCTATTGCTTTGCTGGCAACATTTTGAGCAAGTGCAGCTTTTGTTTAGTCTGCAGTAATGTCACTTGGTGGTTCCAGAGTATTGTCATCAAGATTATCTACTATGTAGACATCTTCTAATCTTTCTAAGGCAGGATTTTCATTTTCACTGCCTTGTGTTCTTACTTCAGTAGATGGATCCAAGTTAATTGGATTTGTGAAGGCTTCTGCAAGCACTTCAGCAACATCTACTACAGTGGTTTGCTTTTCAGCAACCACTAAAATGTCATCATCTTGAATGACATGGACAACCGGAACGGACTTTCTTGCCGTTGTCTTCTTTCTTGGGAAAGTGGTCTTTGTCCTTGCCTTTTTCGGAATAGGATGAGCTGATGAGGCTGCAGTCTGAGTATTTTCATCAGCTTTCCTCTTTTTCTTTGATCTTTTGTTGGGTGCAGTAGTGTCAGCAACCGCAGCAGTATCAGCAGCAACATTTGTAGCTGTTTCATTCTCATTAACATTTGCAGGTGTTGTATTCCTAGACTGCTTGTCAGTCTCAGCAACATTTGCAGCTGTTGTATTCCTTGAATGGTTATCAGTCTCAACAACATTTGCAGCTGTTGCTTTCCTTGACTTCTTGTCAGCAACCTTAGGTCCATTCAGCTTGTAGAAAGCTCTTCCCACATTGCATACTGATTTCTTAATCGGCAATGGGTTTCTCAGATGAATCCTGTAATGTTTAACGATGTAGCATATTTTCAATCCATACATCACTGGAAGGGAAGGTGAGACTTTGTTGTCTTCAACCTTGACCTTGAACTTTGTAACACAATCAACAAGTCTGTTGAAAATGTACTTAGCCCAGTTAATGTTTGTTTTTCTTTCATAGATATGCATCAGCAAAGGCCATCTTCTAAGGCCTACTTGGTCTATTCCTCCAACTTGGGAGTCAAGAACTTTGATTAGTAGCAGAGCTACTAGACCAAGTGAATGGCAGAGATGCTTTCTTTTTACGTGCTTATTCCTAGTCACTGGAGCAATCTCTCCTTTCTTCATCCTTTCATTTCTGACATCACTGTAGAAAGCCTCTATTTCCTCATCAGTGGCAGTGATGTCATCTTCAGTTCCAGTAGTTGGAATCTAAAAGATGTTAGCTAAATCAATCCATTTCAGGATGATTTGCTTTCCTTGAACTGTTGTAGAAATCACTTTTTTAGTGATTCCTTGTCCATCAGTAAGGGTGTGGATTTCTGCGTTGTTGTAGAATTCCATAGTGTCCAGCATGCTCACTTTCTTAGTGCGAGCAGTGATGAAGAAAAGTAGGCCTTGTTGATTTATGTAATTCAACGCCTCAAGATTTTCTTCATCTAGTTCTTGTTCATAGAAGTATCTGATATGCTTCTCTTTGGCAAAACCTCCCCATTGCATCATCTGCTCACACTTTGCATTGTCGAGATATGCAGGAAGCATGGGTATTTCTGTTATTCGGTCGTTTTCAACACAATTTTCACTGTGTTCTTCACCGGAGTAGGAGGAGTGCTTTTTCTAGCACTGTCTGCCTTTGATGACTTGGTGTTCTTAGATGATTGTCTCTTGGGGGTCATCTCTTATATAGTGTGAAGGGTTGAGAGTGTACGAAAAAGAAACTTTTCTTTTTAACCGGAGGTACAATAATTCAGAGCACAGGCTAGAGAATTTTTGTAAAGAAAGGAAATGTGAGTTAAAGAATTTTGTCTTTCTCTAACTCTTCATTTATATAGTATCTCTGTTATGTGAGAAGCTCAATGATTTTTGAGTTCTCAGCAAGGTAAAACAGAGATTCATTGAGTTAGTGGAGCCTTTGGATTAAATGCGTAGTGGACCACTAACACGAAACCGTCAGAGCATGCTTTCTCTTTGTAATATTAACCGTTAGATCATCATCTGCTTTAAAATCAATGGCCACGATTGTATTTCATGTCATGATTTACAGCGAGTTTATTTGTGCCACGATTAACGTCACAAATTGATTTTACCTTGATTCACGGGATTGTGATCTATTTTACTTCAACGCTAATTACTTGTTGAAGTATACAAGAATCTTTTCAGCAATTTTAACCATTCTGACTTTGGCAATTACTTTTCAAGTAACAAGTCTCGTAGTTGCTGAAAGTTCCCCCTTAATCAAATACCTAATTTTTCTTAGGGTCAAAGATATTTCTGAGTTCCTGTCTCAGCAAATTCCTTTAATATTGAGATATTGTTAGGTAAGTTCTGAGAAGCATTTTTGCTCTTTGCTGAGTTCCCGTCTCAGATTTGTCTTTTGATACTTGTTAGGAAACTTGTAATTTTGATGAGCAATTAACCATGCTAAATTAAGAACAGTCCAGTAACTAGTACTCTTAAGGTCCATAGGAATTTAGAATTTTAAGGACATTGTAAAAGAGGAACGTTTGCTGATGACTTAGTTAGGTATTAGATAAGTTATTTCTTTTGCGTATGATGTATTTTATTTTCTGAAAAGAACATATCTTATTGATGCTTAGCTTTAATGAATCTTATTTTCTGAAAAGAAAATGACCTATTGAAGCATTTGCTGAAGATATATTTTGTTTATTACAAACAAATTATTTAAGCAAATAAGAAACCGGTCAGAATCTTGAAGACTTTTGAAGATCTGAAGAATTGAAGACTTGAAGACTTGAAGATTGCTGAAGACTGGTAAGGCACGTGTTTTCTCAGAAAGTGGAATGTTCAGCAACAGCATTGCATAAGTGAAAATCTGAAAGACACAGTAGGTTGTGCTTGCTGAAACTGAGACTGAACACTTGCTGATGAACATATGTGACCTCTTGCTGAATGTACGAGATTTTGCGCTCCAATATTACTGTTTGAATTCTATTCAAGTGTGCATTTATTGCAAAGCTTACACGCAAAGGACATGAAGACTAGAAGATAAACAAAGTCGCTGCTGAAAGTACAAAAGCAAGATAGTGACATGTTAAGGAACAAAAGCCTTAGGATTTGAAATTCAAACGGCTCCTTACTTGCACTATAAATAGAGGTAATCCGGCAAAGAGTTGATGTGTGTCAACAACGTGATCAAACTCTCACTTGTGCTTAAAAACTCACAAACCTTCAATCACTCTTACTGCCATTGATCCGTTCCAAGACTTAAAGCTTGAAAAAGCTACTTGTGAAGAAGTAGAACAAACTCGGCTAAGAAATTAGTTTAGTGTTCTTTCTTTCGAACAAGAACAAGTCTTGACACCAGAAACAATCAAACTTGTTTACTGCAAAGTATTTCAAGTTGTGTTTCTTAGATTACTTGTTGTAACTGAATAAGTTATAATTAAGTCATCTCACCCCAAAACTCTCTAACTGAAAATACACTCTTTCAGGAGTGATATTCAGGGGGAACTTAATCGAGCACAGTTTTGCTGATTAAAAGTACCAAGTTTGGTGGAGAACAAGGTTGAGTTCTCTAGTTTAGGTTGGAGACAAAGCAAGTGCGCTTTGGTTTCTGTTGAATCGCTTTACATAGGAGATTGTAAGGAACCTCAATCATATCTTAGTGGATTCAGTCCTAGAAAGGACAAAGTGGATTAGTTGAGAGATTACGCCACTCTCAGATACCACTATAAAAGCGTTTGTGTGATTTACTTACTGCATTTAGCTTTCAGCAAATTATATCTGTTTGTACACAGTCACTCACTTCACTTGCTGAAAACTCTTTACTTGCTGAAAGAGCACTTATCGTTTCAAAGACTTCCGCTCTCTGATTTTAAGTATCAGCAAACCAAGCTACTGGAAAGTAACTTACGCTTGCTGAGAAAGTTAAGTATCAACAACCTCATTACTGAAAAGTAATAAGTACTTGCTGAGAAAGTTTTTAAACGACGAAAGTTTGAAAAGACTATTCACCCCCCCCTCTAGTCTTTTCTTGTTGTTTAAAGGGACCAACAAGTGGTATCAGAGCAGGAGGTTCTTTAGCCTTCTGCACTGAACCTAGATCCCCTTAAGTGCACTCCGTAAATCACTCTCACTTGATCAGTTTGGTAGTGCTTTGCTGACAGGATGTCTTTAGGAGATGCTCCCTTGCTGAAGCTGGAAAATTACGAGAAATGGCGAAACAACATGATGCTACATCTTGAGGCCATTAGTGATGAGATGGTAACCGTCATTAATGATGGACCTATCAAGATCACTAAGATTGAAAGGAGTTTCCCTCACAAGATCACTGAAGCTGGGAAGGAAACCATCCTTGGCGAACCATCAGATACTGTTGTGCCAAAACCAAGAGAGGAATGGAATTCTGACGAAGCTAAGAGATTCCGTCTTGATGGCCAAGCAAGAAACATCATCATCAGATCAACTCCGGATACCATACAGTGCAAACTGTAGGGTGCTAAGACTGCAAAGGAAGCTTGGAAAATGGTTCAAGATCTTTGTGTTGGATCTGACAAGACCAAGGAAAACAAACTTGAAGTACTTAAATTAAAGTTTCAAAACTTTAAGCAAGGTGCTAACGAGTCACTGGAAGACTTGGACTTCAGATTCACAACTCTTGTTAGTAAAATGGCAGCGCTGGGTGTTGGAAATCTTTATTCAGATTCTGAGAAAGTGAAAACTATCATCAGAAGTTTGAATCAAGAATGGATCCATACTCAGAATTTCTATTATAATCAAGGAATGCCTGACATTACACCAACAGAGTTGTTCTCTCATCTTGCTACTGTCAATTATGAGACAAAGCAAAGAGAAAATGTGTTTGCTGAAAAATCGCAAAACATTGCTCTTGCTGCAAAGCCGTCATCTTCTGAAAAGAAGAATGATAAAGAGCCTGCTGATGAAAATGCTTTAGTTGTTAAAAACATGAAGAAGTTAATCAGTAAGGAACTTGAAAGGCGAAAAGCAAAAGAGAAGCTGAAAAAGCATCTTGGTAACAACTACCATAAGTACAAGAATGATACTAGCTCACTGAACAAGCGAGCTCAGCAAGCTACATCTTCAGAAGAACCAGCAGTTGGAAATGATCTATGTTTTTACTGCAAAAAGCCTGGACACTTCAAAGCTAATTGCCCTTTGCTGAAAGGCAAGTCTGCTGAAAAGAAGAAGAAGTTCAAAAGAGCTTTCGTTGCTGAAGAAAAGAAGAAGCTTCAAGCAAAAATCGATGCATTGTGTATTGATACAAGCTCAGAAGACAGTGAGGATGAAAGTTCAGACACCGACGATGAAGAAGTCACTATAGACGTGGAGATTGGCAAAGAAGTGTGTGGAATAGCTATGGAAGCTTATCCAGATGTGTCGAACTACGAATTCTGCCTCATGGCCGGTCAGGTAAATAACTCTACCTCTGACTCAGAATCAGAAAGTGAAGACGAGATTGACCTTGACAAGATTCAAGGAGAAATCGAAAGATTTGAGAAAACTCTCAGCAAACAGCAAGAGAAACTTCAACTTGCTGAAACTCTGACCAAGCAAACTACTGAAAAGTATGTTTTGCTGAAGGAAGAGACAGAAGAAAAGGATGCTGAAATAAGTCGTCTTAAGAAGTTGATTGCTGAGGCTGCAGAGAAGAATTCTCAAATGGCATTAGAATTGGAAGAGTATCAGTCCTCAATTTTAAAGTTACTTGCTGAAATCCAAGAGATGAAAAAGATGAAAATCAATTTCAAATCCTATGTGGAAGCAAGTAATACGCTGACTGAACTAAACTCTTACTTGAGAGATCCATCTCAGAAAGAAGGTTTAGGAGCAACGTGTGAAGGTGATAACGTAGAAATCTTGAGAAAAGATAAATCACCTATCTCCTTTGTACGTGCTACTGATAGTAGTCCACCAGTGATCTATCAGTTTGGTCAAACTAGGGTTGCTGAAACATGCAATCAAGTACCTATGACCATAAAGCCCGCTGTTGCTACTCAAAGTAACAAGACTTTAAAAGGAAAACAGGTTGTTGAGAAGCAAACTGGAAAGAAAAAAATGCCGTGAAGCATTCCGCCAAACAAGTTGCTGAAAAGCAAGTTGTCAAGACTAAAGGCAAGATTACCAAAAGTAATCAGAAGTCCTTTGCTGACAAACCTGAATCAAGTAAGGTTGCTGAAGCTAAAGCTCAGCATTCTCCAAAGAGTGGACTCGGTTTCAAAACCAAGCAAAGTCAACTCTTTCATGAGTATAAGCAAAGTCAGCAAAGATACTTCAAAGAGATGAAGAAAACCAAGCCTAAGAGTTCTGAAAAGACTCCCAATGCTAGGACTAGAAGGAACCTTGCTAGAAAAGAACTTACTGAAAAGTATGTTCAGCAAAAAGGTCAACAGAGCAAGACACCACATCAGAAAGTGGATTTGACCAGCACGAGTCAAAAGTCTTTCAGCTCAAATCCTCCTAGTTCCTCAGCAAGTAGAAAACAAGTCAAAGTTGAAAAACTTCAGACTTGGGTTTCCACTGGACGCATTCTTGAACATCTTAATGGACATCCATCATTGGATAATTAACTTGTTTGCTCTTGATTGTGCAGACTGCAGCCACGGAGACAAACAATGCAATCTGGCACTTTGATAGTGGTTGTGGAAAGCACATGACGGGCAACAAGAATAACCTTATAAACTATAGACGGTGGTCTAAAGGTCCAACAATAAGGTTTGCTGGTGGAGGCTCCGGATCTACAAAAGGCTATGGTGATGTGAAGTTGGGATGCGTAACCATTTCTGGAGTTCTTTATGTCAAAATCTTAAGTTTAACCTTTTCAGCATGAGTCAATTTGCTGACAAAGGATACTTCATCGAAATTAAAAGTGATGAATGTAAACTTGTAGATTTTGAGACTAAAAAGGTTATAATGATTGCAAGAAGATCAGGAGGCTTGTACACCGTTGATTGGTCTTCAGCAAACGTTAAAAAATGCCTTGTCTCAGATCATGATTGCCTTGATGAAAAAGCATGGTTATGGCATAAACGAACAAGTCATCTAAACTTCAAGACCCTGAATAAGCTGTCTAAAAAGGCACTTGTAGTTGGATTACCTAGGGTTACTTTTAAGAAGGATGGTGTTTGCAATGCATGTCAGCAAGGAAAGCAAACCAAATCTTCTTTCAAGAACAAGGCAGTACCGTCAACTACAAAACCTTTACAACTCTTACACATGGACTGTTTGAATCTTCTTCAACAAGATATGCTGGTAAGAAGTATGGTCTAGTCGTGGTAGATGACTATTCAAGATTCACTTGGGTAGTGTTCATCAAGCACAAATCTGAAACCAAGACTGAAATACCTAACTTGCTGAATAAGCTTGAAGTCATGAAAAATGACAAGGTAAAAGTCATAAGGACAGACCATGGTACTGAGTTTGTAAACCAGTACATAACTGAATATTGTACCTCCAAAGGTATTCAACATCAGTTATCCTCAGTAAGGACACCACAGCAAAACGGTGTTGCTGAACGGAAGAATCGTACCCTGAAAGAAGCCGCAAGAACAATGCTTGCTGACACTGAAATAAGTGAGGCTTACTGGGTTGAAGCGATTAATACCGCCTGCTATACTCAGAATAGATGTTTGATTACTACAACAAAACTCCTTATGAATTGTTTGTTGGTAGACCTCCTAACATCACTCATCTAAGAGTATTTGGTTGGAAGTGTTTCGTTCTTAACAATGGTAGAGAATACCTAAGAACATTTCAACCAAAGGCAGACGAAGCGATATTTCTTGGCTACTCCTTGCATAGTAAAGCTTATAGAGTTTACAACAAAAAGGCACAAAAGATTGAAGAATTTGTGCATGTTGTATTCTACGAAAAGTCACAAGGTGTGCGTGCTGAAGAAGAAATATCAGAATGTATGAAAAAACTAATCATACATGAGCAAAGAACTGAATCTGATGCTAGGAAAATTAAGTCAATTGAACTAATGATGATTCTGACAATGACTCTCCTTCCCAAGTCATGACAAGATAAAAATAGTTCATGACATAGAATTTCCAGCAAAAGATGCAGTTGCTCCGGAAGTTGCTGAAATTACGCAATCTCCAGTGCCTGCTGATGAAATACCTCAATCCAGCAATGTTGAACAAGCAGTTGCTGACGAACAAATCTCAGCAGAGACACAAATTCCCAGTAGTACTGAACAAATACATACTGAAGAGTCACATGCTGATGAGCAAACATATCCTGATCCAACAAACAGGAAACCTGTTAATAAATGTATTAGAGATCATCCCTCTACGGATATGATTGGCGATATTAATAAACGCCAAGTGACTAGATCCAAAGCTACTCAAGGACTTGCTGAAGAAGCAATTGTCGTAAAAGTAGAATCTTTATTCTCTTGCTTTGTTTCACAAATTGAACCTAAAACCATAGAAGAAGCTTTGAAGCATTCTGAATGGATAAAGGCAATGCAAGAAGAATTGGATCAATTTGAAAGAAACAAGTCTGGAAACTTGTGCCACTTGCTGAAAATAAGAAAGCTATTGGTACAAAGTGGGTGTTCAGAAACAAGCTGAGCGAGTCTGGTGAAGTAACAAGAAACAAAGCACGCTTAGTTGCTCAAGGTTACTGTCAGACTGAAGGATTGGACTATGATGAGTCTTATGCTCCAGTTGCAAGATTGGATGCAATTAGGCTTTTCTTGGCCTTTGCTGCTCACAATGACTTCATTGTTTACCAAATGGATGTTAAGAGTGCATTCTTAAATGGTGAACTTGCTGAAGAAGTCTACCTAGAACAACCCCCTGGCTTTGAACTTCCCTCAGAAATCAAGATGGTATACAAGCTTCAGAAAGCTGTATATGGTCTAAAGCAAGCACCAAGAGCATGGTATGATACCTTGGCTAAGTTCTTGCTGGAAAATGGTTTCAAGAAAGGTGAAGTTGACAAAACTCTTTTTACCATGAACCATGATGGTAAATAATCTTAGTTCAAATTTATGTGGATGACATAATTTTTGGATCTAAGGACAAGCAACTTTGTGATGATTTTGCCAAACTCATGACTAATAAGTTTGAAATGAGTATGATGGGAAAATTGAATTATTTCCTAGGGTTGCAAGTCAAGCAACTCAAAGATGGAATATTCATAAATCAAGCAAAGTATGCGAAAGAAATGCTCATAAAGTTTAGGATCAAAGAGGATGAGAAACCTGAAAAGATCCCTATGAGTGTTGGTACCAAATTGGGCTATACTAAAGAGGACAAAAGTGTTGAAGAACACAAGTATAGGAAGCTCATTGGTTCCTTGTTGTATCTAAAAGCAAGTAGACCTGACATTCAGTATGCTGTTTGTGTGTGTGCAAGATTCCAATCTGATCCAAGAGAATCACACTACAAAAAGGCAATTAAAATACTGAAATATGTTAAAGGTACAGTCAATGTTGGATTATGGTATCCAAAAGATTCTGGACTTGAATTGGTTGGCTATTCTGATGCTGATCATGGTGGATCAACTCTTGATAGAAAAGTACCTCTGGAACTTGTCAGTTTTTGGGTACTAGATTAATATCATGGTTCAGCAAGAAGCAAACGTGTGTCGCCAATTCATCTACTGAATCTGAATACATTGCAGCTGGTTGTTGCACAGCTCAAATCCTATGGATCAGCAACAATTAAGAGATTATGGTATTTCTGCAAAGAAAACACCAATCTTTTGTGATAATACAAGTGCTATTGCATTACGCAAAAAATCCT
>CM051458.1:61122566-61164844 GCA_028274465.1 Plantago ovata | reverse complement strand
TTGCCGTGGGGGTTATCCTTACTGTCGTGACCAATTACTGACGATTTGTCAAGGTATGTGATAATTTATCTTATAAGATAAATCCGAGACCTTTGGGAAATTCAAGGAGTTTAGGAATGAGGTCGAAATGAATTGACCTAAGGATAGTCACTCTTCGATCAGATCGAGGAGGTGAATACCTTAGTGAGATTTATCGATTACTGAAGGAAAATGGAATTCAGTCGCAATGGACTCCTCCTGAACACCACAGTTAACGGTGTGTCTGAGCGGCGGAATCGAACCCTGTTAGACATGGTAAGATCAATGATTGATTCTCGACTCTTCCAAAGTATCTGTGAGATATGCACTACAAACTGCAATCTACTTCTGAACCGTGTACCATCTAAATCAGTGGATAAAAATCCTTATGAGTTATGGAAGGGAAAGAAGCCTTCACTAGGCTATCTTAGACCTTGGGGCTGTCCTGCGATAGTCAGCTGATGCTCACTGATAAGTTAGATGCCAAGGGTGTCAAAATATATTTCATAGGCTATCCTCGTCAGACGAGAGGCTATGAATTCTATCATGCTGAAGATCACAAGGTGATCGTGTTTAGAAACGTGAAGTTTTTTAGAAGCTGAATACCTCGAAGAAGAGAGGTTAGATGATATGATAGAACTTGAAGAAATTCAAGACTTTGACACGCGCGAACATGAGGTCTCAATCTTCTGATTTGGACTCAAGTTCAGTGGGAGCTTTCGAAGCAGACAAGGGTGATGATATGACACTTGCTAGGCATGTCATAGTCAGTGGGAGTCCTGTGATTAGATCAATATTGAAACCACACCAATAGAACCCGTTGTCAACCAACCTGTGCAACAAGTTTCACAAGAGCAGCCTCCCGCAAGGGAACAGGGTCGCGCCCAGCGACCGGCTGCATCAGTACCCACTGATAATGTTCGTGTTACACGAAGCCAGAAAGAAAAGCACCAGAACAAGTCGAGCTCCGTAGGTCGAAGAGGATCCTAAGAGGACCTCAGAAGCAAAGCCTTATGATAGAAGACATCAGTGAACTTGATGTCGGTTATCAGATCGGGAAGATCCCGAGACCTACAAAGAGGCAATAATTGATATTGACTCAGACAAATGGCAAGAGGCCATGGAATTAGAAATGGATTCAATGTACCAGAACCAAGTTTGGAACTTGGTAGACTTGCCCCAAGGGGTTAGACCAATTGGGTGCAAATGGGTCTTTAAACGAAAGACAGATGCCGATGGCAAGGTACAAACGCACAAAGCTAGGCTTGTGGCGAAAGGCTACACGCAAAGGTATGGCATCGATTATGATGAAACCTTTTCACCGGTAGCAAAATTGAAGTCCATTCAAATTCTACTTGCGATAGCTGCCTACTATGATTATGAAATCTGGCAGATGGATGTAAAGACAGCCTTCCTCAATGGCAACCTTGAGGAAGAGGTCTATATGGTACAGCCGGAAGGTTTTATTAGTATAACCAGGCCAACTGCTGTATGCAAATTACAAAGATCCATCTATGGGCTAAAGCAAGCGTCAAGGAGCTGGAATATCCGCTTTGATGAAGCTGTCAAATCGTTTGACTTCATCAGAAACAAGGAAGATCCCTGTGTCTATGCGAGACACAGCGACAAAGGAGTTGTTTTCATGATCATTTATGTAGATGACATTTTGGAAACAATGTCTCTATGCTAGAAGAGACTAAAGTTTGGTTATCAAGTACCTTCTCGATGAAGGACTTGGGTGAAGCGAACTACATCCTAGGGATAAAGATCTTTAGAGATAGATCCAAGAGGATGTTGGGAATGACACAGTCCGCCTACATCGACAAAATACTGAAGCATTATAAGATGGACGACTCAAAGAGAGGCTTTCTCCCAGCTAGGCATGGGATTGTCTTATCAGTTAAGGATTGTCCTAAAACTGATGAAGAGAAAAATGCAATGATTCGTGTGCCCTATGCTTCGGCAGTAGAGTCTATAATATATGCAATGAATTGCACAAGGCCCGATGTGGCATATGCGCTTAGTGTCACTTGTCGACACCAACAGAATCCAAGAGTACCTCACTGGACAGCTGTGAAGAACATTCTTAAGTACCTTAGACGGACTAAAGAGATGTTCTTGGTGTTTGGTGGAGAACTAGAATTAAAGATGTCTGGGTATGTCGACGCTGGATTTGAATCAGATCCTGATGACTTTAAGTCACAGACAGGATACGTATTCAAATTGAACGGAGGAGCTGTCTGTTGGAAGAGCTCTAAGCAAGCCACGATTGCTGACTCATCCACAGAGGCCGAGTACATTGCTGCATCAGAAGCATCGAAAGAAGCTGTCTGGATTTCAGAGTTCTTGAAGGAATTGAGGGTTGTTCCTGCTCCCAGTCCAATAACGATTTATTGTGACAATACGGGCGCCGTCGCTCAAGCTAGGGAGCCTAGATCTACAAACAAAAACAAACATGTACTTAGAAAATATCACGTTATACGTGAGATTATAGATAGAGGAGAAGTTAGTATAGAACGTGTCTCTACCACGGACAACGTGGCAGATCCTTTCACCAAGGTCTTATCAGTGGAAGTCCACTTAAGACATTATGCTAATCTGGGCATTAGGCATAAAGGTGACTGGCTCTAATCCAAGTGGGAGATTGATAGTGTATATGTCCTAGAGACAGTCCTTACTAAGGGCATGTTGCCCTTATAGAGGGCATATATGTACTATTACACAGGTCAACGTAATATAATATATGTTTGTTGCATTTTACTATTGAGTATCACTTTCATATTTATATTACACCAGGCTGCAGCATGTCATATCTTTATTACTGTCTGTATTGATATCAAACATGTCCCCTCGGATAGATGACCGATCACATAGATAGTGGGAGCTATGTGAGTTATCATCTATCCCAAACTCTCCCTAGTCAAGGTTCATCTCGGATGTTGGGGTGTGAATGAACCAGACAAGACTAGTATGCGTGGAGGTTATACTTGTTGGAGCAAGTGTGAGCCGATCCCACGACCACGGAACGGATTGTTGGACAATCGAGAAACGTTCCCATAACTGCGCATAGTTGTTCGAAGAAGCTTTATCGAACAATGGAAGTACCCACCGGACACTCCCATCGATGTATACTCTACACCGAAGTGTCTATGGGAACCGGTGAGTTGTCGAAGTGATGCCATTTGTCCTTTGTACTTACAGGACTTTATCATCACATTTGTTGCCCCATATCCTTGGTGGACCGTCGATGTCAGCTCTGAATAAGCAGCTGACCTAAGACACGATCCAGGATTATGGCTAAATACAAATGGGGGTGATAAGTGATTCTGTGAAGGATTCACTGTAGCACAGAAGAGCACTGCTCATAGTCTGCATAGTTGTGTTGGTAAAGTCACTGGCCAGTGCAAATGATATATTATGATGGTCATAAGTATATCTTAACCAAGCAACTCCCTGAGATGCCCGTGGATGTATTATTGGGATAGACACTTCATCGATCCTAGATACATTCGAGCAAGTCAGATGAAGGGACGTTACCATCGCCGCGTTGAGCGCAACAGGCTTCGCAACGAAAGGGTTAGCTTTGAGAAACCTCTCAAACGTCCTCACGTATTAATATTGCAAATGGAACCGTCTAGGAATTCCATGTTGCCTAGTCTAGGACTTGCTTAATACGATGAGGCCCTATGGGTCACACTATGTGGTGATTCAGTCTATCAGAATATCCTTGAAGATGGAATCGCAATTAATTTGGAATTAATTGTGATTGATGGATTACAATTGATTTAGAATTAATTATAATATTTGGTGGCTCAATTAATGATTTGGAATTATTAATTGAATTGGCTAATTAATTGTATTTTATGTAAATACAATTAAAGATTATATTTTGGAAATATAATGGAGGTTTGATTAGAAAGGATATGTTAATTTAGAATTAACATATGCACTTGGACAAAAATCTACTCGGAGTTTGAATTGCCTTAGAACTATAAGTGGGTCCCAAAATTGGGACCCACCTACTATCCCTACGAGGCACGCGCGCGCGCATGATGGATAAGGGGAAGGAGTTCGACTCCTTCCTCTATTAGAAGTCCAAGGGATAAGTTAGATTTTCCTGATTGAGTTTTGATTTGATTGGGAATGAATCTAGACTTGATATTGGTTTCCTTGTGCGATAAGAATTAGATTCTTATTCCTTTACGAAGTCTAATTGCTTATGCTTTAGGCTTCTATAGACTACTATATATAGTGGACTATTAGAGAGCTTTTTATACACAGGTTCAGACATAGACTTTCACAGTTATTCTACCCAGTTTTCTTAGAGAAAATGAAAAGCTCTCCCCTCCTCTTAAGCCACCCGCGCGCGCCACCTCACTGGAGGAATCGCCGCCCCGTCTTCTTGGTCACACAAGAATATCCTAGCATTCTTCCGATAGGCTGTTCATCCGTGGATACTAAGGTTGAGGTTCTAGGAGCTGGAAACTAACTCTTATTGTCTTGCAGATATAAGGAGTATTGTAGATATCTTCGACTTCAACGAAGGAGAAGATACACCGGAATATTACGAAGACTTGGAAGCTGCTTTGGAAGTAAGGTTAGTCTTCTAATTGACGTGTTTATATATATACGACATATGCATAATCAATTAACCTGTATGTTAAGAAATTTTTGAAATTCCGCTGCGTACCCTAGGGGTAACTCTGACCATATTTTTTTACAGTGGTATCAGAGCGAGGTTAATTGATTACGTATATACGTATATATATATTGTATGATCTTGTAGATATGTGGATGCAATTGATTCTATGATAAATTCGATTTTCAAAAGTTTTGTTTTTTTATATAAATTTAGAATTTATATTTTTCAAAAAAAAATAAAAAATTTAAATATATATATTTTCGGAGAGGGCCGCGTGCGCGACTCAGGCGGCGGCCGGCGCCTGCGTGCCGCAGGCGCCCGTGTGCCGCGGGCAGCCTGCGCGCCTGCGGCTGCCCGCGGCACACGGGGCGCAGGTACCCGCGTGTCGCGGGCGCCGGGCGCCCGGAGCCGCGGGCACCGGGGGGACCGGACTCGGTCCCGTCCCACGTTTTCAAAAAAAATATATATATATTTTTGGGTTGGGTTGGACCCAAAATCGAATTTTTGAAAGTTTTGAGGATTGAATTTTATATTTGGAATATAAATATGATTTAATTGTAATTGATTTAAACTAGAGGGGTTAAATTTAATTAGTATAAAGTTAAAGGGCTTATTTGTGATTTATCAATTTATTGTTTATTGCAAATTAGTCCTTCTACTTTTGAATTTTAGATTTAACACCTCCAAGGTTTTTAAAATTACAATTAAGTCCTTCGGTTTTTTTTTTTGAAAATTGCTACTTGGTCAATAGAATTTTCGATTATTCAATCTAGTCCAAATTTTCAATTATTTCATAGAGATTATAAGTATGGGATTATAATTTTCATAATGAAATTATGAAGTCATTTGTCATCCACATAGGCTACTACTTGTTTCATATGCTCTATATGCTATTGTTTGACAATGCATGTTTAAATACCATGTATTTTACATTCCGTTCGACCGCTATGCATGCGAGGGTAGGCGGCGCCCTCTTATATGTCGGACCGCATATTTATGTATGGGTAGGCGACACCCATTATGTGCTTGACCGCGTTTAGAACTAGAATGGATAGGCGGCATCCATTACGTGTAGACCGTTCATGCATGATGGGTAGGCGGCGCCCTTATTTGTTTGTAGATGACTGATAACAACCCTCAAGCTACAAGCCCCAACCAATATAAGTACAGAAATATATATATGTATGTATTTCTGAGATGCTTTCCATAGGGTGCTTTAATTCTGAACTTTCATTGCGTTTTCTTGTATTGGCGACCTCGTCTTACAGACTCGCAGTAATCGTTAGATTAGAGTAAGCCTATGGTTATGACTTACTGCATATTGTATCTAGCGACCTCGATAGGTACAATATGTAGGGCATCGGGTTAAATTAGATTTAACAACTACGAGTTGCGTGACGCAATTGGATAGTCTTACTAGTCCTACCAGTCATATTATGCTATGCGACCAGGCCCCGTTGGAGTATGGCATAGTATGGATTTGGATCTTGGCCACTACGGTAACTTGTTGGACATTACCCGTATGTTTGTTGTGGGGGGCAAGCATATGTGAAAATAGTGGGAGCTAAACAGCCAAAGGACCTTGTTGTTTAGTTATGTTGACTGTGTATGTAGAAATGATATTTCAATAGTTGATTTATTGTTTTCATTCTATATTATTTCTCCTTAGGATATTAGATATGGCGAGTATCTCGCTCCGTGCTGTCTTGGAGAAGCAAATTTTAACCGAACCAAACTTCCTAGATTGGATCAAGAATATACGTTTCGTGCTGAGGTACGAAAAGATTGAGTACGTCTTGGACGAGGTCATTCCCGTGTGCCCCGAAAATCAGACTGCCGATCAGGTTGCTGCTTGGAATCAAGCCAACAAGGTAAGGTCTGATAAGCATCTTGAGGATGCTAGATCCGCGCAGTGTATTATGCTGGCGGCAATGAGCAATGAGCTGCAGAGGCAACATGAAAGCATGTTGTCGTATGAGATGTTGAAGCATCTTGAGTCGCTCTTTAAGACGACACTAGAAGTGTTGAATTTGATTTGATCAAAGACATACACAGATGCAAGCTCAGTGAAGTAGGGAACATGTCTGAGCATGTTCTCAAAATGATTGGTCTCTTTGAAAAGCTTGCCGATACCGGCGTTAAGCTAGAGAACAAGATCATGGTGATCTTTGTCCTTCAATCATTGTCGAGTTCGTATTCGCAGTTCATCATTAATTACACGATGAATGTGAAGGACGTAACACTGCCTGAACTTCATAATCTGCTGAAGACATATGATCAAACTCTTCCTAAGAAGGAAAAGTCGATCATGCTTGTTGGGCAACCGTCTAACTCAAACCCGAAAGGCAAAGGTGCTAAGGGTAAGGGAAAGTCGGGAGCCAAGGCTAACACTTGGAGTGATAAGCCTAAGCGTCCGAACCAGAAAAGGAAGTTCAAGAGAAGCGGAAGGGTGCGCACAGATGAATGTCTTTTCTGTAAGCAGAAAGGACATTGGAAGAAAGATTGCCCAAAGCATAGGGCAGATCAAGCTAAGAAGTCATCGGCTTCTGGCTCAGGTATGTTTGTTATCGAAATGAACATGACTACTTTTGACTCCAATGGTTGGGTATTAGATACAGCCTGTGGCTCACACATTTGTAATAATGTGCAGGAGCTAATTGATCACAGCTAGTCAAGCGAGGTGAAATCGACTTGCATGTTGCGAACGGCAATCCAGTTGAAGTCCATGCGCGTGGGGGTTATCCTTACTTCGTGACCATTACTGACGATTTTTCAAGGTATGGATATATTTATCTTATGAAGAATAAATCCGAGACCTTTGGGAAATTCAAGGAGTTTAGGAATGAGGTCGAGAATGAATTGAACCTAAGGATAGTCACTCTTCGATCAGATCGAGGAGGTGAATACCTTAGTGAAGAATTTATCGATTACTTGAAGGAAAATGGAATTCAGTCGCAATGGACTCCTCCTAGAACACCACAGTTAAACGGTGTGTCTGAGAGGAGGAATCGAACCCTGTTAGACATGGTAAGATCAATGATTGGATTCTCGACTCTTCCAAAGTATCTGTGACGATATGCACTACAAACTGCAATCTACATTCTGAACCGTGTACCATCTAAATCAGTGGATAAAACTCCTTATGAGTTATGGAAGGGAAAGAAGCCTTCACTAGGCTATCTTAGACCTTGGGGCTGTCCTGCGATAGTCAAGCTGATGCTCACTGATAAGTTAGATGCCAAGGGTGTCAAAATATATTTCATAGGCTATCCTCGTCAGACGAGAGGCTATGAATTCTATCATGCTGAAGATCACAAGGTGATCGTGTTTAGAAACGTGAAGTTTTTAGAAGCTGAATACCTCGAAGAAGAGAGGTTAGATGATATGATAGAACTTGAAGAAATTCAAGACTTTGACACGCGCGAACATGAGGTCTCTAAATCTTCTGATTTGGACTCAAGTTCAGTGGGAGCTTTCGAAGCAGACAAGGGTGATGATATGACACTTGCTAGGCATGTCATAGTCAGTGGGAGTCCTGTGATTAGATCAATAGTTGAAACCACACCAATAGAACCCGTTGTCAACCAACCTGTGCAACAAGTTTCACAAGAGCAGCCTCCCGCAAGGGAACAGGGTCGCGCCCAGCGACCGGCTGCATCAGTACCCACTGATAATGTTCGTGTTACACGAAGCCAGAAAAGAAAAGCACCAGAACAAGTCGAGCTCCGTAGGTCGAAGAGGATCCTAAGAGGACCTCAGAAGCAAAGCCTTATGATAGAAGACATCAGTGAACTTGATGTCGGTTTATCAGATCGGGAAGATCCCGAGACCTACAAAGAGGCAATAATTGATATTGACTCAGACAAATGGCAAGAGGCCATGGAATTAGAAATGGATTCAATGTACCAGAACCAAGTTTGGAACTTGGTAGACTTGCCCCAAGGGGTTAGACCAATTGGGTGCAAATGGGTCTTTAAACGAAAGACAGATGCCGATGGCAAGGTACAAACGCACAAAGCTAGGCTTGTGGCGAAAGGCTACACGCAAAGGTATGGCATCGATTATGATGAAACCTTTTCACCGGTAGCAAAATTGAAGTCCATTCGAATTCTACTTGCGATAGCTGCCTACTATGATTATGAAATCTGGCAGATGGATGTAAAGACAGCCTTCCTCAATGGAAACCTTGAGGAAGAGGTCTATATGGTACAGCCGGAAGGTTTTATTAGTAAAACCAGGCCAACTGCTGTATGCAAATTACAAAGATCCATCTATGGGCTAAAGCAAGCGTCAAGGAGCTGGAATATCCGCTTTGATGAAGCTGTCAAATCGTTTGACTTCATCAGAAACAAGGAAGATCCCTGTGTCTATGCGAGACACAGCGACAAAGGAGTTGTTTTCATGATCATTTATGTAGATGACATTTTGATCATGGGAAACAATGTCTCTATGCTAGAAGAGACTAAAGTTTGGTTATCAAGTACCTTCTCGATGAAGGACTTGGGTGAAGCGAACTACATCCTAGGGATCAAGATCTTTAGAGATAGATCCAAGAGGATGTTGGGAATGACACAGTCCGCCTACATCGACAAAATACTGAAGCGTTATAAGATGGACGACTCAAAGAGAGGCTTTCTCCCAGCTAGGCATGGGATTGTCTTATCAGTTAAGGATTGTCCTAAAACTGATGAAGAGAAAAATGCAATGAGTCGTGTGCCCTATGCTTCGGCAGTAGAGTCTATAATATATACAATGAATTGCACAAGGCCCGATGTGGCATATGCGCTTAGTGTCACTTGTCGACACCAACAGAATCCAAGAGTACCTCACTGGACAGCTGTGAAGAACATTCTTAAGTACCTTAGACGGACTAAAGAGAACCAGAATTAAAGATGTCTGGGTATGTCGACGCTGGATTTGAATCAGATCCTGATGACTTTAAGTCACAGACAGGATACGTATTCAAATTGAATGGAGGAGCTGTCTGTTGGAAGAGCTCTAAGCAAGCCACGATTGCTGACTCATCCACAGAGGCCGAGTACATTGCTGCATCAGAAGCATCAAAAGAAGCTGTCTGGATTTCAGAGTTCTTGAAGGAATTGAGGGTTGTTCCTGCTCCCAGTCCAATAACGATTTATTGTGACAATACGGGCGCCGTCGCTCAAGCTAGGGAGCCTAGATCTACAAACAAGAACAAACATGTACTTAGAAAATATCACGTTATACGTGAGATTATAGATAGAGGAGAAGTTAGTATAGAACGTGTCTCTACCACGGACAACGTGGCAGATCCTTTCACCAAGGTCTTATCAGTGGAAGTCCACTTAAGACATTATGCTAATTTGGGCATTAGGCATAAAGGTGACTGGCTCTAATCCAAGTGGGAGATTGATAGTGTATATGTCCTAGAGACAGTCCTTACTAAGGGCATGTTGCCCTTATAGAGGGCATATATGTACTATTACACAGGTCAACGTAATATAATATATGTTTGTTGCATTTTACTATTGAGTATCGCTTTCATATTTATATTACACCAGGCTGCAGCATGTCATATCTTTATTACTGTCTGTATTGATATTAAACATGTCCCCTCGGATAGATGACCGATCACATAGATAGTGGGATCTATGTGAGTTATCATCTATCCCAAACTCTCCCTAGTCAAGGTTCATCTCGGATGTTGGGGTGTGAATGAACCAGACAAGACTAGTATGCGTGGAGGTTATACTTGTTGGAGCAAGTGTGAGTCGAACCCACGGCCACGGAACGGATTGTTGGACAATCGAGAAACGTTCCCATAACTGCGCATAGTTGTTCGAAGAAGCTTTATCGAACAATGGAAGTACCCACCGGACACTCCCATCGATGTATACTCTACACCGAAGTATCTATGGGAACCGGTGAGTTGTCGAAGTGATGCCATTCGTCCTTTGTACTTACAGGACTTTATCATCACATTTGTTGCCCCATATCCTTGGTGGACCCGTCGATGTCAACTCTGAATAAGCAGCTGACCTAAGACACGATCCAGGATTATGGCTAAATACAAATGGGGGTGATAAGTGATTCTGTGAAGGATTCACTGTAGCACAGGAGAGCACTGCTCATAGTCTGCATAGTTGTGTTGGTAAAGTCACTGGCCAGTGCAAATGATATATTATGATGGTCATAAGTATATCTTAACCAAGCAACTCCCTGAGATGCCCGTGGATGTATTATTGGGATAGACACTTCATCGATCCTAGATACATTCGAGCAAGTCATATGAAGGGACGTTACCATCGCCGCGTTGAGCGCAACAGGCTTCGCAACGAAAGGGTTAGCTTTGAGAAACCTCTCAGACGTCCTCACGTATTAATATTGCAAATGGAACCGTCTAGGAATTCCATGTTGCCTAGTCCAGGACTTGCTTAATACGATGAGGCCCTATGGGTCACACTATGTGGTGATTCAGTCTATCAGAATATCCTTGAAGATGGAATCGCAATTAATTTGGAATTAATTGTGATTGATGGATTACAATTGATTTAGAATTAATTATAATATTTGGTGGCTCAATTAATGATTTGGAATTATTAATTGAATTGGCTAATTAATTGTATTTTATGTAAATACAATTAAAGATTATATTTTGGAAATATAATGGAGGTTTGATTAGAAAGGATATGTTAATTTAGAATTAACATATGCACTTGGGCAAAAATCTACTCGGAGTTTGAATTGCCTTAGAACTATAAGTGGGTCCCAAAATTGGGACCCACCTACTGTCCCTACGAGGCACGCGCGCGCGCATGATGGATAAGGGGAAGGAGTTCGACTCCTTCCTCTATTAGAAGTCCAAGGGATAAGTTAGATTTTCCTGATTGAGTTTTGATTTGATTGGGAATGAATCTAGACTTGATATTGGTTTCCTTGTGCGATAAGAATTAGATTCTTATTCCTTTACGAAGTCTAATTGCTTATTCTTTAGGCTTCTATAGACTACTATATATAGTGGACTATTATAGAGCTTTTTATACACAGGTTCAGACATAGACTTTCACAGTTATTCTACCCAGTTTTCTTAGAGAAAATGAAAAGCTCTCCCCTCCTCTTTAGCCACCCGCGCGCGCCACCTCACTGGAGGAATCGCCGCCCCGTCTTCTTGGTCACACAAGAATATCCTAGCATCCTTCCGATAGGTTGTTCATCCGTGGATACCAAGGTTGAGGTTCTAAGAGCTGGAAACTAACTCTTATTGTCTTGCAGATATAAGGAGTATTTTAGATATCTTCGACTTCAACGAAGGAGAAGATACACCGGAATATTACGAAGACTTGGAAGCTGCTTTGGAAGTAAGGTTAGTCTTCTAATTGACGTGTTTATATATATACGACATATGCATAATCAATTAACCTGTATGTTAAGAAATTTTTTGAAATTCCGCTGCGTACCCTAGGGGTAACTCTGACCATATTTTTTTTACAGTGGTATCAGAGCGAGGTTAATTGATTACGTATACGTATATATATTGTATGATCTTGTAGATATGTGGATGCAATTGATTCTATGATAAATTCGATTTTCAAAAGTTTTGTATTTTTATATAAATTTAGAATTTATATTTTTTCAAAAAAAAATAAAAAAATTTAAATATATATATTTTCGGAGAGGGCCGCGTGGGCGACTCAGGCGGCGGCCGGCGCCTGCGTGCCGCAGGCGCCCGTGTGCCGCGGGCAGCCTGCGGACGCAGGCACGCGGCGCCCCACGCAGCGCCGGTACCCGCGTGCGCGACTCAGGCGGCGGCCGGCGCCTGCGGCTTCCCGCGGCACACGGGGCGCCGGTACACGCGTGTCGCGGGCGCCGGGCGCCCGGAGCCGCGGGCACCGGGGGGACCGGACTCGGTCCCGTCCCACGTTTTCAAAAAAAAATATATATATTTTTGGGTTGGACCCAAAATCGAATTTTTGAAAGTTTTGAGGATTGAATTTTATATTTGGAATATAAATATGATTTAATTGTAATTGATTTAAACTAGAGGGGTTAAATTTAATTAGTATAAAGTTAAAGGGCTTATTTGTGATTTATCAATTTATTATTTATTGCAAATTAGTCCTTCTACTTTTGAATTTTAGATTTAACACCTCCAAGGTTTTTAAAATTACAATTAAGTCCTTCGGTTTTTTTTTTTCGAAAATTGCTACTTGGTCAATAGAATTTTCGATTATTCAATCTAGTCCAAATTTTCAATTATTTCATAGAGATTATAAGTATGGGATTATAATTTTCATAATGAAATTATGAAGTCATTTGTCATCCACATAGGCTACTACTTGTTTCATATGCTCTATATGCTATTGTTTGACAATGCATGTTTAAATACCATGTATTTTACATTCCGTTCGACCGCTATGCATGCGAGGGTAGGCGGCGCCCTCTTATATGTCGGACCGCATATTTATGTATGGGTAGGCGACACCCATTATGTGCTTGACCGCGTTTAGAACTAGAATGGATAGGCGGCATCCATTACGTGTAGACCGTTCATGCATGATGGGTAGGCGGCGCCCTTATTTGTTTGTAGATGACTGATAACAACCCTCAAGCTACAAGCCCCAACCAATATAAGTACAGAAATATATATATATGTATGTATTTCTGAGATGCTTTCCATAGGGTGCTTTAATTCTGAACTTTCATTGCGTTTTCTTGTATTGGCGACCTCATCTTACAGACTCGCAGTAATCGTCAGATTAGAGTAAGCCTATGGTTATGACTTACTGCATATTGTATCTAGCGACCTCGATAGGTACAATATGTAGGGCATCGGGTTAAATTAGATTTAACAACTACGAGTTGCGTGACGCAATTGGATAGTCTTACTAGTCCTACCAGTCATATTATGCTATGCGACCAGGCCCCGTTGGAGTATGGCATAGTATGGATTTGGATCTTGACCACTACGGTAACTTGTTGGACATTACCCGTATGTTTGTTGTGGGGGGCAAGCATATGTGAAAATAGTGGGAGCTAAACAGCCAAAGGACCTTGTTGTTTAGTTATGTTGACTGTGTATGTAGAAATGATATTTCAATAGTTGATTTATTGTTTTCATTCTATATTATTTCTCCTTAGGATATTAGATATGGCGAGTATCTCGCTCCGTGCTGTCTTGGAGAAGCAAATTTTAACCGAACCAAACTTCCTAGATTGGATCAAGAATATACGTTTCGTGCTGAGGTACGAAAAGATTGAGTACGTCTTGGACGAGGTCATTCCCGTGTGCCCCGAAAATCAAACTGCCGATCAGGTTGCTGCTTGGAATCAAGCCAACAAGGTAAGGTCTGATAAGCATCTTGAGGATGCTAGATCCGCGCAGTGTATTATGCTGGCGGCAATGAGCAATGAGCTGCAGAGGAAACATGAAAGCATGTTGCCGTATGAGATGTTGAAGCATCTTGAGTCTCTCTTTAAGACGGCAGTTAGAAGTGTTGAATTTGATTTGATCAAAGACATACACAGATGCAAGCTCAGTGAAGGAGGGAACATGTCTGAGCATGTTCTCAAAATGATTGGTCTCTTTGAAAAGCTTGCCGATACCGGCGTTAAGGTAGAGAACAAGATCATGGTGATCTTTGTCCTTCAATCATTGCCGAGTTCGTATTCGCAGTTCATCATTAATTACACGATGAATGTGAAGGACGTAACACTGCCTGAACTTCATAATCTGCTGAAGACATATGATCAAACTCTTCCTAAGAAGGAAAAGTCGATCATGCTTGTTGGGCAACCGTCTAACTCAAACCCGAAAGGCAAAGGTGCTAAGGGTAAGGGAAAGTCGGGAGCCAAGGCTAACACTTGGAGTGATAAGCCTAAGCGTCCGAACCAGAAAAGGAAGTTCAAGAGAAGCGGAAGGGTGCGCACAGATGAATGTCTTTTCTGTAAGCAGAAAGGACATTGGAAGAAAGATTGCCCAAAGCATAGGGCAGATCAAGCTAAGAAGTCATCGGCTTCTGGCTCAGGTATGTTTGTTATCGAAATGAACATGACTACTTTTGGCTCCAATGGTTGGGTATTAGATACAGCCTGTGGCTCACACATTTGTAATAATGTGCAGGACCTAATTGATCACAAGCTAGTCAAGCGAGGTGAAATCGACTTGCATGTTGCGAACGGCAATCCAGTTGAAGTACATGCGCGTGGGGGTTATCCTTACTTCGTTACCTTTACTGACGATTTCTCAAGGTATGGATATATTTATCTTATGAAGAATAAATCCGAGACCTTTGGGAAATTCAAGGAGTTTAGGAATGAGGTCGAGAATGAATTGAACCTAAGGATAGTCACTCTTCGATCAGATCGAGGAGGTGAATACCTTAGTGAAGAATTTATCGATTACTTGAAGGAAAATGGAATTCAGTCGCAATGGACTCCTCCTAGAACACCACAGTTAAACGGTGTGTCTGAGAGGAGGAATCGAACCCTGTTAGACATGGTAAGATCAATGATTGGATTCTCGACTCTTCCAAAGTATCTGTGACGATATGCACTACAAACTGCAATCTACATTCTGAACCGTGTACCATCTAAATCAGTGGATAAAACTCCTTATGAGTTATGGAAGGGAAAGAAGCCTTCACTAGGCTATCTTAGACCTTGGGGCTGTCCTGCGATAGTCAAGCTGATGCTCACTGATAAGTTAGATGCCAAGGGTGTCAAAATATATTTCATAGGCTATCCTCGTCAGACGAGAGGCTATGAATTCTATCATGCTGAAGATCACAAGGTGATCGTGTTTAGAAACGTGAAGTTTTTAGAAGCTGAATACCTCGAAGAAGAGAGGTTAGATGATATGATAGAACTTGAAGAAATTCAAGACTTTGACACGCGCGAACATGAGGTCTCTAAATCTTCTGATTTGGACTCAAGTTCAGTGGGAGCTTTCGAAGCAGACAAGGGTGATGATATGACACTTGCTAGGCATGTCATAGTCAGTGGGAGTCCTGTGATTAGATCAATAGTTGAAAGCACACCAATAGAACCTGTTGTCAACCAACCTGTGCAACAAGTTTCACAAGAGCAGCCTCCCGCAAGGGAACAGGGTCGCGCCCAGCGACCGGCTGCATCAGTACCCACTGATAATGTTCGTGTTACACGAAGCCAGAAAAGAAAAGCACCAGAACAAGTCGAGCTCCGTAGGTCGAAGAGGATCCTAAGAGGACCTCAGAAGCAAAGCCTTATGATAGAAGACATCAGTGAACTTGATGTCGGTTTATCAGATCGGGAAGATCCCGAGACCTACAAGGAGGCAATAATTGATATTGACTCAGACAAATGGCAAGAGGCCATGGAATTAGAAATGGATTCAATGTACCAGAACCAAGTTTGGAACTTGGTAGACTTGCCCCAAGGGGTTAGACCAATTGGGTGCAAATGGGTCTTTAAACGAAAGACAGATGCCGATGGCAAGGTACAAACGCACAAAGCTAGGCTTGTGGCGAAAGGCTACACGCAAAGGTATGGCATCGATTATGATGAAACCTTTTCACCGGTAGCAAAATTGAAGCCCATTCGAATTCTACTTGCGATAGCTGCCTACTATGATTATGAAATCTGGCAGATGGATGTAAAGACAGCCTTCCTCAATGGAAACCTTGAGGAAGAGGTCTATATGGTACAGCCGGAAGGTTTTATTAGTAAAACCAGGCCAACTGCTGTATGCAAATTACAAAGATCCATCTATGGGCTAAAGCAAGCGTCAAGGAGCTGGAATATCCGCTTTGATGAAGCTGTCAAATCGTTTGACTTCATCAGAAACAAGGAAGATCCCTGTGTCTATGCGAGACACAGCGACAAAGGAGTTGTTTTCATGATCATTTATGTAGATGACATTTTGATCATGGGAAACAATGTCTCTATGCTAGAAGAGATTAAAGTTTGGTTATCAAGTACCTTCTCGATGAAGGACTTGGGTGAAGCGAACTACATCCTAGGGATCAAGATCTTTAGAGATAGATCCAAGAGGATGTTGGGAATGACACAGTCCGCCTACATCGACAAAATACTGAAGCGTTATAAGATGGACGACTCAAAGAGAGGCTTTCTCCCAGCTAGGCATGGGATTGTCTTATCAGTTAAGGATTGTCCTAAAACTGATGAAGAGAAAAATGCAATGAGTCGTGTGCCCTATGCTTCGGCAGTAGAGTCTATAATATATACAATGAATTGCACAAGGCCCGATGTGGCATATGCGCTTAGTGTCACTTGTCGACACCAACAGAATCCAAGAGTACCTCACTGGACAGCTGTGAAGAACATTCTTAAGTACCTTAGACGGACTAAAGAGAACCAGAATTAAAGATGTCTGGGTATGTCGACGCTGGATTTGAATCAGATCCTGATGACTTTAAGTCACAGACAGGATACGTATTCAAATTGAACGGAGGAGCTGTCTGTTGGAAGAGCTCTAAGCAAGCCACGATTGCTGACTCATCCACAGAGGCCGAGTACATTGCTGCATCAGAAGCATCGAAAGAAGCTGTCTGGATTTCAGAGTTCTTGAAGGAATTGAGGGTTGTTCCTGCTCCCAGTCCAATAACGATTTATTGTGACAATACGGGCGCCGTCGCTCAAGCTAGGGAGCCTAGATCTACAAACAAGAACAAACATGTACTTAGAAAATATCACGTTATACGTGAGATTATAGATAGAGGAGAAGTTAGTATAGAACGTGTCTCTACCACGGACAACGTGGCAGATCCTTTCACCAAGGTCTTATCAGTGGAAGTCCACTTAAGACATTATACTAATTTGGGCATTAGGCATAAAGGTGACTGGCTCTAATCCAAGTGGGAGATTGATAGTGTATATGTCCTAGAGACAGTCCTTACTAAGGGCATGTTGCCCTTATAGAGGGCATATATGTACTATTACACAGGTCAACGTAATATAATATATGTTTGTTGCATTTTACTATTGAGTATCGCTTTCATATTTATATTACACCAGGCTGCAGCATGTCATATCTTTATTACTGTCTGTATTGATATTAAACATGTCCCCTCGGATAGATGACCGATCACATAGATAGTGGGATCTATGTGAGTTATCATCTATCCCAAACTCTCCCTAGTCAAGGTTCATCTCGGATGTTGGGGTGTGAATGAACCAGACAAGACTAGTATGCGTGGAGGTTATACTTGTTGGAGCAAGTGTGAGTCGATCCCACGGCCACGGAACGGATTGTTGGACAATCGAGAAACGTTCCAATAACTGCGCATAGTTGTTCGAAGAAGCTTTATCGAACAATGGAAGTACCCACCGGACACTCCCATCGATGTATACTCTACACCGAAGTATCTATGGGAACCGGTGAGTTGTCGAAGTGATGCCATTCGTCCTTTGTACTTACAGGACTTTATCATCACATTTGTTGCCCCATATCCTTGGTGGACCCGTCGATGTCAACTCTGAATAAGCAGCTGACCTAAGACACGATCCAGGATTATGGCTAAATACAAATGGGGGTGATAAGTGATTCTGTGAAGGATTCACTGTAGCATAGGAGAGCACTGCTCATAGTCTGCATAGTTGTGTTGGTAAAGTCACTGGCCAGTGCAAATGATATATTATGATGGTCATAAGTATATCTTAACCAAGCAACTCCCTGAGATGCCCGTGGATGTATTATTGGGATAGACACTTCATCGATCCGAGATACATTCGAGCAAGTCATATGAAGGGACGTTACCATCGCCGCGTTGAGCGCAACAGGCTTCGCAACGAAAGGGTTAGCTTTGAGAAACCTCTCAGACGTCCTCACGTATTAATATTGCAAATTGAACCGTCTAGGAATTCCATGTTGTCTAGTCTAGGACTTGCTTAATACGATGAGGCCCTATGGGTCACACTATGTGGTGATTCAGTCTATCAGAATATCCTTGAAGATGGAATCGCAATTAATTTGGAATTAATTGTGATTGATGGATTATAATTGATGTGGAATTAATTATAATATTTGGTGGCTCAATTAATGATTTGGAATTATTAATTGAATTGGCTAATTAATTGTATTTTATGTAAATACAATTAAAGATTATATTTTGGAAATATAATGGAGGTTTGATTAGAAAGGATATGTTAATTTAGAATTAACATATGCACTTGGGCAAAAATCTACTCGGAGTTTGAATTGCCTTAGAACTATAAGTGGGTCCCAAAATTGGGACCCACCTACTGTCCCTACGAGGCACGCGCGCGCGCATGATGGATAAGGGGAAGGAGTTCGACTCCTTCCTCTATTAGAAGTCCAAGGGATAAGTTAGATTTTCCTGATTGAGTTTTGATTTGATTGGGAATGAATCTAGACTTGATATTGGTTTCCTTGTGCGATAAGAATTAGATTCTTATTCCTTTACGAAGTCTAATTGCTTATGCTTTAGACTTCTATAGACTACTATATATAGTGGACTATTAGAGAGCTTTTTATACACAGGTTCAGACATAGACTTTCACAGTTATTCTACCCAGTTTTCTTAGAGAAAATGAAAAGCTCTCCCCTCCTCTTTAGCCACCCGCGCGCGCCACCTCACCGGAGGAATCGCCGCCCCGTCTTCTTGGTCACACAAGAATATCCTAGCATTCTTCCGATAGGCTGTTCATCCGTGGATACCAAGGTTGAGGTTCTAAGAGTTGGAAACTAACTCTTATTGTCTTGCAGATATAAGGAGTATTGTAGATATCTTCGACTTCAACGAAGGAGAAGATACACCGGAATATTACGAAGACTTGGAAGCTTCTTTGGAAGTAAGGTTAGTCTTCTAATTGACGTGTTTATATATATACGACATATGCATAATCAATTAACCTGTATGTTAAGAAAATTTTTGAAATTCCGCTGCGTACCCTAGGGGTAACTCTGACCATATTTTCTTACAATTTTAACAACCTTAGATTGACCAAATTGATAGAGTTCTGGTTGACCACTATCAGTTGCACGAACAAAGGTGATTGGTGAATTGTCTTTACTCAAGAGTATTACATCATCACCTTCATACGTGGCACCTAAAACTTCTTCCTGAGATGGATCTCTCAGATAAGAGTTTAGTTATGTGAGCGTATTACTACCATCCGCATAAGATTTGAAATTGACTTTCATCTTTTTCATTTCTTGTATTTTAACAAGTATCTTTAGAATTGAGGACTGATACTCTTCCAATTCTATTGCCATTTGAGCATTCTTCTCTGTAGCTTCATCAATTAACTTCTTGAGATGCAATATTTCAGCATCCTTCTTTTCTGACTCAACGCTCAGCAAGACGTACTTTTCAGTAGTTTGCTTAGTTAGAAGTTCAGCATTCTGTAGTTTCTCTTGCTGTTTGCTCAGAGTTTTCTCAAATCTTTCGATTTCTCCTTGAATTCTATCAAGGTCAATGTCATCTTCACTTTCTGAATCAGAGCCAGAGGTAGGACAATTTACCTGACCGACCATGAGGCAGAACTCGTAGTTTGACTCATCTGGATAAGCTTCCATAGATTCCAAAATCTTCCTTGCCAATCTCTACGTCAAGAGTGACTTCTTCTTCTTCAGTGTCTGAACTCTCTACCTCACTGTCTTCAGAACTTGTTTCAATGCACAGAGCATCGATTTTTGCTTGAAGCTTTTTCTTTGCTTCAGCAATTAAAGCCCTTTTGAACTTCTTCTTCTTTTCAGCAGATTTCCCTTTCAGTAAGGGGCAATTTGCTTTGAAGTGTCCAGGCTTCTTGCAATAAAACTAAAGATCATTGCCAACTGCTGGTTCTTCTGAGGAGTTTGCTTGCTGAACTTGCTTGTTCAGCGATCTAGCTTCATTCTTGTATTTATGGTAGTTGTTACCAAGATGCTTTTTCAGCTTCTCTTTTGCTTTTCGCCTTTCAAGTTCCTTACTGATGAATTTCTTCATGTTTCTAACAACAAGAGCATTTTCATCAGCAGGCTCTTTATCATTCTTATTTTTAGAAAATGACGGCTTGGCAGCAAGAGCAATGTCTTGCGATTTTTCAGCAAACACATTTTCTCTTTGCTTTGTCTCATAGTTGACAGTAGCAAGATGAGAGAACAACTCAGTAAGAGTGATATTTGGCATTCCTTGATTATAGTAGAAATTCTGAGTATGGCTCCATCCTTGGTTCAGACTTTTAATAATGGTTTTCACCTTTTCAGAATCTGAATAGAAGTTTCCAACTCCTAAGGCAGCCATCTCACTCAGTAGAGTTGTGAATATGAAATCCAAGTCTTCCAGTGACTCATTTGTACCTTGTTTAAAGTTTTGAAACTTCAACTTTAGCACTTCGAGTTTGTTTTCCTTGGTTTTGTCAGATCCAGCACAAAGATCTTGAACCATTTTCCAAGCTTCCTTAGCAGTTTTGGCACCCCACAGTTTGCACTGTATTGTATCTGGAGTAGATCGTATAATGGTGTTTCTTGCTTGGGCATCAAGACAGAATCTTTTGGCTTCATCTGAAGTTCATTCCTCTCTTGGTTTTGGAACAACAGTATCGACTGGTTCACCTAAGATAGTTTCCTTTCCAGCCTCTGTGGTTTTGTGAAGAAAACTTCTCTCAATTTTAGTGATCTTGATAGGTCCATCATTTATGACAGTAACCATCTCATCACTAATGGCCTCAAGATGTAGCACCATGTTGTTTCGCCATTTTTCATAGTTTTCCAGCTTCAGCAAGGGAGCGTCTCCTAGCGACATCCTGTCAGCAAAAGACTACCAAACTGATCAAGTGAAAGTGATTTACGGAAAGCACCTAAGGGGATCTAGGTTCAGTGGTGAAGGTTAAAGAACCTCCAGCTCTGATACCACTTGTTGGTCCCTTTAAACAACAAGAAAAGACTAGCGGGGGAGGGGGTTGAATAGTCTTTTCAAACTTTTCGTCGTTTAAAACTTTCTCAGCAAGTGCTTATTACTTTTCAGTAATGAGTTTGATTGTTTCTGGTGTCAAGACTTGTTCTTGTTCGAAAGAAAGAACACTTACCTAATTTCTTAGCCGTGAATGTTCTACTTCTTCACAAGTAGGTTTTGTTTCAAACTTAAGTCTTGGAACGGATCAATAGGCAGTAAAGAGTATAGAAGGTTTTGAGTGTTTAAAGCACAAGTGAGAGTTTGATCACGTTGTTGACACACTTCTACTCTTTGCCTGATGACCTCTATTTATAGTGTCTCAATGGACCCGTTTGAATTTCAAATTCTAAGGCTTTGCACCTTAAGATGTCACTATCTTGCTTTTGTACTTTCAGCAACGTCCTTCATTGTCTTCTTGTCTTCATGTTCTTCGCGTGCCTACTTTGCATTTAATGTTCATTTGAATCAAATTCAAATGTGAACGTTGGAGCCAAAATGCAAGTACTCTTTAGCAAGGAGGTCACATATGTTGTCAGCAAGTGGTCAGTCTCAGTTTCAGCAAGCACAACCTACTCTGTCATATAGATTATCACTTAAGCGAGTTGTTGCTGAAAATTCTCACTTTCTGATCAACATGTGCCTTTGTAGATACCTTTCTCAGAATTATTCTAAGTCTTCAGTCTTCGAATCTTCAAGTTTCTGAGCGGTTCTAGGTCTTCAATAGTTCGTTTGTAAAAACAAAGTACATCATCAGCAAACGAAAGAACCTAACTAGTACCTACACTAAGTCTTTCAGCAAACGTTCCTCTTTTACAATGTCCTTAAAATTCTAAATTCCAATGGACCTTAAGAGTACTAGTTACTGGACTTTTCTTAACTTAGCATGGTTAACTGACTCATCAAAATTACCAGTTTCCTAACAACCTCACTGTCTTCAGAGCTTATTTCAATGCAAAGAGTATCGATTTTTGCTTGAAGCTTTTTCTTTTCTTCAGCAATCAAAGCCTTCCTGAACTTCTTCTTCTTTTCAGCAGATTTCCCTTTCAGTAAGGGGCAATTTGCTTTGAAATGTCCAGGCTTCTTGCAATAAAAGCAAAGATCATTGCCAACTGCTGGTTCTTCAGAGGAGTTTGCTTGCTGAGCTTGCTTGTTCAGCGAGCTAGCTTCGTTCTTGTATTTATGATAGTTGTTACCAAGATGCTTTTTCATCTTCTCTTTTGCTTTTCGCCTTTCAAGTTCCTTACTGATGAATTTCTTCATGTTTCTAACGACTAGAGAGTTTTCATCAGCAGGCTCTTTATCATTCTTCTTTTCAGAAGATGACGGCTTGGCAGCAAGAGCAATGTTTTACGAGTTTTCAGCAAACACATTTTCTCTTTGCTTTGTCTCATAGTTGACAGTAGAAAGATGAGAGAACAACTCAGTTGGAGTGATATTTGGCATTCCTTGATTATAGTAGAAATTCTGAGTGTGGATCCATTCTTGGTTCAGACTTCTAATAATGGTTTTCACCTTTTCAGAATCTGAATAGAAGTTTCCAACTCCTAAGGCAGCCATCTTACTCACCAGAGTTGTGAATCTGAAATCCAAGTCTTCTAGTGACTCATTTGCACCTTGTTTGAAGTTTTGAAACATCAACTTTACCACTTCGAGTTTGTTTTCCTTTGTTTTGTCATATCCAGCACAAAGATCTTGAACCATTTTCCAAGCTTCCTTAGAAGTTTTGGCACCCCACAGTTTGCATTGTATAGTATCTGGAGTAGATCGAATAATGATGTTTCTTGCTTGGCCATCAAGACATAATCTTTTGGCTTCGTCTGAAGTCCATTCCTCGCTTTGTTTTGGAACGGCGGTGTTGACCTGTTCACCTAAGATAGTTTCCTTTCCAGCAGTATATGTGGTTTTGTGAGGAAAGCTTCTCTCAAGTTTAGTGATCTTGATTGGTCCATCGTTTATGACAGTAACCATCTCATCACTAATGGCCTCAAGATGTAGCATCATCTTGTTTCGCCATTTTTCTTAGTTTTCCAGCTTCAGCAAGGGAGCGTCTCCTAGCGACATCCTGTCAGCAAAAGACTACCAAACTGATCAAGTGAATGTGATTTATGGAAAGCACCTAAGGGGATCTAGGTTCAGTGCTGAAGGTTAAAGAACCTGGCTCTGATACCACTTGTTGGTCCCTTTAAACAACAAGAAAAGACTAGGGGGGGGGGGTGAATAGTCTTTTCAAACTTTTCTTCGTTTAAAACTTTCTCAGCAAGTGCTTATTACTTTTTAGTAATGAGCTTGCTGGTACTTAAATTTCTCAGCAAGTGCTTATTACTTTTCAGTAATGAGTTTGCTGATACTTAAAAACAGAGTGCGGAAGTCTTTTACAATCAGTGCTTTTTCAGAGAGTGTTAGTTTCAGCAAGTGAGCAGAGTGACAGTGTACGAGAAATGTAACTTGCTGAAAACAAGTGCAGTAAAGTAAATCACACAAACACTTTTTTAGTGGTATCTGAGAGTGGCGTAATCTCTCAACTAATCCACTTTGTCCTTTCTAGGACTGAATCCACTATGATAAGATGTGAGGTTCCTTACAAATCCGCATATGATCCTGAAAAGAGTACGGTTTGAAAATTTTTTTATGAGCCTTAACACCTAAGTGCGTTTAATTATGTACGAAGGTGTTAGGGTGTTACATTTGGTGGTATTAGAGCACCGGTACGGGTTCTGTTGCCCCTTTGTATATTGTGATGTACCGGTGCAAGTTTTGTTTCTATTACCATCATTGGTGTAATCCGAAATGGGATCTATGGACATTGAAATGACAGGTGTGATCCAAAATGGGATCTATAGACATTATGATGCTAAAGAGAAGTGATAGCAAAAGTTGAGTGGTCTCACGGTCATGTAGTTGCATATACTCATTGATGAGCCAAGTGAACTATAAAATGGAGAAGCAGCCGAGTCTGAGTAAGATCCTTTCTCATCGCATTAAAAAGAAATAAGCAGGTTTATCATATGATTGTTCGTACTCAGGTTGGTACAGTTGATATTGTTATTAATATTGTATATAGTGTAAGCGCAAGTTGGTGACTCAGGGTGCAGAACTCTGAGCAATTGCAAATGTTAGCTTCAACAAATTCAGGGAATGTTTGTTACTATCAAAGTTGTGACGAGAATGCCTGACAAGACAGGTATGACACTTATGGTGATAAAAGAGTCGTGCTTGTATGTAGGAAATATACACCAAGGTGTTGAAATGTGAAGGAGGCCTATCGATGACAAGGATACCATGTAAGTTATTTGAGACCTAAAGATGTTCATTTGTTCAAATGGAGTTATATGGATTTCTTAAGGTATGATTTTATTACGGTGAAGATACATCTGGGTTTATTGTCTGATTGTGAAAAAATGAATGGTATGTTTGTTATCGTGATGTCTTAAGTTCTTGATTATAATTTCGAAACTAAGATCCACTATGGGATACATGTGGTCCTTTAGAATATCTTGTTTGAATGACAAACATTTGAAATTTACTGTTTCATTATGGGAAATAGTTTTGAAAAAGTGTGATAGGACATGTATATCGTTTGAAAGTGATTAAGAAAACATTCTTGATGGAACCATATGGATGTCATGACTGTTTGTAATGATGGGCAGAGGATACAAGGATTATTTGGCTCATGTAGTGGATGATACGTTAGGGTATCTGAATCATGAAGATATTTGGATTGTCAAAAGTCCGGAAAGACTTTGTAATGTTTAATTTGGTCCTGTATTATGGAAATCAGGGACCTACAGAATGATTTTATCTAGATGATATAGTTTGAGGATTTTAGCCGATACTATATCGGCATTGGTATAGTTCAGTATAAACCAATGTATAGAATGAATATGATTTGATTTTATGGGATTATAGAGTTACATACAAGTTATTGTATGGAAGAATGTATATGAATGTAATTTGTTGGGATCAAGAGAAAGAATGCAAAAGACAAGGTTTTTAGATGGACACGATTTTACTCATGGTACAACATAGTCACAAGTTGATTTAAGGTTGCCTAAGACATGGAAGAAAATTTTCTTGCCCAACATAGATGTGACAAGGAATACGAGGCTAGAAAAGAATATGTTTCTTTGACGAGATATTCTAAGATTTCCAAAGAGGGGGTGAATCTCTCATTATTATAATTGGTCTGAAGGAATATTTAAAAAAGTCAAACTGTTAGTGATCTATAGGCTAACTTTGTCGAAAAGATTGCATGTATGGGAATTATAAATTATTCCAGGTTAGCTGGTACATATGAGGACCGCAACATTATTATCGATATAAATCGGTTGAGATTTAGAATATATTTTATTGTATTGGGTAAATAATGGATACTTTCCATTTTCCCTTCTACAAAAATGGGATGGGGAAACAGAGAATTTTAAATAGTGAATGTTTTGATGAGACATGACTGTAGTCCTGGAAGCAGGTTTCCAAACCGTAAAAGATATGTGAGATCTATACTCTAATAATATGTCATATGGAATATAAATTTCGAGGACGAAATTTATTGAAGTAGGAGAAAATTGTAATAGCCCAAACCGTTTTAACCCTCTAAAGAAAAATTAATTATTGGAAATGAAAATTAAGTTTAGTTATAATATTTTATTTATGTGAAAAGTATGGTGATACAAGTTAGTGAGTAAATTGTGACAAGCGATTTCGAATGAAGACTTTGGGCCTAAAGTATGTATAAATATACGTTCCAGGCCCTAAGTATGTTTGATTTGACCATTTTATATTCAAACGAAGACCTAAAAAGTAACGGACACTATAATATGAATCACACGATTTTATAATTTTCGAATGTATGTTCGTTTTTATATTTAGGACATTGGTGTAAAATTCGAATTAAAGAGGCAAGTGCAGATAATTCAAGTATTAAAGTATTAAAAACATGTAAATGTATATATCTTAGTCCACGGCTCGCGAAAATTGCCGACTCATTTGCACGGCCAAAATGGATTTCCTTCATGATGAAGTAATTAGACACCCCTTTTTATACCCACCGGCTCAATTATCTTCCTTGCTACTCTTTCATTTATTTGATAAGCACACACAATCCAAGAACACCGTTCTTGCTTGCGCACACAGTTCACGATCATCGGAGTACAAAGAAAACAAAGGAAAGCAAAAAAAACGAAAATAAAATCATAGGAAAATAGAAGTCTCACAAGGGTAAGTATGTTCTTGTCTAGCTATATTGTTTACGGTTAATTCGAATTTTAATTAAATTATTATATTTTATTGGGGTAAATATATCCTTTGACAGGTTAGTTAACTATTAAAGGCAGTACGATCATTGTTGATAGTTTTGGACGGTCATTTGTAAGTATAATTTTGTAACTTATTATTTGATATATTTGTAAGTGCTATTTGATAGATTGTTATTTGTCTGAGATGTGATATCGGTTTATACATATGTGATTTGAGCGGATTGTGCTATTTGTATTGATTTGATGATTGAAGTCGCTATCAATGTGAAGATATTGCCTGAAACTCTATACGTGTGAATTCTATGTCTTAGATATAAAGTTAAGCTTATTTATGATCGAATAGTACTTATGATATATATTTTCGGTATGATATGCATTTCATAAGAGATAAATGACTCTGTTATGGCTGCTTATGACCTCGAGTAAATTTTCAAAATAAATAAGACACTTCGGGGGCACGCATATGCTATAGACACCTGGGGATGTACGGATCTCCATCGGTGTAGCCAAAGATAATAAGTCGGGGATGTACGGATCTCCGCAAGTGTTTTTTCAAAAATAAAAAGGCACAAGGTGCCACGTGATCACCAGCTACTCCTAGTTATAGCAGGTCCATAACAGATAAAGAATATGACTAAGCACGTGATTTGATGTGCAATATCGATGTATCAATGTGTATATGATGAAATGTATGTGATGAAGAGTATATGGATAAGGTCCGTACAAGATAAGTAATTTGTATTGGCACAAATAAGAAACGAGATAAACATGAATGTGGATCGGTTATATTGTAAGAGAAGAAATATCTGGGATGAAATAGATGTTCTGTGATTGCCTAACCAATGGTTAAGTAACTTGTTATCAAGTACCTTACAGTATGTTAAGTGACTAGTTACTTGTTTATACTTATTGAGCCCGCAAGTCATCCAATTGCGATGTTGTTTTTTTTTATAGTTGATCAAGAAGAAGACAAAGAAAAGGGCTTAACTGATAGAAGTTGAGTCTTGGATCAAGGGTTGGCCGGCTGGTTTCACTCCTTGGTACTGGCTCATCATCTGCATCTCATATAGGTCAAGTTGGTTATGTAAGAGAGGATCGATCGACTCCTCCGAGCATGTGAAGTATGTTCTTATAGTATAATTGTTAACGCTTCCGCAAATGTTTCTAAATAAGTGTCGCTTCCGCTTATATACAGAAAGTTTCAAAAATGTATTTTGATTTGAAAAAAAGTCTTATGTCAAAACGCTCCGCATATGATCCTGAAAAGAGTACGGTTTTAAAATGTTTTTGCGAGCCTTAACACCTAAGTGCGTTTAATTACGTACGAAGGTGTTAGGGTGTTACAGAACTGCTACCACAACCTAAGTGGGACCCATAAGAAACCTCCAAGGAGGACAATATGATCCGACTTAGTTGGGAACATGGACAGTGGAAAATCGAAGAACCTAAGAAGAGTGTTGAGATATCTGAAGGCTGGGGAACCGATATCGAAGCTGATGATGCCACACCTGAACAAGTGCTTGTTGTGAGTAAGGACAATGCACCAAAGCCTGAAACAGTTGAAACAACGCGCCGGAACGTGAGGATTCAGAGGAAGAGCTGCGAGAAATCCGGAAGATGATGCGTGCAAGGAATCCCAAGTCTTACGTCGAATACATGGTGTATGGCACTACGAAAGGATCAAAGGGTCCTCATCATCAAGGAAGGGAAAGGGAGGCAAAGCGGCGCTGTACTACATGGGAGTAGGGAATGGTCCCGATGCTTTTAGGCTACCGGGTCACTTAGGGTTTCATAAGCAACCTGTGAGCGTGCTACTCGACAGTGGGGCTTCACGGAATTTCATCACGGCAGCCTATGTTCGCCGGTATGGATGGCCATGTGCAGGACAACCAGTTAACATCGCTGTCACCACAACTAATGGACAGATCCTGGAGAGCCATTGGAGGTTTAATTCCGTTAAGCTAGTCATCCATGGTAGGAGATACCGTGTGACTTTATATGAAATCCCTGAATTGCAAATTGAAGAGCATGTGGTATTGGGCATACCTTGGTTGGCGAGTCACCGTTCGGTGGTAATGGATGCTAATGCCATGAGCATCCAAGTAGGGGATGATCTTGTCAACATTCCATGCTTAGGGTTTGACGAGAGGAAGTTGCAGGAAGAAAGGGATTCCAATGGTAGACTCGTAGTAGGCTGTGGACGTCATTGTGAGTCAGGACCACGGGTGAAACCGCCTTCGTTCCAGCATCAGAAGTGTGCATCTGAGCCCTTGACATTCAATGGGATGATTGGTGGAACATTGGTTTCCGTTCTTGTTGATTCAGGAGCCAGCCTAAATTTCATTACACCTATGGTGGTGGAACAACTAGGGTGGCCGAAGGGCGAGCAGACCGTGGGGCTAAAGGTGAGAACTGCAGGAGGTGGGACCACGACAATAGGAGACAAGTATGATGGAGTTAACTTGATGATACAACATGTTAACTTTGAGCTCACTGTGCATGTTACACGATGGGAACAGGAGGACATAACCTTGGGTGTGTCGTGGCTTCGTTCTGTTGGACCGGTAATCTTTCACATCCGAACGCGAACCATGTCATTGCTTTGTGAAAAACGCTTGTGTCGCATACGCGCCATAGGGTTCTATGGAACTGGTTCTGCGGATGATAAGGAACTGTGTGGTGCTATGGTGCAGGAAGCTCATCAAATGCCAATTGCTGGAGAAGTGCTTACTGAGTCCCCTGAAGTTGTTATCTCTTGACCCACTAATTCTAATTTCTTGTATCTTGAGAGTGTCTTGAACCACATATGAAGCTCAAGGTAGGACGGGAAGTAGTGGAGATTCCAGAAATCACAGAGTTGATCCGAGCTTATGAAGCGCGCACGGTGGATCACGGCTTGGGAGTTGAGGAAGGCATGAACCTTCAGGACAAGGTTCGGTTCGAGGGGGGCGGATAATAGGACCCCGCAGGTATAGGCCGGTGAGGCCACGGTTCAAGGCCCATGGCCGAGTCGAGGGGCGCGGCGGCGGACTTGGGGGAAGGGTTAGGAATTAATTGTTTTCCTTTTAGTATTTAATTACCTAGTTAGAGTTAGTTAACTTATTGGACAAGCATAGGTTAGGAGAGAGATTCTAGGGCCGATTAGATTACCTAAATATCACCTTTCTGCCTTATTGGATAACAACAGGAACTTGTTCAACAAGTTGTATCTTTACTATTTCAGCATTTTACTATTTTCATTATTTTCATAGTTGAATATTGATTGAGTCGAAAGCTCTGGTGTTCTTGTGCACAAACCCCGAGGTAATTTAATTCTTGTGTTAGTTACTTCATAAGCAGATTATTCTTGTGTAACTGCTTGTCTAGTGCCGGATCTTGTGATCGTGCTAGAGATTAACACTTTTCCTTGCAAAATCTCCATCATTTCTGTCCTGTGAATCTCGGGGCCTAACACTTGTAAAGTATCTTAGAATCTTATGTGTAGTCGAGATGAGAATTGTAATGGCTTTGGCCATAGACCGTCTGGATCTAAGGATCGACGTATGTAATGATTTTTTTGGAATAAAAGTAAAACAATTTTCCAAAAAGATGAAAGTCCGAGATTGCCGCAGTAGATCAATTGGTCATAAATTGTTATATATAACTCGATTATCCCACACTTGGAAATCAACTTGGCTCGTTAATTGTAAACTAAAGGAACGAATATTCATATTCAGTATGGGTCCCATGGATGGTTGGAGGATTAATATAAATAACTAGATTCGTTCTTTCCCAACAGCTCAAACTTTGGGAGAGTTGGATCGCTAACATGGTATCGATCAGAGCCATCTAGCTCACGCCCAATTGCGTTCTAGATTCAAATCTTCCTGGAGATAAACTACATCTCATATTAAATTTTCACTCGATTGGCCTTCCCAAAAAGGTTAAAATTAGCCACGAAATCCTCCCAACAACTTAAGCTTAAGCTTGCTTTTTGGGAGAGTTACATTGAAATTCTATCGTGGACTATGGGAATTAGCTATGTGGGTGGAACAAATCGGAATTATGGGTTATAATATGCTGTTTTCAAAAATGATTTGCACGAAACAGATCTATTTGTCACTTGGATCCAGAAAAAAAAGGCAAGAAAAATGGTTGCTAAGAATATTAATCACATGAACACTGGCGATGGCAAAACTAGCTATGCAAAGAATTCTAGCCTTCAGGTATGTACATTTTCTTACAAATGTATTATGCTTTATTAGTAGTAACGAGTCTTATGACTTTATGTTTGATTTTTTTGATTTTTTTCAACAGCTAAAAAATTTCGTTAAACCCAAAAACGTAGTGTACAAGAATAAGAGGGGCATGCCCCATTCGTGATACAAGGCATATCACTAAACCTCTAGTAAAAAAGAGGGTCCAGATAGCGAGAGAAGCTACTGGAAATATCAGCACGGCACGAAACTCAATAGACTCTAGCTAAGCTATGATCTCCGAAGAATCTAAAACTGAACCTCAGATTGAAATGAATGGCTCGTCCAACTCCAGAGCAACGCCTGTAATTCCATCCAAAGAAAATAGGCCCTCTCTCCCATAGCTCCGAGGGTATAATGCAGCATCACAACCCCACTTCCAGCTCACAGAAGCATCAGTCGAAACTAATTCAATTTCGGTTTGATATTGACCCTCGGGTTTAAATGAAAGTAACAAACACGGAACTAAAGACACAGCACCCCACATGAGAGATCCCGACACAAACCTGTCCGTCCCTGTCAACCAACAAAACAACCCGAGTAATAACCAAAGTTACCAAACAATCTCAAAACAAACAAAAACAAAACAAGCACAACTTCCTGGAGCCAAAGCGCTGGACCCACTGACAAGCCATTCCTTCCATAAAAGCGGCATGACTCTATGTTTGATCTTTCTTGGGTGTTGAGTTTTAGACGTGATCCTTTGTCTTGGTTCGGTTTTTAGCCCTTGCCATTTCTTCTGCTTGTGGCCTTGGTGTTGATGTTCACGGTAAAGGGTAGAAAGTGTTCTTTTTTTTTACAAAACCGACTAACCTACTCCACTTGTACTTTTACACTACTCCTTAACCACCTTATAACTCCAAATATTCTTAACCATCTTATAACATTGAATCCGAACTCCCGATCTCTCGTGCTACTTATAAAGTGTGTTTCTTATTTTTCACACTTTTACTTCTTTGTAAGCAAGGTTCACTAGCTTGTACTTTCTTTTGTAAACACGGTACATACCCGAATATTAGTTGAAAGTACATTACCTCGTTTGCCCCTGCCTCGGTTGCATTAATTGGACAATTGGTTCTACAGAAGTTAGAAAACCTCTACAAACAAAACAACCAGAAAAATTACCAAGCCAATCCTCGTCTGTAAATTCCTACCAAAAAGCTCCAGAAATAAACACAAATTCCTTAGCAACCAGAGATAGGTGGTACATCTTTCTTCTTCTTTTCATTCCTTTCCACCAAAAGTCAGAATACTTTATGAAAGCACCATGGCAAAATATAATAACTATAGAAGGCCACCCTACTATTCATGATCCATGGAGGATACTAGAAGATATGTTTGAAAAAAAATTGGTACTACAAACCCTGGGATACTGAGAAAACACCTGATTTTTACCAAGCTATACTTGAAAATACCAGTTCAGCTACTATTAAACACCACTTCTCCGAATGTTACATAGCCTACTCTACCTGCAAAATTCTCAAATTTATCTCGCCAAGTAACTATTGGGATTATATGCAAACTTGGTATAGTGGTTTCTTTATCCAAAGGCCAAACAAAGGGCATACCTGGCTTTTCTATTTTGAATACAAAACTTGTGATCCTAGCAAATTTCCCAATTGGTTCGCACTTTGGTGGGAACATTTTGGTTCTACTCCAGAAATACTAAAGCCTCCAGTCCAAAATTCCTATACACTTTTCCGAACACAATACAAACCATCACCACCGGAAAGACGTTTTGAACCATTAAGCCTATTTTGCACAAAGTTCTATTTACCTTGCGTCATTAATTGGACAATTGAAATTGCACAACCAAGCACCTGTAGAGCTTTTGTTTTTGCCTTTCTTTTAGTTCTTTTAATTCTAATTTTACTTATTTCATTTCTTTATGCAATTCTTGAATTGTTATGGATTTCTTTTTATCACAATTTCCTTTACCTAAGATGTTTGTTAAATCATAAGTATTTTTCGAAGTACTTGGTGTTGATATATCTTTTTCTTTCTTATCAAAAGTACTTAAAATTTTATCAAGGTAATCTTTCTGTAATTCAGCATTTTGTATATTTTTTAATATTTCTATATGAAATTGTTGTTCTTTGGTAAGTACACTAACATGATTTTCAGTTTCGGATCCTGAGCTATGGCTGGAGGTAACTAGTTCATCTAATTGAAGTCTTTTATCATTTTCTGAAGAAAAGTTAGATTCATAGTCAGAGTTGGAGCGATAATTACTACAATTTTCATCTTCAGTGGAATCTATGAGAAGATTGGCTATCTTATTTCTTATCTCATCTTCTAATTGTAATTCTTGTAATTTTTTATTGAATCTACAATACCTAGTCGTATGTCCAATCGCCTTACATCTATGACACTGGGCTGTTTTATACCAGTCTTTTGAATCTTGATTATTCCTTGGCTTTGTACTGTTAGATTTTTTATAATAGTCTTCTCTTGGTTTGAACTTCCTATTATTATTAAACCTTCTATTACAATTATAGTTCTTTTTTCGTGACTGAAACTGTTTCTTATGGGTTTTCTCATATGACTTTCTACATTTTCCTGAATACTCCATACTGGGCTTATTAGGGTCAATGTCAAACTGTTGGCAGAAAGTTCCTAATTCTAACTGTTAGGAAACTTGTAATTTTGATGAGCAATTAACCATGCTAAATTAAGGAAAGTCCAGTAACTAGTACTCTTAAAGTCCATAGGAATTTAGAATTTTAAGGACATTGTAAAAGAGGAATGTTTGCTGAAGACTTAGATTAGGTGCTAGATAAGTTATTTCTTTAGCGTATGATGTATTTTATTTTCTGAAAAGAAAATAACTTATTGATGCTGTAGCTTATGCTGTATCTTATTTTCTGAAAAGAAAATAACCTATTGAAGCATTTGCTGACGATGTACTTTGTTTTTACAAACAAACTATTGAAGCATTTAGAAACCGCTCAGAATCTTGAAGATTATTGAAGATCTGAAGACTTGAAGAATTCGAAGATCTGAAGACTTGAAGATTGCTGAAAGACTGGTATCTACAAAGACACGTGTTGCTCAGAAAGTGGAAACTTCAGCAACAACATTGCATAAGTGAAAATCTGAAAGACAGAGTAGGTTGTGCTTGCTGAAACTGAGATTAACCACTTGCTGATGGAACATATGTGACCCCTTGCTGAAAGTACTTGAATTTGCGCTCCAATGTTTCTGTTTGAATTTTATTCAAATATGCATTAAATGCAAAGCTTACACGCGAAGGACATGAAGACTAGAAGACAAACAAGGAAGCTGCTGAAAGTACAAAAGCAAGATAGTGACATGTTAAGGATCAAAAGCCTTGGAATTTAAAATTCAAACGGCTCCTTTCTTGCACTATAAACATAGGTCATCCGGCGAAGAGTTGAAGTGTGTCAACAACGTGATCATACTCTCACTTGTGTTTAAACTCACATACCTTCAAACTCTCTATACTGCCATTGATCCGTTCCAAGACTTAAAGCTTGAAAAAGCTACTTGTGAAGAAGTAGAACAAACTCGGCTAAGAAATTAGTTAAGTGTTCTTTCTTTCGAACAAGAACATGTCTTGACACCAGAAACAATCAAACTTGTTTACTGCAAAGTATTCAAAGTTGTGTTTCTTAGATTACTTGTTGTAACTGAATAAGTTATAATTAAGTTATCTCACCCCAAAACTCTCTAACTGAAAATACACCCTTCCAGGCGTGATATTCAGGGGGAACTTAATCGAGCATAGTTTTGCTGATTAAAAGTACCAAGTTTGGTGGAGAACAAGGTTACGTTCTCTAGTTTAGGTTGGAGACAAAGCAAGTGTGCTTTGGTTTCTGTTGAATCGCTCTAGATAGGAGATTGTAAGGAACCTCAATCATATCTTAGTGGATTCAGTCCTAGAAAGGACAAAGTGGATTAGTTGTGAGATTACGCCACTCTCAGATACCACTATAAAAGTGTTTGTGTGATTTACTTACTGTACTTAGTTTTCAGCAAATCATATCTGTCTGTACACAGTCACTCACATCACTTGCTGAAACCTTTAGTTACTGAAAGAGCACTTATTGTATCAAAGACTTCCGCTCTCTGATTTTAAGTATCAACAAACCAAGCTACTGTAAAGTAATTTACGCTTGCTGAGAAAGTTAAGTATCAGCAAACTCATTACTGAAAAGTAATAAGCACTTGCTGAGAAAGTTTTAAACGACGAAAGTTTGAAAAGACTATTCACCCCCCCCTCTAGTCTTTTCTTGTTGTTTAAAGGGACCAACAAGTGGTATCAGAGCTGGAGGTTCTTTAACCTTCAACACTGAACCTAGATCCCCTTAGGTGCTTTCCGTAAATCACTCTCACTTGATCAGTTTGGTAGTGCTTTGCTGACAGGATGTCTTTAGGAGATGCTCCCTTGCTGAAGCTGGAAAATTACGAGAAATGGCGAAACAACATGATGCTACATCTTGAGGCCATTAGTGATGAGATGGTCACCGTCATTAATGATGGACCTATCAAGATCACTAAGGTTGAAAGGAGTTTCCCTCACAAGACCACTGAAGCTGGAAAGGAAACTATCCTAGGCGAACCATCAGATACGGTTGTGCCAAAACCAAGAGAGGAATGGACTTCTGACGAAGCTAAGAGATTCCGTCTTGATGGCCAAGCAAGAAATATCATCATTCGATCAACTCCGGATACCATACAGTGCAAACTGTGGGGTGCTAAGACTGCAAAGGAAGCTTGGAAAATGGTTCAAGATCTTTGTGTTGGATCTGACAAAACCAAGGAAAACAAACTTGAAGTACTTAAATTAAAGTTTCAAAACTTTAAGCAAGGTACAAACGAGTCACTGGAAGACTTGGATTTCAGATTCACAACTCTTGTTAGTGAAATGGCAGCCTTGGGTGTTGGAAACCTTTACTCAGATTCTGAGAAAGTGAAAACTATCATCAGAAGTCTAAAGCAAGAATGGATCCACACTCAGAATTTCTATTATAATCAAGGAATGTCAGACATTACACCAACAGAGTTGTTCTCTCATCTTGCTACTGTCAACTATGAGACAAAGCAAAGAGAAAATGTATTTGCTGAAAAACCGCAAAACATTTCTCTTGCTGCAAAGCCGTTGATGAACGTGCGGATGTCGTGCTCCGAGTTCACGCAAATAAATTTGTATTTAGCCAAAGGCAATCCACAACTACAACGAAAACCGTAGTGTAGCAGTAGAATGACTCGAGTGTCGTTCTCTCAGGACTATAACTAGCTTTATCTATTTAACAAGAGAATATAAAACAGCAGACAGATAGCAAAAGGGGTTTCTAGCACATAATGGAGATTGGTGATAGTATGGTCCTTCTTAACATAACGGGTCGATAATCCTGCATAAATTCCTCGGTCTTGCATAGAGATCTTTGAATCAATCTAGTGTCCTGTTGCAAATATTAAGCACTACGCAGATAATTGGTCTGACAAGTCAATCACTATTGTCCTAATGTGTTCCGTAATTATTCAACACTACGAAGATAATTGGTCTGATGGTCGACAAGTGTCCAATTGTACATAATAATTAATACAACATACGAGAATTTAGGTTGTGCCTGATCAACGAAATAAAGCAATGACACGGAGTATAATGCGCGATATAGCCATTAGCATGATTATCTTCCCTTCGCTAAGAATTCACATACTACCACCAACGATAAGTTTAGCTACTCATAATAGGCATGCAATCAACAGAAATCATAGAAGAAAACATGTTGAAAGAATATAATAAAATAAGTAGAATAAAACTGTAAGATACAAAGTTACCGAAGGTTGTCAATCTCCGGATGATTGCGATCCTACGAGCTCCAAACTGCTATGAAAAAGTATCCCCTAAGCTACGGAACTCCCAGGACAGGCCCCGGGAAGTTCCTACCTAAAACTATAGAGAGAGGTGAGAAAGTAGGTCTGGAAAGATATGATTTTCGGAGAAAACTGAGCAACTATATATAGGCCCCGAAATACTGTGGGGCAGTTCGCCCCACACACCGGGCGGTTCGCCCCACCTCTGGGGCGGTTCGCCCCGGAGAGTTTTTCGCGGAATTCCGCGTTTTCGACGCGTTTATGGATTTCTTCCCCTTTTCGGACTCGGTTTCTGACTTCTAGTAGCCTTCTAACCTCCTGATTCGGCCCCTAGACTCCAAATCCCATCCGGAAACCTTCAGATACTCCAAATAGGCTTCTGGAACACCAATTCCTTGTCAACTTCAATATAATTGCCCGAAAATCTTCGAATTTCAACCAAAACCTGTAAAATAAAATCTAAAGGGAAACGTGACACTATTCTAATAAAATGCATTAAAATATAGCTAAATTAACATAGAAGGTAGCTAAAATAGGTGAAAAAGACTCGAATGAAAGTGTAAAATACACATTCATCAAACTCCCCAAACCGAACCTTTGCTTGTCCTCAAGCAACTAAGCTAGACTTTAATACAAAAAACATGCAAGACACAAAATGGAGTTTCATGCCAAATAAAATGAACTAATCTACTGAATCTATCAAATAACATATGAACAAAAACCATATAAATCAAAGCATGAATATAGGTTGAAGAATACCTCGATTGACTTATACACATCCACATAAGCACTTATGTCAAGACAAGATAGTCTCTCGTAACATTCTCTACCTGGACCTAGTCAGTGACGACGTAATGAAGCATGCTAAGATACGAATGGTTGCCCCGTGCCTATGAAACTGAGGACTTACTACTGTTCCACCATGTTAAGACTTTTCCTCAAAAGAGGTCGAACCAGTACTGGCTCTCATCAAACAAAGGAGGGTTCCCTATAAAAGATAACACTCCCCTATTCTACCCATCTCTCAAGTAAAGTCTTAAGCTATTCACCACTTCCTGAATGGCAGGACGAGGGTGGTCTAGAACAGATGACACTCAAGACAAAAAGGATAAAAAATAGAAAATTACAACACGATTACGAACATTACAAAAATTGGAAAAAGACTCAACACTTTGCTAAACTGCTATTTGGCTTTCTTTTTTGGACCCTTCTTTTGCTTTTTTGGGGTCTTTTCTTTTTTCCTTTTTTTCTTTCCAGATTCTTTTTTCTTTTGCTTTTTCTCTTTTTTTTTCTGGAATTTTTCTTTCTTTTTTTTTTCGATTTTTCTAGCCAGCAGTATCATAACAAAAAGAGAAACAAAATGACTCACACGACTTCCCCAAACCTATTCGAAAGAATAGGTTGGAGTACAAAATTTACGGAAAAGGAAAAATAAACTCACGATACGAAAATGAAAAACAGAAACAATTCTATGACGGTGTAACCCCCTCCCCAAACCTATTCGGAAGAATAGGTTATAAACAAAGGATCACACATCCTCACACTACCTCCTACCTAGGCATTTAGCAATCTCAAAGCATGGTGAAGACTTGTTGCCTCTTAGGTACATAAATACTCGGGAAAACAACCATAAGACCCTAACATGCATCATCCTATTATAAAGGTCTTCGTGAACCGCTGTAGAGAAAACACCACTAAGTGATGTCGAGACTACCAAGCTCAACTAAGGGCAATACATAAATGTGACAAGCCAAGCGAGAAAAACCTCAAACAAATTCATAGAGATGAAGCATACGATTAATGGCATAGTTGTTTGATCTACCCAATAAAAAAGTTCAAAAAATTCGGCAATAAACTCCATATAAAACATGCCAGACTATCCTAGGATGAATGGAGTGAATGCAACCTAAAAATCTAAGAAAGCAGTAAACGTGCAAATGCAAATGCAAACAAAGCACAAGATACTAATCAACACAAAGCCAAACAATACTTAACATCACGGTTCACATCCCATCTCCCTTACGATTCTTGAGCTAGCCCCTAGCAAAAGAGAATGAGTAATAAGAAGTGATAATAGATGTTACCGAACGGTTTGGCCTCGGTTGGCTGAGAGTGGACATGCGAAAGGACTAATCATCGGGATGGTAGTCCCCATAAAAGTCGCTCCACATGTCATTCATGAGCTCATTGGACTGACGTAGAGCCTCCTGCTGCTGCTGGATGAGCTGTTGCTGCTCCCACATGTGCTGCCTATCCTCTCGGCGATGCTCCTCGAATATTTCTGAATCGCGGTTGTGCTGGACAATGTGCCTGTCGATGTCCTGTCGCATGGCCGCGTTGTTGGCATCAATTCTGTCGAAGCGGCTGTCGAGGTAGGTACGAAATTCAGAGAAGTCAAATCTTCTAGATCCCCGTGGTGCTCTAGGTGGTGCATGTGGCGCTCTATGGACAAACGGGATATCTGGGATAGGGGCTTCGCCAACATCTGCCTCCATAGTATCCTCATGATCGGAATCATTTGGCTGGAATGGTGCTCCTACATCAGCAGCGGCAGCTGTGGGGTTCTTCAACTGATACCTGTTGAGCTGTACCTCAATGGTCGAGGGTGAAAGGGCAGCGACCTCGCAATCCCCCTCCTCAATATCATCTACCCCATGATATTTGCAATATGCTGTGATGAAACTTGGGAAGATGAAAGGCTTCCTCTTCTTTTCCTAGTGGCGCTCGTACTCCTCATACATAATGTGCCCTATGTCGATCTGATGTCCGTCTATGAGGCAGTAGAGGAGCCACTCCCTTCCCCTTTTTGCTAGAGCCGGCTCTCCTTGACCTCGGTGCCATGATTCCTACAAACAGCAATTAGTATCTTGTACGATGCAAAACAGACCTATGCATATGTAAATATACGAGTGAACAAACGAGTAATATTCTCAAAAATCCAACTCCTCAAAAACCCAAAGCCTAGTCTAGCTAATTCATTATGCAACATATCAATGTAACTACTACAATAACATATCACATTATGCTCTTGCTAACAACAAATGCCTTGAATCACAAGGTTCAATCCATACCATAAAAATCAAAAATCTAGCATAAATCCTCAAATTCATCATTCATGCAATACATCCATCAATATCATATCAATAAACACATGTTTAAACATGGAATGAAAGTAAGAGAAACATTTCCCTAACAAGACATATATCATCCAATTAGCAAAAATCTCAAATCATCAAACCAAGCCTAATTGAACATGTAATTGACAATGAATAACGAATCTAATCACATAAAACATCAACCCATACATCATACAAGCCTAATTGAAGCATAAATCAAAAAATCCCCAAATTGTAAAAATTAGAGTTCATGTGATAATACCTCAAATCCGGAAATCTAATGAGCTAGGAAGAAATTTGTTCGGATAGAAAGATAGAGCACGTAACGGGCTTCGAATGAAGCTAAAGACCACACAAAATGATGGAGAGATGAAGAAGTTATGAAGATTTGAAGTTATTTTGAATATGGAGGAAATTTTGGAGTTTGGAAGATGAAAATGGAGGAAAATGGGGGTTTGGGGAAGAAACCCCCGTTTTTTAAGTTCTGGAGGTGTGGGGCGGTTCGCCCCACACCTGGGGCGGACCGCCCCGTGCGGGGCGAACCGCCCCGCACGTCCGGAGCGCGCGCGCGCTCTGGACGTGGGGCGATTCGCCCACCACTCCTATGTGGGAGACGAACGTTTTTGAAATAAAAATGCGGTTTTTAGTCCCCGATGTTAGGGTTGAAATATGTCCAGTCCGCATGTACGAACTGGAGCGGTCTAAGAGCGCGACAAAGCATCATAGGCCGTCCCTCAAGGGGCACAACCACACCCAAGTACGTCACTAAGGTGTGGATCGACCAACATAGGGTCCGACCATCACTGGGAGGACAACCCTCAAAATAACCTCCTCTCAAGGACAAAGCTGCCAGTGGGCTCGAGAAGCATCTCTCTCGGGCTCGAGGAGACCTTACGTCAAGGTAACGCTCCTTGACAGAAACTGAGCAGGACACTACTCACATCACCCCACGCACAAGGAAGGCACGAGGACCACAGAGCGACCAGCCATGGTTGCTCTCCTGGGCCAAGGCCCACGGACCTCCTTAATGGGCCTGGGCCGAGGAAGGCCTCAATCCTGGCCGTACACGTGGCGTGATCCTACATGACCGGAAGCTGAAGGGTCTCAAGTATAAAAGGGCCTCATTTACTCCTCAACAGTAAGCATTAACTACGTCACCCGAGCACCACTCTCACTACTCTTACTCGGGAAGCCTCACAACTCCCTACTCGTAAAGTCGCCTCTCCGGTCTGATACCTTACAGACCGGGCAAGAGACACTAACCCCCCCCCCCCTAGTCTATTTCAGGTACGAGGAAGCTACAAGAAGGCTCATTTCCTACCTTAGAGGGACACTACAAGAAGAAGAACTAGAAGACTTTAGAATAGCGACGCATTGCGAACTTAGAAAAAAACACCACGAATTACCCTTCAACATTTGGCGCCGTCTGTGGAACCGACAAACGAAAGGTCATCATGCCGAACTGTGGTCGAGCCACTTTCCTCCTCGTGACACTTCACGAATATGCCTCCCAGAAGAAGCAAACGTCTGCTAATGCACCACCCCCGCCATGACTCCTCCGACCTAGAGGCCGTCCCTCTAATAGGTCGCGGAGGAGGAACGGAGGGTGTTCCGAGGGAGCCGAGAAATAACAATGTTGCAAGGAACCGATTACACGGAGGGGAGCATTTACTAATGTTACTCAAGCCCAAAATGAAACATCCTGGGAAAATAACCCGCAAGGACTCCCGGTAGGGAACGCTATGGAGCTTTGAGAGTCGCAAACAACGCCGAGTCTAGGGGCAAGCCTCATCCGGTAGCAATCAACCGAACATCCCCTTGGCAGTGAAGTCCTCCTCAACCGGCCCGCATTGACCTTCAACCCTTCCGAGGACGTGTCGTCCGACCATCAATTTCGGGATGGGCGAAGCTCAATACGGTCTATTTCTGCTTACTTTACAAGATATGTCGGAGGTTAATGAGGCTATTAGGTTTAATACCGAGATACAAGCCGCCAGTAGAGCCACAAGCACCGGTACAAGAGACAACCTCGGGCGACATTGGTCGCTCCTCGTCAATCTCAAGGAAGAGCACCTGTTGCCACAAGATGAAGCAATTCGAGAGCCAACACCAGGCCGATACCAATCTCGACTTGGACCATCAAGAATCCAATCGAGGTTAGGACCACAAGGGGCCCCGGATGATTGAGAGACCTGATTGATAAGAAGGATAAGGGCATCATTGCAATGTAAGCGCAACAAGAAAGACAGAGCTCGGTGGTCGCTACACCACCCGCTTCCTCCCCATCAAGTTACCCCCAACCA
>CM051458.1:61101529-61122466 GCA_028274465.1 Plantago ovata | reverse complement strand
AGGGGTTTGGTTTCTTTTCTGTACCTCTTTTCCCCCTTAGACATGGATTGCAACATTGGTGTGATGTGCAGAGAAGAAAACTCATTGTAATTTTCAGCAAAGAGTGCTTAAGCTGTTATACTTCATGATGAGATTTGTTTGTGTGGTCATAAGTCATTTTGACAACTCTTGTTGAATGCTCATCATGTTCTCTTCATGTCTTTTCTCTGTTGCGGCCTTCTCATCCATAAAGTCTGAGCCTTTACGAGAGCGTCTTTGCTAGCTTTAGAGCTTGACTTACATCTTCTTCATAGCTTTTGTGATAAAGACTGATGTCTTTCTGAGCTATGGTCAAAGTAGTAGTGCGTCTCAGAACCGTAGCCAAAATCTTTCCAAAGTCAAGTGGGCTCTCAGCAAGCAATGCATCATCTTCAGCTTTGCAGGCATTATGGACTTCCTTTAGTGCTAGAATTCTGGGAGTGAACTCCTCAACTCTTGGGAACGGCACTAAATGTGGTGTTAAGGAATGAACCTTAATTTCGGAAGAAAACTGATCATCACGCATCAACAATTATGCTCTTAGACCATCGTCTAAATCATTGATGTAATCAGGAGGAGGAATCTGAACAACTTTTGGGTCTCGCTTGGATTGTTCATCTTCATTTTCTGACAAGTCGTCATCATCCTCAGATTCATCAAGTTGAGCAACTTTTGAGCCTTTATCAGTAGCTTCACTTCCTTTTTGTTGAGTGGTTGCTGATGGCAACGCTTCAGACTCAACAACTGGAGTTTCACCAGTAGTTAGTTTTAATTGAGTAGTTGCTGAAGGCAACGTTTGAGACCCAATAACTGGAGTTTCGCCAGTAGTTAGTTGTTTCAATTGAGTTTGGGGCTCAATTACTAGAGTTTCGCCAGTAGTAAATGGAAGGGAGGGGACTTCCTTTGATCTCACTCCTGAAGATTGACCAATTTCTAGATCCTGCGTATGCCTTGCATGGATTAAGAGACTGTTCTGGAGAGCGCGTTGGTAATCTTCATCTTGTTCATCATCATCATCAAGGTTTTCTTCAGTAACCTTGGCATCAGAAACTGGACTTTTGCCATTTTTCAAGGCAGCCCTTTTTCTGGCATATTCTTCTTCAGTATCAGCACCTTGCACAGGTGCTTGATTTTCAACAGCAGTAGGAGGAGGTTGAGATTCTTGCTGAGATTGTTGTTGTTCAGCTTGCTGATTTTCAGGTTGAGCATTTTCAGCAGCTGTCAACTTCAATCCTCCAGCATCAGGACTTGGACCTTGATTGTCATCATCATCGTCTTTCTTGTCCTTGGAATCTTTCCCTTCATCATCACTGGGATCAGTGGGAATGCTCTCATCTTCTTCTTCTTCATCATTGTCTGTCAGAATGACTAGCTCAACGTGCTTATACAAAGAAACACTTGTCACTTCCTCTTCCTCATTGATTTTGTGGGGATCAGCCACCACAGGTACAAATAGACCTTTGAGCATCACAACTTGTTCAGCTGGAGAGGCACTCTTGAATTTTGCCTTCATATTCTCTCTGATTTGAGCAATCAGATTGGAGCTCATTTGCTGAGAATATGTCATTTCTTCAGGAAGGATGGAGTGGACAAATGTTTCGAGCTTCAGCAGAGAAGATCTCTTTTCTCGTTTGAGAGATGAAGGTGAAGATCAGAGAAATCCATTCGCCTTGTACCTTTGCCAGTTGCTGACGGACTTAGCAACTCTTGACAAAGTTGTCCTTTTGAAGTTTAAGTACAGTTCCTCAGAACTTACTTGATGATCTTCAGTGATGAGTACCACTTCAGTGGTCTCCTTTTGAGCCTGAAAAAGAACGTTATTTAGATCAGGAATGGTTTGGAGAATTGTTTTAGAGTTTATATCTGAAACATGATTTACCTGTTGAGAGTCAGCAAGCTCATGTAGTACAATTTCCATTCCATGAGGAGCTTGAGTAGCATCCTCTATTTGTTCATCCTGAAATAAATTAGAGTTAGACACAAGTACTAAGCTGTCAAACTTAGTTTTTATACAAAAATTATTAACTACCTGCTGAGCAGGGAGTGTTGGTTCTGGTGCAGAGGCTTCAACAACCATCTAACTTGCATCTTGAGAAGTCTGTAGAGATAGTATAATATTAGCAGAAGAACAATTTTCAGAAATTGAAGTTTTACTGATGGTTGAATTAACTACTTGCTGAAGAAGGACAGGTTGTGGCTCAGTCCTTTCAGCATTAACAGTTTCTTCAGCTTCTTGGACTGTTTCTTTAGCAGACTTCTGGTTTTGCTCTATCTGAGAAAGCTGTGCGGTTTCAGCAATCTCCCTTGTCTCTGAAATGACAAGTTGAGCAGAAGCATCTTGACCCTTGAGCTCACTGCTTGTCATGAAGATATCAATTGATTTGTTGGATGATTCTTCAATCTCCAACTCCATTTGTTTGCTTATTTCTTCCAGTACAAGCTGGACTTTGTCAATTGATGTCTTGGGTGAACTTGGGCCAGTATTCTCAGCATCGCGAGATGCGTCGTTGAATAATGCTTCTTGTGTTTCAGCAACTTCTTGAACCGGAACCATTGCTGTCTCAGCAACTGGTCCTTCAGCAAGCGGGGTTTCAGCAACTTGATAAGTTGCTTGTTCAGCAATCATCTTTTCAGCAGCATCAACAAGTGCCGCTCTTTGCAGATCAGTGGCAATGTCACTTGCTGGTCTCAAAGTTGGATCATCTAGATTATCTACAATGTAGATATCGGGGACTTGGGCAGGAATTTCATTTTCACTGCCTTGTGGTCTATTCTCAGTAGAATTATAAACATTGAGTTGATTGTTGAAGGCTTCCGCAAACACTTCAACATTGCTGACATAGGCTTCAGTGATCACCTCAGCAACATCTACTGGCAAATGCGTTTCAGCATTTGTCTGGGAATTGACTGAGAGGTCTTGGACAGCAGGGACTGACTTGCGAGCCAGTGTTTTCTTCCTTTTGTTGCTGGTCCGTTTCCTCTTAGGTACGGGGTTTGCTGATGACGCTGCAGTCTGAGTGTCATCATCAGCTTTCCGCTTTTTCTTGTTAGATTTCTCCAGTTTCCCAGAGTCATCTGTAGTTGCATTTTCAGCAACGGCTCTTGTACACGTACCTTGTTGATTTTCTACAGCAGTTTCTTTTGTGTTACCACCATCTACATCAGTTTCATCTCTAAGTTGCTGAGTGGTAACATCTGCAGCTGTTGTATACCTTTCTTCCTGGCTTGTGCTGACAACATTTGCAGTTGTTGTCTTCTTAGTTTTCTTTCCAACAATCTTAGGTACATTCTGCTTGTAGAAAGATCTTCCCACATTGCACACAGATTTCTTGATTGGCAATGGGTCTCTTAGCTGAATCCTGAAATGTTCAAGGATATAGCATATCTTGATTCCATACATGACTGGAAAGGAAGGTGATACCTTGTTGTCTTCTACCTTTACCTTAAACTTAGTAACACAATCAACAAGCCTGTTGAAAATGTACTTAGCCCAGTTAAGTTCCGTTTTATTTTCATGGATATGCATCAGCAATGGCCATCTTCTCAGACCTACTTGGTCAATTTCTCCAACTTGGGAGTCAAGAACTTTTATTAGTAGCAGAGCTACTAGACCAAGTGAATGGCAGAGATGCTTTATCTTAACGTGCTTTGTCCAAGTCACGGGAGCTATCTCACCTTTCTTCATTTTCTCATTTTTGACGTCACTGTAGAAAGCTTCAATTTCTTCGTCAGTGGCAGTGACGTCATCTTCAGTTCCCGTGGTTGGAATCTGAAAAATCTCCGCTAAATCAGTCCATTTCAGGACGATTTGCATGTTCTGAACATAAGTAAGGATCACTTTTTCAGTGACTCCTTTACTATCTGTAAGGGACTGGATTTCTGCATTGTTGTAGAATTCCATTGTATCAATCATGCTCACTTGCTTAGTGCGAGCAGAGATAAAGTTCATGAGGCCTTGCTGCTTGATAAGCTCAAGCGCCTCTTCATTTTCGTCATCTAGTTCTTGTTCATAAAAGTACCTAATGTACTTTTCTTTTGCAAAACCTCCCCATTGCATCAACATCTCACACTTTGCAGTGTCAAGATATGAAGGAGGCATAGGTTTTTCAGAAATGCGGTCGTTTTTCAACACAACTTTCGTTGTGTTTGTGGCCGGAGTAGTCACCGGAGCAGTGCGTGTTTCAGCACTGTCAACCTTTGACGACTTTGAGGACTTAGAAGACTGTCTCTTGGGAGCCATTTCTTTTATAGAGCAAGAGAATGTGTACGAAAATAGATAGTTTGCTTTTGACCGGAGGTACAGTAGATTCAGGCTAAAATTTGCAGAGAAAGGAAATGTGAGTTAAAGAATTTTGTCATTTCTCTAACTCCTTCTTTATATAGTGTCTCTGGTGTGTGAGAAACTCAATCGATTTGAGCTCTCAGCAAGGGTAAAACAGAGAAACACTGGAGTTAGTGGAGCCTTTGCATTGAATGCGTAGTGGCCCACTAAATAAAACCGTCAGAGCACTCTCTCTCTTTGTTTTGTTAGCCGTTAGATAAGTAACTCCTTTTAATCAATGGCCACGATTGAATTTCATGTCATGATTATTGCGAGTTTATCTGTGCCAGTTTAACGTCACAAATTGATTTTACCGAGTTTTAAGGGATAGATTGCTTGCTGAAATAGACAAGAATCTTTTCAGCGAGTTTGAATTAACAACCTAGATACTTGCTGAAAGTTCCCCCTTACTTAGATATCTCATAATTTCCTAAGTTTAAAAGATATTTCTGATTTCCCGTATTAGTAAATTCTTTTGTACTTGAGACATCCTTTGGTAAAATATGAGAGATGAGCTTTGCTCTTTTTCTGAGTTCCCGTCTCAGAAAATTCCTTTGATACTTGAATACCTGTTTCAGTATCTTTGATTGTCTGAGTGCCTGTCTCAGCAATCCTTAAGCTTCTTTCTCTTACTGAGTGCCTGTCTCAGCAAGTGATCAAGTTTCCTAACAAATACCCGTTTCGAAGGAATTACTTGCTGAATGCCTGTTTCAGCAAACATGTAGTGACCTATCATTTCTTAGAAGAAATCATTGACTTTGGCTTGCTGAATACCTGTTTCAGCATTCTGCCAATTGTATCCTTTATTGAGGTAGTTCAATCAATCCAAGGTTATACCTTAGCATTGCGAACCTATTATCCGGTAGGGGCTTGGTAAAGATATCTGCAAGCTGATCATCAGTGCCTACTTTCACAACCTCAATATCACCTTTTTCCACATGATCTCTAATGAAATGATGTCTAATATCAATGTGCTTAGTCCTAGAGTGAAACTTAGGATTTTGCGTGATTGCAATAGCACTTGTATTATCACAAAAGATTGGTGTTTTCTTTGCAGAAATACCATAATCTCTTAATTGTTGCTGAATCCATAGGATTTGAGCTGTGCAACAACCAGCTGCAATGTATTCAGATTCAGTAGATGAATTGGCAACACAGGTTTGCTTCTTGCTGAACCATGATATTAATCTAGTACCCAAAAACAGACAAGTTCCAGAGGTACTTTTTCTATCAAGAGTTGATCCTCCATGATCAGCATCAGAATAACCAACCAATTCAAGTCCAGAATCTTTAGGATATCATAATCCAACATTGACTGTACCTTTAACATATTTCAGTATCTTGATTGCCTTTTTGTAGTGTGATTCTCTTGGATCAGATTGGAATCTTGCACACACACACAAACATCATACTGAATGTCAGGTCTACTTGCTGTTAGATACAACAAGGAACCAATGAGCTTCCTATACTTGTGTTATTCAACACTTTTGTCCTCTTTAGTATAGCCCAATTTGGTACCAACACTCATAGGGATCTTTTCAGGTTTCTCATCCTCTTTGATCCTAAACTTTATGAGCATTTCTTTCGCATACTTTGCTTGATTTATGAATATTCCATCTTTGAGTTGCTTGACTTGCAATCCTAGGAAGTAATTCAATTTTCCCATCATACTCATTTCAAACTTATTTGTCATGAGTTTGGCAAAATCATCACAAAGTTGCTTGTCCTTAGATCCAAAAATTATGTCATCCACATAAATTTGAACTAAGAGAATTTTACCATCATGGTTCATGGTAAATAAAGTTTTGTCAACTTCACCTTTCTTGAAACCGTTTTCCAGCAAGAACTTAGCCAAGGTACCATACCATGCTCTTGGTGCTTGCTTTAGACCATATACAGCTTTCTGAAGCTTGTATACCATCTTGATTTCTGAGGGAAGTTCAAAGCCAGGGGGTTGTTCTAGGTAGACTTCTTCAGCAAGTTCGCCATTCAAGAATGCACTTTTAACATCCATTTGGTAAACAATGAAGTCATTGTGAGTAGCAAAGGCCAAGAAAACCTAATTGCATCCAATCTTGCAACTGGTGCATAAGACTCATCATAGTCCAATCCTTCAGTCTGACAGTAACCTTCGACAACTAAACGTGCTTTATTTCTTGTTACTTCACCAGACTCGCTCAACTTGTTTCTGAACACCCACTTTGTACCAATAGCTTTCTTGTCTTCAGCAAGTGGCACAAGTTTCCAGACTTTGTTTCTTTCAAATTGATCCAGTTCTACTTGCATTGCCTTTATCCATTCAGAATGCTTTAAAGCTTCTTCTATGGTTTTAGGTTCAATTTCTGAAACAAAGCAAGAGAACAATGATTCTACTTCTACGACAGTTGCTTCTTCAGCAAGTCCATGAGTAGCTTTGGATCTAGTCACTTTGCGTTTATTAATATCGCCAATCATATCCGTAGAGGGATGATCTCTAATCCATTTATTAACAGATTTTCTGTTTGTTGGATCAGGATATGTTTGCTCATCAGCATGTGACTCTTCAGTATGTACTTGTTCAGTACTACTAGGAATTTGTGTCTCTGCTGAGATTTGTTCATCAGCAACTGCTTGTTCAGCATTGCTCGATTGAGGTAGTTCATCAGCAGGCACTGGAGATTGCGTAATTTCAGCAACTTCCGGAGCAACCGCGTCTTTTGCTGGAAATTCTTTGTCGTGAACTATATTTATCTTGTCATGACTAGGGGGAGGAGAGTCATTGTCAGAATCATCATTTAGTTCAGTTGACTTGATTTGCCTAGCATCAGATTCAGTTCTTTGCTCATGTATGATTAGCTTTTTCATACATTCTGATATTTCTCCTTCAGCAGGCACACCTTGTGACTTTTCGTAGAATACAACATGCACTGATTCTTCAATCTTTTGTGCCTTTTTGTTGTAAACTCTATAATCTTTACTATGCAAGGAGTAGCCGAGAAATATCGCTTCATCTGCCTTTGGTTGAAATGTTCTTAGGTATTGATGAATGTATATTTTACACTTTCATTCGAGTCTTTTTCAACTATTTTAGCTATCCTCTATGTTAATTTAGCTATATTTTAGTACATTTTATTAGAATAGTGTCACGTTTCCCTTTAGATTTCATTTTACAGGTTTTGGTTGAAATTCAGGGATTTCTGGGCAATTATATTGAAGTTGACAAGGAATTGGTGTTCCAGAAGCCTATTTGGAGTATCTGAAGGTTTCCGGATAGGATTTGGAGTCTAGGGGTCGAATCTGGAGGTTAGAAGGCCACTAGAAGTCAGAAACCGAGTCCGAAAAGGTGAAGAAATCCAAATCCGCGTCGAAAAACGCGGAATTCCGCGAAAAAGACGGGGGCGGGGGGGGGGGGGGGGGCGAACCGCCGCAGCATGGGGCGAACCGCCCCTGAGTTTTTTCGGGGCCTATATATAGTGCTCAGTTTTCTCTCCGAAATCATATCTTTCCAGACCTTCTCTCTCACCTCTCTCTATATCTGTCCTGGGAGTTCTGTAGCTTAGGGGATGCTTTTTTATAGCAGTTTGGAGCTCATAGGACCGCAATCATCCGTAGATTGACAACCTTCGGTAACTTTGTATCTTACAGTTTTATTCTACTTATTTTATATTCTTTCAACATGCTTTCTTCTATGATTTCTGTTGATTGCATGCTTATTATGAGTAGCTAAACTTATCGTTGGTGGTAGTATGTGAATTCTTAGCGAAGGGAAGATAATCATGCTAATGGCTATATCGCGCATTATACTCCGTGTCATTGCTTTATTTCGTTGATCAGTTGTAACCAAAATTCTCGTATGTTGTATTGATTATTATGCACAATTGGACACTAGTCGACCATCAGACCAATTATCTTCGTAGTGTTGAATAATTACGGAACACATTAGGACAATCGTGATTGACTAGTCAGACCAAATTATCTTCGTAGTGCTTAATACTTGCAACAGGACACTATATTGATTCAAAGATCTCTATGCAAGACCGAGGAATTTATGCATGATTATCGACCCGTTATGTTAAGAAGGACCATACTATCACCAATCCCCATTATCTGCTAGAAACCCCTCCGCTATCTGTCTGCTGTTTTATATTCTAAATTAGATTTGATAAAGCTAGTTATAGTCCTGAGAGAACGACACTCGAGTCATTCTACTGCTACACTACGGTTTTCGTTGTAGTTGTGGATTGCCTTTGGCTAAATAACAAATATATTTGATTGACCTTGACACGTCCATCAAATTGGCGCCGTTGCCGGGGACTATACTCCTTTTTTTTCTGTTTAATTTGTTTATATTTACAGCTTTAGATTCCTAATTCTATTAGTTTTAGTTTTCCTTTTTTAATCTCTCTCTATTACTGCTTTCCTAGTCTGTTTCTAATCACCTTTCTTAGTCTGTTATAGATTGTGTATGCCGCATACACGCTCTGCAAGAACACCGCTTGCTGATTCAATTGTTGAGATCGACAGAGTCTACCACCAAAGAAGGCGACTACTTGAAAGGCGCGCACTAGAGGAAATAGAGGAAATCGATTTCTCTGAATCTCTACACATTCTTTTCAAGGAAATCTACGGAATGGCAGAAGCTAGACCACTGAAGGCATGGGTTCAACCCACCAAAGATCGTATGAGGGGACTGGCGATTGTTCTTTCGTCTGCAACCCGAGATCTGGAGATCAAGAACCACACATTCCAACAACTTCCGAGGTTCTATGGCTTATCAAGGGAAGATGTGATGGGGTACTTGCACGATATCGATGATTTCGTCAAGCAACTCCCACGACCCGGAGCTGACATAACAACGGATGAGTTAAGGATGAAGGTTTTTGCTATGGGACTTGGCGACAGAGCCAAGTCATGGATGAGTTCTCTACCAGCAGGCTCGCTGGACACTTGGGAGAAGGTTTTTTCAGCTTTCATGGAGAAATACTTCCCTCATACCTTGACTACCGCGCTTAAGGCGCAGATCACTAGATTCAAGCAGGACTATGATGAGACCATCTACACCGCGTTCGAGAGGTTCCAAGATCTCACGAACAAGTGCCCTCACCATGGTTTTGAACTTTCAGACTTAGTCCAACACTTCTACAATGGACTAACCTTCGAGAACCAACAAGTGGTGGATTTCCAATGCCGAGGCAATATTTGGGAGGAAACCGCAGAAGCCGTCTGGGCTGTTTTCAAAAGGCTTGCTAAAGGTTCGCAGTTCAAGGACCCGAGGGCAATGGTTAGGAGACGTGGACCTGAAGCTCCACCGACTCAAGAAGCCCCTATGTACAGGGGGAATGGGGATCAATTCGAGTGCTTTACCAACGAATTGAAGCAAGTCCTCAAGAGCGCCACCGGAACAACTGTTTCGAATGAAGTATGTCGAATATGCAAGAACTATGGGCATGGGCTCATATGTGTAGATCTGAGCTGGCATACGATGATGGCAACTGGGCTCGAGGAGGCGAAGAAGAAGCCTTTGCTACGGAGTTTGGTACTCAAGAAGTTAGCTACGGACGGGACGGTAGGAATCCTCGAGGTGGATTCTGGAGAAGAGGATACCGTAACAATCAAGGATATGCACCGGCTAACCAAACTTATGGACCTAACCATGACCGTAGTAGGCTAAACTATGGTAATGACCACAGCGAAAATCCCGCTCCAAAAGAGCCACCGAAGTCGAAGTCGGCACAACTGATGGGGAACTTGCAAATGATGGTTGATCACACACATAGTTTTCTCAAACGTTATGAAGAAGATTCCGAGAAGACTAGGGCAAGGCTCGATAAGTTGGAAGAAAGCACTAGGCTTGCCCATCAAAAGATGAAAGAGTTGATCGACCGAGGAGCAAGTAGGGAGCAAGGCAAACTGCCCAGCAACACTGAGAAGTCGTTGTCCATTAACTTAGTGGGTGATCTACCTGTTGAAATCACCATCAAGAAGGTTGCTAAATGCGAGAGTTGCAAGAGGGAACTGCCCCCACAAGCCGAAGAAGAAGAAAAGGACCTTGGTACTAACAAGAGTGAAGAGGAGCAAGAGGATCCCGAGCCACTCCCTCAAAGTTTCGATGTTAAGGTCGGGATTGGGGAGCTTGAAGATGTCCGAGCCACACTAGATACAGGATCCTACTCTAATGTGCTCCCTTTGAATGTTTTCGAGAAGAGTAACCTTGGAGAACTAACTGTGCATAAGGCTATTGTGCAACTGGCGGATGGATCCCTTGTGAAACCCGAAGGCGTTGTGAAGAATGTATTAGTCAAAATTGGTGAAGCCTCTGTCTACACCGATTTTGTAATTATGCCAGCATCAGCACCAGGAACGGGGGATGTCATACTCTTAGGACGAACATTCTTGACTAAACTACGCTCCATAATCGACATCTACCAAAGAACTTGCCCCATCGAAGTGGACGGAAAGCAACATGTGTTGCACGCCATATCTGATCCACCTGATCCGCCCGATATTTCTTTCACTACTCACTACTGTGGTCTTGCAGCCTATATTCTTTCTTATTCACAGGGTCGTGGCATGTAGAGGAGATCAATGAAGGGGAAGTCTAGTACCCGCAGAAAGAAGAGATAGGCACAGACAGGAGTCGAGTCAAAGACTTTAAACAATGGCGCTATCCGGGAGGCAACCCGGAGTTTTTATCGCTTTCTTTACCGCTTTAGATTTTATCTCACGAGTTTTATTGAGTATTATAGGTCACTTATACAAGCATTAGCTCTCACCTTGGATCCACTTTCGATGTTCGGGGCGAGCGACGACGTTCAGGTTTGGGGAGGAGGTTATCGCTGGTTATCTCTATACTTATCTTGCTTATGATAAACTCGTGAAATTTTTTGCATTTGCACGTTTACTGCTTTCCTAGGATAGTCTTGCATGTTTTATATGGAGTTTATTGCCGAATTTTTTGTACTTTTTTATTGGGTAGATCAACTAACTATGACATTAATCGTATGCTTCAACTCTATGAATTTGTTTGAGGTTTTTTCTCGCTTGGCTTGTCGCATTTATGTATTGCACTTAGTTAAGATAGGTAGTCTCGACATCACTTAGTGGTGTTTTCTCTACTGCGGTTCACGAAGGCCTTTATAATAGGATGATGCATGTTAGGGTCTTATGGTTGTTTCCCGAGTAATTATGTACCTAAGAGGCAACAAGTCTTCACCATGCTTTGAGATTGCTAAATGCCTAGGAAGGAGGTAGTGTGAGGTTGTGTGATCCTTTGTTTATAACCTATTCTTCCGAATAGGTTTGGGGAGGAGGTTACACCATCATTAGACTTGTTTCTGTTTTTCATTTTCGTATCGTGAGTTTATTTTCTTTTTCCGTAAATTTTGTACTCCAACCTATTCTTTCGAATAGGTTTGGGGAAGTCGTGTGAGTCATTTTGTTTCTCTTTTTGTTATGCTACTGCTGGCTAGAAAAAAAAGGAAAGAAAAATTCCAGAAAAAAAGAGAAAAAGAAAAAAAAAAAAAAAAAAAAAAAAAGGAATCTGAAAGAAAAAGAAAAAAAGACCCCAAAAAAGCAAAAAAAGGTCCAAAAAGAAAAACCAAATAGCAGTTTAGCAAGGTGTTGAGTCTTTTCCTTTTTTGTAATATTCGTAATCGTGTTTTTATCTTTTTGTCTTGAGTGTCGTCTGTTCTAGACCACCCTCGTCCTGCCATTCAGGAAGTGGTGAATGGCTTAAGACTTTACTTTAGAGATGGGTAGAATAGGGGAGTATTATCTTTTATAGGGAACCCTCCTTCGTTTTATGAGAGCCAGTACTGGTTCGACCTCTTTTGAGGAAAAGTCTTAACATGGTGGAACAGCAGTAAGTCCTCAGTTTCATAGGCACGGGACAACCATTCATATCTTAGCATGCATCATTACGTCGTGACTGACTAGGTCCAGGTAGAGAATGTTACGAGAGACTATCTTGTCTTGACATAAGTGCTTATGTGGATGTGTATAAGTCAAAATCGAGGTATTCTTCAACCTATATTCATGCTTTGATTCGTATGGTTTTTGTTCATATGTTTTTTGGTAGATTCAGTAGATTAGTTCATTTTATTTGGCATGTAACTCCATTTTGTGTCTTGCATGTTTTTTGTATTAGAGTCTAGCTTAGTTGCTTGAGGACAAGCAAAGGTTCGGTTTGGGGAGTTTGATGAATGTGTATTTTACACTTTCATTCGAGTCTTTTTCACCTATTTTAGCTATCCTCTATGTTAATTTAGCTATATTTTAGTACATTTTATTAGAATAGTGTCACGTTTCCCTTTAAATTTTATTTTACAGGTTTTGGTTGAAATTCGGGGATTTCTGGGCAATTATATTGAAGTTGACAAGGAATTGGTGTTCCAGAAGCCTATTTGGAGTATCTGAAGGTTTCCGGATAGGATTTGGAGTCTAGGGGTCGAATCTGGAGGTTAGAAGGCCAATAGAAGTCAGAAACCGAGTCCGAAAAAGTGAAGAAATCCAAATCCGCGTCGAAAAACGCGGAATTCCGCGAAAAAGACGGGGGCGAACCACCTCGGAGTTTTTTCGGGGCCTATATATAGTGCTCAGTTTTCTCTCCGAAAATCATATCTTTCCAGACCTTCTCTCTCACCCCTCTCTATAGTTTTAGGTAGGAACTTCCCAGGGCCTGTCCTGGGAGTTCTGTAGCTTAGGGGATACTTTTTTATAGCAGTTTGGAGCTCGTAGGACTGCAATCATCCGGAGATTGACAACCTTCGGTAACTTTGTATCTTACAGTTTTATTCTACTTATTTTATATTCTTTCAACATGTTTTCTTCTATGATTTCTGTTGATTGCATGCTTATTATGAGTAGCTAAACTTATCGTTGGTGGTAGTATGTGAATTCTTAGCGAAGGGAAGATAATCATGCTAATGGCTATATCGCGCATTATACTCCGTGTCATTGCTTTATTTCGTTGATCAGTTGTAACCAAAATTCTCGTATGTTGTATTGATTATTATGCACAATTGGACACTAGTCGACCATCAGACCAATTATCTTCGTAGTGTTGAATAATTACGGAACACATTAGGACAATCGTGATTGACTAGTCAGACCAAATTATCTTCGTAGTGCTTAATACTTGCAACAGGACACTATATTGATTCAAAGATCTCTATGCAAGACCGAGGAATTTATGCATGATTATCGACCCGTTATGTTAAGAAGGACCATACTATCACCAATCTCCATTATCTACTAGAAACCCCTCTGCTATCTGTCTGCTGTTTTATATTCTAAATTAGATTTGATAAAGCTAGTTATAGTCCTGAGAGAACGACACTCGAGTCATTCTACTGCTACACTACGGTTTTCGTTGTAGTTGTGGATTGCCTTTGGCTAAATAACAAATATATTTGATTGACCTTGACACGTCCATCAGGTATTCGCTACCATTGTTAAGAATGAAACACTTGCAACCAAATACTCTTAGATGAGTGATGTTAGGAGGTCTTCCAACAAACAATTCATAAGGAGTTTTGTTGTATTCCTTAGTAATCAAACATCTGTTTTGAGTATAACAGGCGGTATTAATCGCTTCAACCCAATAAGCCTCACTTATTTCAGTGTCGGCTTCTTTCAGGGTACGATTCTTCCGTTCAGCAACACCGTTTTGCTGTGGTGTTCTTATTGAGGATAACTGATGTTGTATACCTTTTGAGGTACAATATTCAGTTATGTACTGGTTTACAAACTCAGTACCATGGTCTGTCCTTATGACTTTTACCTTGTCATTTTTCATGACTTCAAGCTTATTCAGCAAGTTAGGTATTTCAGTCTTGGTTTCAGATTTGTGCTTGATGAATACTACCCAAGTGAATCTTGAATAGTCATCTACCACGACTAGACCATACTTCTTACCAGCATGGCTTGTTGAAGAAGATTCAAACAAGTCCATGTGCAAGAGTTGTAAAGGTTTTGTAGTTGACGGTAATGCCTTGTTCTTGAAAGAAGATTTGGTTTGCTTTCCTTGCTGACATGCATTGCAAACACCATCCTTCTTAAAAGTAACCCTAGGTAATCCAACTACAAGTGACTTCTTAGACAGCTTATTCAGCGTCTTGAAGTTTAGATGACTTGTTCGTTTATGCCATAACCATGCTTTTTCAGCAAGGCAATCATGATCTGAGACAAGGCATTTTTCAATAATTGCTGAAGACCAATCAACAGTGTACAAGCCTCCTGATCTTCTTGCAATCATTATTACCTTTTTAGTCTCGAAATCTATAAGTTTACATTCATCACTTTTAATTTTGATGAAGTATCCTTTGTCAGCAAACTGACTCATGCTGAAAAGGTTAAACTTAAGATTTTTGACATAAAGAACTCCAGTAATGGTTATGCATCCTAACTTCACATCACCAAAGCCTTTTGTAGAACCGGAGCCTCCACCAGCAAACCTTATTGTTGGACCTTTAGACCACCGTCTATAGTTTATAAGGTTATTCTTGTTGCCCGTCATGTGCTTTCCACAACCACTATCAAAGTGCCAGATTGCATCGTTTGTCTCCGTGGCTGAAGTCTGCACAATCAAGAGCAAACAAGTTAATTATCCTATAATGGATGTCCATTAACATGTTCAAGAATGCGTCAAGTGGAAACCCAAGTCTTAAGTTTTTCAACTTGACTTGTTTTCTACTTGCTGAGGAACTAGGAGGTTTTGAGCTGAAAGACTTTTGACTCATGCTGGTCAAATCCACTTTCTGATGTGGTGTCTTGCTCGATTGACCTTTTTGCTGAACATACTTTTCAGTAAGTTCTTTTCTAGCAAGGTTCCTTCTAGCCCTAGCATTAAGATTCTTTTCAGAATTCTTAGGCTTGATTTTCTTCATCTCTTTGAAGTATCTTTGCTGGCTTTGCTTATACTCATGGAGTTGACTTTGCTTGGTTTTGAAACCGAGTCCACTTTTCGGAGAATGCTGAGCTTTAGCGTCAGCAACCTTACTTGATTCAGGTTTGTCAGCAAAGGACTTCTGATTACTTTTAGTAATCTTGCCTTTAGTCTTAACAACTTGCTTTTCAGCAACTTGTTTGGCGGGATGCTTCACAACATCCTTTTTCTTTCCAGTTTGCTTCTCAGCAACCTGTTTTCCTTTTAAAGTCTTGTTACTTTGAGTAGCAACAGCGGGCTTTATGGTCATAGGTACTTGATTGCTTGTTTCAGCAACCTTAGATTGACCAAACTGATAGATTTCTGGTAGACCACTATCAGTAGCACGTACAAAGGAGATAGGTGATTTATCTTTTCTCAAGATTTCTACGTCATCACCTTCATACATTGCGCCTAAACCTTCTTTCTGAGACGGGTCTCTCAAATACGAGTTTAGTTCAGTCAGCGTATTACTTGCATCCACATAAGATTTGAAATTGACTTTCATCTTTTTCATCTCTTGGATTTCAGCAAGTAACTTTAGAATTGAGGACTGATATTCTTCCAATTCTAGTGCCATACGAGAATTCTTCTTTGTAGCTTCAGCAATCAACTTCTTAAGACGCCTTATTTCAGCATCCTTTTCTTCTGTTTCTTTTTTCAGCAAGACGTACTTTTCAGTAGTCTGCTTGGTCAGAGTTTCAGCAATTTGTAGTTTCTCTTGCTGCCTGCTCAGAGTTTTCTCAAATCTTTCGATTTCTCCTTGAATCTTGTCAAGGTCAATCTCGTCTTCACTTTCTGAGTCTGAGTCAGAGGTAGGGTTGTTTACCTGACCGGCCATGAGGCAGAATTCGTAGTTTGACACATCTGGATAAGCTTCCATAGCTATTCCACAAACTTCTTTGCCAATCTCCACGTCTAGAGTGGCTTCTTCATCGTCGGTGTCTGAACTTTCATCCTCACTGTCTTCGAAGCTAGTATCAATACACAATGCATCGATTTTTTCTTGAAGCTTCTTCTTTTCTTCAGCAATAAAAGCTCTTTTGAACTTCTTCTTCTTTTCAACAGATTTGCCTTTCAGCAAAGGGCAATTAGCTTTGAAGTGTCCAGGCTTTTTGCAGTAAAAGCATAGATCATTTCCAACTGCTGGTTCTTCTAATGAAGTAGCTTGCTGAGCTTGCTTGTTCAGCGAGCTAGTCTCATTCTTGTACTTATTGTAGTTGTTACCAAGATGCTTTTTCAGCTTCTCTTTTGCTTTTCGCCTTTCAAGTTCCTTGCTGATGAATTTCTTCATGTTTTTGACAACCAAAGAGTTTTCATCAGTAGGTTCTTTTTCATTCTTCTTTTCAGAAGATGACGGCTGATGAATGTGTATTTTACACTTTCATTCGAGTCTTTTTCACCTATTTTAGCTACCCTCTATGTTAATTTAGCTATATTTTAATGCATTTTATTAGAATAGTGTCACGTTTCCCTTTAGATTTTATTTTACAGGTTTTGGTTGAAATTCGAAGATTTCCGGGCAATTATATTGAAGTTGACAAGGAATTGGTGTTCCAGAAGCCTATTTGGAGTATCTGAAGGTTTCCGGATGGGATTTGGAGTCTAGGGGCCGAATCTGGAGGTTAGAAGGCTACTAGAAGTCAGAAACCGAGTCCGAAAAGGGGAAGAAATCCAAAAACGCATCGAAAACGTGGAATTCCGCGAAAAACTCTCCGGGGCGAACCACCCAGAGACCGGGCGAACCGCCCGGTGTGTGCGGCGAACCGTCCCATAGTATTTCGGGGCCTATATATAGTTGCTCAGTTTTCTCCGAAAATCATATCTTTCCAGACCTACTTTCTCACCTCTCTCTATAGTTTTAGGTAGGAACTTCCCGGGGCCTGTCCTGGGAGTTCCGTAGCTTAGGGGATACTTTTTCATAGCAGTTTGGAGCTCGTAGGATCGCAATCATCCGGAGATTGAAAACCTTCGGTAACTTTGTATCTTACAGTTTTATTCTACTTATTTTATTATATTCTTTCAACATGTTTTCTTCTATGATTTCTGTTGATTGCATGCCTATTATGAGTAGCTAAACTTATCGTTGGTGGTAGTATGTGAATTCTTAGCGAAGGGAAGATAATCATGTTAATGGCTATATCACGCATTATACTCCGTGTCATTGCTTTATTTCGTTGATCAGGCACAACCTAAATTCTCGTATGTTGTATTAATTATTATGCACAATTAGACACTTGTCGACCATCAGACCAATTATCTTCGTAGTGTTAAATAATTACGGAACACATTAGGACAATAGTGATTGACTTGTCAGACCAATTATCTTCGTAGTGCTTAATATTTGCAATAGGACACTAGATTGATTCAAAGATCTCTATGCAACAAGACGGAGGAATTTATGCATGATTATCGACCCGTTATGTTAAGAAGGACCATACTATCACCAATCTCCATTATCTGCTAGAAACCCCTTTTGCTATCTGTCTGCTGTTTTATATTCTCTTGTTAAACAGATAAAGCTAGTTATAGTCCTGAGAGAACGACACTCGAGTCATTCTACTGCTACACTACGGTTTTCGTTGTAGTTGTGGATTGCCTATGGCTAAATACAAATTTATTTGCGTGAACTCGGAGCACGACATCTGCACGTTCATCAAATTGGCGCCGTTGCCGGGAACTATACTCCTTTTTTCTGTTTAATTGTTTATATTTACAGCTTTAGATTCCTAATTCTACTAGTTTTAGTTTTCCTTTTTAATCTCTCTCTGATACTGCTTTCCTAGTCTGTTTCTAATCACCTTTCCTAGTCTGTTACAGATAGTGTATGCCGCATACACGTTCTGCAGGCACACCGCTTGCAGATTCAATTGCTGAGATCGACAGAGTCTACCACCAGAGAAGGCGACTACTTAAAAGGCGCGCACTAGAGGAAATAGAGGATACCGATGATGATGTCGTTTTTCACCAATTAAATTTGTTTAAAAGCCTAAGAACACTTATCACTACACAAACTAGAGTGCAATGGCAAGTTGTCCCCGAGTGTCGTTCTCTCGGGACCTAACGTGGCTTTGCTTGAGGTTTTTGCTAGTAATTTCAGTCAACGAGTTCAAATGTTTATAGAATCGTTTTTCTTTGAACAAAGCAACGAGAAATCAGATTGCTATAATCAAGTTTGGAAAACTGTTGGTGGTAAAAATCGAATACACAAGCATGGATTACGAATATGCTCACAAGTTCAGTGCGTAAAACCTTCGATCAAGTCTTCTAAGCAACTCGTCTAGGTAACTTTCAAGACACACATCATAAAAGACCACTATCAATACTTTAGAGGTGCTTGTCACTAACACCATTTATCTAGCATGCTGCAAATCTCTAACATACAATCCTATAGCTTTCATTGACCAAGAGTTTGTCACTATACTCAATTCGAATATATTTTATAGGCAACTAAGAATCATATGATGGAATTTGCAGCAAGATTGAATCACAATCTCATGTAAGCATAAACATAACCCATAGCATGCATATTCTACATTCTACCACCAACACAAAAGATTTAGCTACTCATATTCATCAACATAGACATCAATTCATATGAATAATAATCAGAATACATCATATCAAACTACAACACAAGAGAGTGATACAAGTTACCACCAAAGCTGTCACTAATCGGTGGAAAGCAAAGAAAACCTCTCTGTAGATGATTACAAAGGATGAACTCCAATCAAAATCTTGAATCCCAAGCTAAAATACAATGTAATCTGAGTTTCTCTGAGTTTTGGGGCTTAGGAGCTCTTCAAAACGAAGCTACAGTCCAAAAGATATTCAAAAAATGACCAAAGATCAGATCTAAGAAGGAAAATCCGAAAACGTAACCGCTGCCAAGCGGACCGCTTGGAGAAGCCAAGCGGAGTGCTTGACAAGCGAAGCGCTTGGCAAGCGAAGCGATTTGGCACTCCAAGCGCTTCGCTTGGCTTCTGTGCCAAAGCTCCTGGAAAATGAAGCGGAGCGCTTCACTATTCCAGGCGCTTAGCTTGGCTCCTGGGCAGATTTTTGTCTTCAAACTCAATCTTTTTGCCCTCGCACGGCCCTCGGGTGCCTTGGACTCATCCTTCTCGATGCTTATTGATGCTCAAACACTTACGAAAAAGCCACGGAGATTGGGGAACTTCAACGGGGCCATCTTTTCCATAAAAAGGCTCGTTTTTAGCTCCAAAAACGCCGTTTCGTACCTAAGTGCCTGAAAATGCAGAAAACACAAAACGTGACACTATTCTACAAAACTAACCAAAAAACAAGGCTAAAAGATAGCAAAAGAAGGTAAAAAAGACAAGATGAACGCGTCAAAAATACGTTCATCAAACTCCCCAAACCAAACATTTGCTTGTCCTCAAGCAACAAACTATCCTAAATGCAACACAAAAGGAGTCTCATGCCAAGTAAAGTGAACTAATCTATTGAATCTACCAAATGCTTATGAACAAAACCAAATGAGCATGACATGCAAGTAGGTTGAAGAATGCCTCGATTGCGAATATACACATTCTCATGTGCACTTGGTTAAACAAAGGAGTCTCTCGTAACATCTTCTACCTGGACCTGGTCAGTGACGACACAATGATGCATGTTATCATACTACAATTGCCCCGTGCCTATGAAACCGAGGGCTTACTACTGTTCACCAAGCGAGACTTTTCCTCAAGAGAGGGCGAACCAATACTGGCTCTCATCAAACGAAGGAGGGTTCCTTAGAAAGATAACACTCCCCTATTCTACCCAGACTCTCAAGAATGAGCCTCTTTCAACCACTTCTTGAATAGCAAGACGAGGGTGGTCAAGAACAGGCCTTGGACAAAGGCGACACGAAACGAAAGATAGAATTTACAACTCGACACTTCACAAAGACAAAATATTTACATGACACTTGACACTACGAGACTGCTTTTGGCTTGCAACGACCCTTCTTTTGCTTTGGGTCTTATTCTTTATTTTCTTTCTTCTTTTATTTTTCTTTTCTCTTCTTTTTTTTTTTTTTTTCTTTTTTCTTTCTTTTCTTTTTTTTTTCTCTTTTTTTTTTTTTTTATATAGGGGCAAGCAGCAGTACTATGTGTCAAAAACACCTCCCAAACCTATTCGAAAGAATAGGTTTGAGCACAAAGACGAAAAGAAAAAGGAAAGACTCTTTACAAAGACACCTCCCCAAACCTATTCGAAAGAATAGGTTGGGACACAAAACAAAAGAAAAAGAAAAAGGGAAACTTTACAACGACTCAAAGACGAAAGACAAGATCAATAAGGCAACCCCCTCCCCAAACCTATTCGATAGAATAGGTTTAATACAAGGAATCGCACACCTCACACTACCTCCTTCCTAGGCATTTGGCAATCTCTAATCGAGGTGAAGAACTTGTCGCCTCTTACGTACATAATTACACGGGTTACAACCATAGACTCTAACATGCATCATTTTATAAGGCCATCGTGAACCGCAGCAGAAGAAACACCAATCAAGGTGATGTCGAGACTACTAAGCTTAACTAGTGCACATGCGAATGTGACAAACCAAGCGAGACAAGCCCAAACTACTTGCAAAGTGATGCAACATATGATCAATGGTCATAAACACTTAGTCTACTCAATAAAAAGTTCAAAAGATTGGCAATAAACTCCACACACAACACCGTGCAAA